>CM053026.1:570996653-571324792 GCA_028564925.1 Lithobates sylvaticus | reverse complement strand
AGGGCCTGGTTATTGAATTTGGGGGGACCCCCACGCTTTTTTTTTTTATTTTTTTTTATTTTTTATCAATGACTTTTTTTTATGAATGGCTTTCAATGAATGACTGTTCTCTGTGTTACGGGAGCCGTCAATACATTAGCCGCAAGTGATTTTAAATAGCTTTTTTTCCTGAAAAAATGACACTTTTTGCAGGGACAGTTCTAAGCACAGGAAACATGCCCCCCTTCACAGGCATACTATAGACACCCCCCAGATGTGATACTGCAATGCTGTACTAACAGCACGCACACACAAATCCCCAGAATCATAGCACATAATGTCAGCAGTCAGCAGCACATAACACTGACGCTGGAACACAACACAATATGGGAGGCCGCCGGCGCGGCGGCCTTTTATACTTTGGGGCATGTACTAAACCCCCTCCTCACCGCTGGCTCTTTGATTGGCCAAGCATGCGGGTCACAGTGCATGCTTGGCCAATCATCAGCCAGCAATGCACTGCAACTGGCGCAGTGCATTGCACGCCGCTCGCATCACACGAATTTGATGCGAGCGGCCCAAATAGTTCTGGGCCCGCCGAGCGGGCGAACGCCCGATGTTCGATTCGAACATGGGTTCGAATCGAACACCGGGCCCATCCCTCCTTGTGAATATTTAAAAAGTTTGGCTGAACCACTTATATTTGGGTATATTTGTGAATTTTGAAATTTTGATTGTAAAAGATACATCCTAAAAACTACAACAAAGATGTAGGACTTATCTTTTTCATCCAGCTTCTGCCTTCACTGCCTCACACTTTTTCACTATTACAAGCCAAAATGGGTGCCAAAATGTCAAATCAGTAAGGCTTGGTTTGCTTTGTATTACACAGAACAGCTGTAAAAATATATATTTTTAAAAATGTTTTACACTTTTTTTGTTTAAAGATTCCATATAAAATAAAGTATAAAATATAAAATTACCATTGATGAAAAAAAATGTATGTATTATTTATCTTCAGCAGTGACAGAGTTATTGCTACAAAACAGAACTTTAGAAAAACAGGCACATAGTGAAAAGCTAAAAGATTGCTTTTATCTATAAGGGGTATACACAGGTACCAGAGCTGAAGTGCTTATATAAAAATAACAACCATGCAATTGTTATAGCTGTACAAATTAGAGACATGTGAGAACAGCATCAATGGCAAATGACATTAGAATGTAAAACACAATGCAAATACAAAGTTAGGGTGGGGGAAGTTTAAGGATTGTACAGCCCTCATTATTTTTACCTAGGTGTCTGGAACCATAAGCCAATCAATGCCCAATATAGTTGTAAACAACAGACAAAATATAATTTTAGACATGTAAAACACTAATGAAAAAAACATGTCTAATCCTTTATTACTGCACTATTATTATGTAAAACTGATGCAAGAGATGAAACATTCATTTATAGAAAAATTTCCATAGTAGGCTTGACTTATGTCAAGCAGATGATAAAAATACATATTTAGGGCTTCTGGATTTGATGTTTATAATTGGAGATCCTTACTGAACCATGTTGGGATTTTCAATTTGACATAAGTGAATCTGAAAAAAGTTTCCTCATTAGGGAACTTTTGTTTTAAGCTCTTGTCCAGAGGGTAATATAAAGTGGTGCAGCTCTATTGAAGATTAATTTGATTGAGGATCATTTTACAAGTAGCTATTGTAAAACACTATATTTCTTTATAGCACAAACCATCACAATTTACTTTCTAGTTTACTTAGCATATTTAGTAATGAAAATTAAAAAGCTAATTAGAGAAAAATACCATGTCTCATGTACAACGAATATTCTTGTCAGCAGAGACTTCAATATGCAAATTGATATTATAAATTTGATGATTTGAACCTTTATTTCATCAACAAAGAACATCAAATTAATGTAATACCATAAATGTGCTAAAACCACAAAATGAAAGTTAATGCTCTAATAAAATAAGACAAAAAAAAAAAGCACTAAAATATTTTCAGAAGACAATAAATACTATTATGTGACAAGTATTGAATTTTTTTTTTAAATTCTTTATTTAGGAAAAGAATTCAGAGTTCACAACCATAAAAGAGGAAGTACAAAAATATGCAGCAACATCGTTTTTTTGGACATGCCATAGTAATAAAACATAAACATAAAATATGAAATAGGGAGAACAATATATAGTTTTGCCAATATACAGTATGCAGAGACCATTTAGATCAGCACTTGCCTAAGGTAGACTATACAACCAGGTAACCCACGGCGGTTGATTTTTCCAAAGCATACAAAGGAATAATGAGTTGTATAGTATTGAATATTTTATCTGACTAATTAACTTCTCAGAGAACGTACCTTGTAACTTGAAGTAAAAAGTCTTGAATAAAATATCATTATACTAAGCTAATTAAAAAATCCAGCTCCACCTTTTTTAGTAGATGATATTGCATCAAAAGAAGGCAGCAACTTTGTATTTAAAAACATATTCCCTGACATTTCTAGTAATGCCTCGTACACACGTACGGACTTTTCCCGGCGGACCTAAGTCCAGCGGACAATCCGCTGGACTTTCCAGCTGGGTCCGCTGGACTAAAAAGCGAACGGACTTGACCACACACGAGCTGGGTCCGCTGGACTAAAAAGCGAACGGACTTGACCACAAGATCACGCAAAAAGTCAGGCGGTTCACGCGATGACGTACAGCACGTACGACGGGACTAGAAAAAGGAAGCTTGAGATCCCAAACGACACCCTTTGGGCACCGTCAGCTAATCTCGTGTGTATCGCGTGTTAGTTGACGTTTGGTTAGAGACGATTCGCGCTTCTCAGACTTCTGCTTAATTCGCTCGCTTCTGCCGTTCAGTTTGTGCTTGTGAGGTTTGTATCTGTCTTTCAGTGCGTGTGGATCAGTTCCTACCTGTTCTCAGGCCGTTCTGGTCCGCTCGTTCCTGTTTTTCAGGTCGTTCTTCATAGGCCTTGCTGTTCTTCAGTGCGTTCGGTTAAGTTGTTTGTTTGATCAGCCGACCGTTTTGAAGCCATGGAGTGTGGACGTACTCGGGAACGAGTTCGTGCTGTGCAGGGGCTCGGTGTTGCGGTTAACACCTTGGCCCGAGCACAGTCCATGAACAGGGTGAGGAGGAGTTCATGGACCAAGAATTGGTTGCGCCAGCGTGACCAATTCTCGCATATGCCTTTGCTCCGTGAGATCCGTGAGAATAATCCTGATGATTTCAGGAATTATCTCAGGATGACGGACCCCATTTTTCACCGTCTGTTGGCTTCGCTGTCCCCTTATATTACCAGGCAGAATACCTGCATGCGGCAAGCCATCAGTGCGGAGCAGAGGCTAGTCGCCACGTTGCGTTACTTGGCGACGGGGAGAAGCTTGCAGGACCTCAAGTTCACGACAGGCATCTCCCCCCAGGCTCTGGGGCTCATTATTCCAGAGACCTGTTCTGCCATTATCCACGTCCTGCAGGAGGAATACATTAAGGTAAGTCTTCTCTTTTAAAATTACCTATGTCTTGTATGTTTGCTAATGTAGTGCATCAATGTCATCATTAGCTAATTACCATGATAGGACTATTCTATGAATGTCCCCTATTCCAGTATATTTTTTTAATTTTTGTGTTTTGTCTAGTATTTTATGGTTGACCTATCGAAATTGCTTTAAGAATGTATTATTTAGTGGGTCACATGCATATTTCCTTGCACCAACCTCCCCAGCATGGAATCTTGGCCCCCTAAACACCCCTAGCCTAGTCACTTTCTTTGTTAAAAAATGTATATTACCAGCTCCATTGTACTGCTTTACTCCCCCCCCCTTTCACCCCCCTTGCCCCTCACCCCTTTCACCCCCTTGCCCCTCATTTTTAAATTGATTGCATGTGG
Organism: Lithobates sylvaticus; assembly: GCA_028564925.1. Lineage (NCBI taxonomy): Eukaryota > Metazoa > Chordata > Amphibia > Anura > Ranidae > Lithobates > Lithobates sylvaticus. The sequence goes on along the minus strand of CM053026.1, from coordinate 571,320,901 downwards.
TTTGGGTCAGCTTGTAATTAACCCCCCCCCCCCCCCACCCCACACACCCCCACACTCCCCCCCCCCCCCCACACACACACCCTCTTTAATTAATTGCATGTGGTTTGGGTCAGCTTGTAATTAACCCCCCCCCCCCACACACACCCTCTTTAATTAATTGCATGTGGTTTGGGTCAGCTTGTAATTAACCCCCCCCCCCCCCACACACACACCCTCTTTAATTAATTGCATGTGGTTTGGGTCAGCTTGTAATTAACCCCCCCCCCCCCCACACACACACCCTCTTTAATTAATTGCATGTGGTTTGGGTCAGCTTGTAATTAACCCCCCCCCCCCCCCCCCCACACTCACCCTCTTTAATTAATTGCATGTGGTTTGGGTCAGCTTGTAATTAAACCCCCCCCCCCCACACACACACCCTCTTTAATTAATTGCATGTGGTTTGGGTCAGCTTGTAATTAACCCCCCCCCCAGCACCCCACACACACACCCTCTTTAATTAATTGCATGTGGTTTGGGTCAGCTTGTAATTAACCCCCCCCCCCCCCCCACACACACCCTCTTTAATTAATTGCATGTGGTTTGGGTCAGCTTGTAATTAACCCCCCCACCCCCACACACACCCTCTTTAATTAATTGCATGTGGTTTGGGTGAGCTTGTAATTAACCCCCCCCCCCCACACTCACCCTCTTTAATTAATTGCATGTGTATTGTGTGACCTTACAATTAATTACTCCCCACCCACATCCCCATTATTATCTTCTCTGGGCCATCAGAGGGGTCATCAATCAGAGATTTGTCCCTTATCCTTAATCTTTTGGCTTTATTTCAAGGACTAACAAAATAAATACATATGTTGTTCCAAATTGTTTGTTAATTTGTTGGATTTAGTTTGGTGTTTTGCCTGGTTTTTAATTCGAATTGTATCTTTCTGTTTGACTTCACAGTGTCCTTCCACGCCACAGGAATGGCAGACTGTGGCTTCCCAGTTTGCTGCCCGTTGGGACTTTCCCAACTGCGGAGGGGCGATTGACGGCAAACATGTGCGAATTGTGCCCCCACCCCATTCGGGGTCTTACTATTGGAATTATAAGGGGTTCCATAGTATAGTGTTGATGGCGGTGGTGTCGGCACAATATGACTTTCTTTATGTGGATGTGGGGAAAAACGGCCGGATGTTGGATGGAGGAGTCTTCAACCACACGGAGTTCGGCCATCGTCTCCAGACTGGTGGCCTGGAGCTGCCACCAGATGAAGATAATGTGGAGGGACTCCCGTTCGTTTTCATTGCCGACGAGGCGTTCGGTCTGGGTGACAACCTGATGAGGCCATTTCCCCAAAGATCCCTCACCCCTGAGAGGAGGATTTTTAATTTTCGGTTGGCCAGAGCAAGAAGGGTTGTGGAAAATGCCTTTGGTATTATGGCCAACCGTTTCAGATTGCTGCTTACATCCATACATCTGGCAGAGTACAAACTGAATACTATTATTCTTGCATGCTGTGTAATGCACAATTATCTACGGAAACATTCTGGAAGCTACACATTACCTATCGGGCCTGAGGCCGGAGTGGAAGGCGACATGACAGGGCTGGATAATCGCCGTCTTGGTTTGGCCCCACAATCAGCACAGCAAGTGCGGGACCGTTATTTAAATTATTTTAATGGTAGGGGGGCCATTGCAATGGCAGCAGACCCTTAAAACATAATTTTTTTGGAAAGAATAAATACAGTTATTTATGTTTGAAAGATTGTTTTTTTCGTATTGTTTTGCTTTTAATTTTGCCTGTTTTATATGTTGTCCTAGTGCACTTATTAATAGTGGCAAACTTGGTTTGCGTTTAGTAAATAAGCCCCTTTGTCAATGAACCACAACATGTTTTGGTCAAACTGGTAGTATTTAAAAAGAAGAAGCCACACATTGTTTAATTTGTGCAAACATTTTTTTTTTTTATTCTAGTGCACATCCAAACCTTTTTTTTTTTTTTTTTTTTTTTTTGTTGATTTCCTCTTTTTTTTTAGGTCATTTTTGGTAATATGTTTTTTTTTTTTTTAAAAACATATTTTTTTTTTTTTTTTTTATTTTTTAAATATTTTTTTTGTATTTTTATAAAAAAATTTTTTTTTTTTTTTTTTTGTGATTTTATTTTTTTAAACAAACATAAAAACATGGTTTAAAATTGTACAAAATTTTTTGGTTAGCATTTGAAAATATTTACACAATGTAAAAGTAGGGAACTTACAAAGTTCAACAGGTAACCCATGTACAGTAGAAGCCAAATTTAGAATATGCACACAAATTGAAGACGAAAATGGGTAATGTCAACATGTGCTATGTTCCATCATGGGGAATCAATGGACGTGTTTTGTGTGTGAAACCCCTTCCCTCTCACCTACTAGCATTAGGGGTTGCAAACACAAAATGCGTCCATTGAGATCCCCTGATGGCACATAGCACATGTTGACACACCATGTGCATATAAAAAATTTGGCCTCTAAAAATTAAAAACAATAGCGGATCAAAAGGGGAATGAAGGACATGATTGATGTTAGGAAATGGAAAAGGGGTCTTTAGATTCTCCCTAAAACATCAATCATGTCCTTCATTCCCTGCTGCATGGTGGCCATCTCCTTCTGCATGTTTTCCAGCTGCAGATTCCAGGCCATTATCTGGCCAATAAGCCTGTGGGCACTGTCTGTGGAAAATGGCTCCGCAGCTTGTCCTTCCACAACCAGATCAGCATCACCTAAAAGTTGGGTAGAGAAAACACAAGAAAAAAAGTGTCAAAAACATGCAGACCTTAATTTAGTAGCTCAATCTGTGTTCTGAGACACTCACTTGGTGGGGTGCAGATTTGATCCACTTCAAGCACCTCTTCCTCCACGCGTGGGCTTGGGCTAACTGCCCAATTAGTCTGCTGAGGCCGGGAGGTCCTGGTAGGTTCTGATTGACGTCTCAGTCTTTTGCCCCCTATGGTAATGGAACACAAAGGTACACTTTTAATCACACTGATATTTGAGTGCCGAAATATGATTATTAAACATTGTTTAAAAGTGTTGTCAAATTATTAGCAGTTTGTAGGAAGATCCTACTTGAATACAGAATTGAAATCTCTATCTAATGAAACTCCAATACTTAAACCGCCCTTAAACACTAAAGTTGAACTTCCACTCATTGGATCCCTGCACCCCTGTGGTGTCTTATTTGGAACCTTTTAGGGGGGAGGGGTTGCAGATACCTGTGTAAGGCAGGTATTTGCACACACATCCGGCCATAGACTCCCACAGAAGTATACGCCACATCCCGTCCCACCGTGCTGTCTGCTGGGACACACAGGGGTCCCAGAGCTAGCGCGGACCAGTCCTATTGCATTGCGCAACTGGCGCATGCCCAATAGTGACCCGGGAAGTGAAGCCGCAAAGATTAATTTCATGATTACAATATCAAAGATTGTAGCTGCAGCATCCAAGGGACAGGTGAGTGTACTTCTTCTTAGAAAAGTCACCACCTACAGTATTTCTAGATGATGAGCATTTTGTTTTAATTTGGAGCTTGACACCCTGCTTAACAGATTTATCCCCCCCCCCCAAAACAGCTTCTGGAGTCCCTGTGTAAGTTACCCATAAAACCCTTACTACAGCAGTAATAGTATAGATAGTGTCAATAATAAACAACCTTACAACTCCAACAACCGAAAGCCAGGTAAACTGACTAAAAACTTTATCAAGACAAACGAACTTTCATCAAGTCTTCGCAAGTTTCACGTACGAATGCTAATAACATCTGCGCAAGTTTCACGTACGAATGCTAATAACATCTGCGCAAGTTTCACGTACGAATGCTAATAACATCTGCGCAAGTTTCACGTACGACTGGTAATAACATCTGCGCAAGTTTCACGTACGAATGTAATAACATCTGCGCAAGTTTCACGTACGAATGCTAATAACATCTGCGCAAGTTTCACGTACGAGTGCTAATAACATCTGCGCAAGTTTCACGTACGAATGCTAATAACATCTGCGCAAGTTTCACGTACGAATGCTAATAACATCTGCGCAAGTTTCACGTACGAATGCTAATAACATCTGCGCAAGTTTCACGTACGAATGCTAATAACATCTGCGCAAGTTTCACGTACGAATGGTAATAACATCTGCGCAAGTTTCACGTACGAATGCTAATAACATCTGCGCAAGTTTCACGTACGAATGCTAATAACATCTGCGCAAGTTTCACGTACGAGTGCTAATAACATCTGCGCAAGTTTCACGTACGAATGCTAATAACATCTGCGCAAGTTTCACGTACGAATGCTAATAACATCTGCGCAAGTTTCATGTACGAGTGCTAATAACATCTGCGCAAGTTTCACGTACGAATGCTAATAACATCTGCGCAAGATTAGACATATCAAGTATAACCATAGTAGCGCACGTGCTTGACTTACTTTTTTTGATGGCTTTTCGAATTCTCCTGTACTGATCGTGCTCCCTGGATTTGATGTCGGACCATCGCTTGCGCAGTTGATCCTTGCCCCTTCGTACGCCGAATTTATGCTCCAGGGTGCTGACGACTGTAGTGAGAATCTTGTCCTTGCGCAAGTTGGGGCGAGGGTACGGGCCATTTTCCCCGTCGTAATCTTCCCTTTGGAGGATGTCCACCATCTCCACCATCTCTTCAAAGGCCATATTGGTGGCCTTATATCTGCTGCTGGATGCAGATGTGTTCGCTTCTGGGCTTTCCTCCGCGCTACTGGCTGAAAATGTGTCCGCCATCTTCATGAATTTCTTCACCCACAATGCAACGAGGGGAAGCGGGCCGGGGAATACTCGTCAGGAGGAACGTCATGGGCGGGCGACGCGGAGGACGCAGGCGGACTTTGACGCGTGCGCAGTGTATATAAGGCTGTTTGAGGGCCCCACGTGTTCCCGAACGGAAGTAGCGAGCGCTCTGTACGAAGGTAAGTGTTTTCTAGGATGCATTACTGTGGTTTATTGGGTTTTGGGCCTGCATTTTTTAAGGATATGTGTGTGTTGCTGCCTGTGTGTGTGTGTGTGGGTTGCTGCCTGTGTGTAGGGGTTGCTGCCTGTGTGTGTTGCTGCCTGTGTGGGTGTGTTGCTGCCTGTGTGTAGGGGTTGCTGCCTGTGTGGGGTGTTGTGGTGTGTAGGGGTTGCTGCCTGTGTGTAGGGGTTGCTGCCTGTGTGGGTGTGTTGCTGCCTGTGTGTGGGGGTTGCTGCCTGTGTGGGTGTGTTGCTGCCTGTGTGTGTGTGTGTGTTGTGTAATGTTTGGTTAGAAAAACTGGATGTGCGTTTTTAGTAACATTTGTGTTTTTGGTCTTTTGTATTGCCATTACTAACAAAACAGAAACAAACATGTCAGCAGCCCAGTTAAAACCATTTAAGGACCAGCAGTTCATGTCGGAATTCATTGCGCTGTACCGTAAAAATGCCAACCTGTGGCAGCTCAAGAACCCTTTATATGGAAATAGGGATGTCCGGAAGGTAACACTGGGGCCACTTGTGGATTTTGTGAAGACTCAAGTCCCCAACGCAGACATCAAGTTTGTTGAAGCCAGAATTTCAAGTTTAAGGCACATGTACAAGCGGGAGCGCAAGAAGATTGAGGAATCAGTCAGATCAGGAGCAGCAGCAGAGAATGTTTATGTACCGAAGCTGTGGTACTACAACCAACTGGCTTTTCTAGGTGACCAGATGGAACCCAGGCAATCACTGTCCACTCTTCCCTCCACCCTTCCCTCCACTCTTCCCTCCACTCTTCCCTCCACCCCAGCTGAGGCTTCCACGGAAGGAGAAGACCCCTCCACCTTGGAGCAGGCTTATGCGCCCAGCTGGAGCCAGGTATATATTTAGTAGCCTAAATAGTGATTGGGTGAATATTAATGATGTCAACGTTACAATGTGAAACAATTAACACCCTGAACTCAGAATTGTGAAAAAAACTGCCAAAAATTGCGCACACTTCTAAAAAGTGTTGGTGCTACATATCGATACATATATAGTGTATACATACATCCAGTAGTGGCAAAAAATGCCTTATACAACATTGGTGATCTGCTTGGAAAATGCAGGGGTCCAAATGATAGCCTTTTGGATCTTTTTTTAAATTTATCTGCTCGTTCATAAGTTTACAATTGGATGATTGAGGAGGCCATAAACCAAAAAACAGGTGTTTGATTTTTGTTTTTATTTGCACACAGGATGAGCTGACCCAGGATGATGCCGGGACAAGTGGTATGGAGGAGGAGGACATGACCAGCGAGAGCCAGGAGGTGGCTGGGCCCAGCACGAGCCAGACTGACAGCCAGACTGTATTAAGAAGTCTACCTCCACCCCTGCCCTTACCCCCAAGAAGGCCCAGGAGGATGACCATGGTTGAGGAGGAATCACTCAAACTTATTCGGCAGGCGAGTGAGATTCTCCAAAGACCCCCCATTCCAGAAGAGGCCTATGCCACCTACTTGGCCAGCAGGTTGCTGGAAATGGAGAAGGGCCAACGGCACCTGTGCGAGGGCCTCATTTTTGAAGCTATTAAGGGGTCAATTAAGAGAATCCACCCGCCTGACACATGAAGGGCCGACAGCAACTTCTCCTCCTCCTCCTCCTCCTCTTCTTCTTCTCCTCCTCCTCCTCCTCCCTCCTCCTACCACAAGTCAGCCTCCAAGGAAGCGTGCAGGGAAGACTGCAGGGAAGAGTGCAGGGCAGCGTGGTGGGAAGAGTCGGAAGTGATTGCCTGGCTTCAGTCTGGTCTCACAGAAGACACAGGCTGTTGTAGTGCCACAGCTTGGGGACATAGATGTCATCTGCTGCTGTTCCTGGTCTGTGTGATTCCTGGTCAATCTTCTTGTGCTCCCTATATTGGATCAAATCTGCCCAAGCTTAATTTTTGGCTTCACAAACTTGATGTCTGCCGTTGGGGCAAAAAGTCTTCTCAAAATCGCAAAGTGGCTCCAGTGTTGCCTTCCTATTTTGTTTTGCCTTGTTTGTTTAAACCACAATAAATGGTAATTTAATTTCAAGAAAATAATGATATATGTGCTTGTTATTCAAAAACATAGTTTCTTTAGGAGTAGGCAGGTACATGTCTAAATTATATGGAGGGCATTTCCAAAACGCACATTCATTTGACAATACAAGTGTAAAGTGCAACTTCAATGGAACTGCAAGTGCAGTCGCTGGAAAGGTGAGGGTTAAGATCTGAATTAAGGGCAAGCTCTGCTGACTCCACAATTGTATCATGTGTAATAACAAATCCTTTTGATAACCAACAAATAATAATAAAATATATCTAAATAGAGATATATGTACATATATATATATATATATATATATATATATATATATATATATATATATATATATATATATATATATATATATATATATATATATATATATATATAGATATATATATTTTTTTATTATATTGAGATATATAGATATATTTTTAATTTGGTGATTTGGATATATATATATATATATATATCTATATCTATATATATATATATATATATATATATATATATATATATATATATAGATATATATATATATATATATATACAAATATATAACTTCACTAAAGAATGCTGAAGAAAAAACGTTCGGGAGTACTCTGCGTGAATATACAAGCAGCAAGGCAAAATCATTCTTCAAGTACGATAACATACAAATTCCGCTGTCAGAAAATAACAAAAAAAGATCAGCAGCGTGACGATTGTGCTAGCTTCAAAACGAAGGCTAGTTTTACCAGACCGAGCGAGTCCGTGACATACTTGCTACTGAGCATGCGTCCTTTTTGGTACGCCGGACCATACTACACACGGCGGGATTGTCCGCCGGACTGCCAAGTCCAGCGGATAATTTTAAAACAAAACTTAAAACTTTAGTCCGCCGTACTTTGGCCAAAAAAAGTCCGCCGGCGCCCACACACGAGGGGATTATCCGTTGGACTTCGGTCCAGCAGGATAATCCCGCGGGATAGTCCCTTGCTGTTCATTTATATCCAGTGGCTCTCAGTGGTCAGGCATAAAGTTTTCACTTGCAAGGGTTTTACCCAGGGGGAGTTACTAGGGAGATGTCAAGATTAATAGGCCAGAACATAGGAAGATTTAAACCTTGTCTGATAGGAAACTTACAACTGCCTTAGCTTTCTGTTATCTATGCTTAAACTCCCATCATGTCTTCATTAGGGATGAGCCAAACACCCCCTGGTTCGTTTCGCACCAGAACATGTGAACAGACAAAAAAATTGTGCAAACTTGCGACGTGAACACCGTTAAAGTCTGTGGGACATGAATGTGAAAAATCAAAAGTGCTAATTTTTAAGGCTTATATGCAAGGCATTGCCATAGAAAGTGTCTGGGGACCCGGGTTCTGCCCCAGGGGACATGTATCAATGCAAAAAAAGTTTTTAAAATGGCTGTTTTTCAGGAGCAGTGATTTTAATAATGCTTAAAGTGAAACAATAAAAATAAAATATTCCTTTAAATATTGTGCCTGGGGGATCCCCTTAGTCTGCCTGTAATGTAGCACATTGTTTTCATGTTCATAACAGTACCACAGAAAAATGACATTTCTAAAGAAAAAAATGTAATTTAAAATTGCTTGTGGCTGTATTGTATTGTAATATACATAAAAAATAATTTAAAGGGGGTGCATGCGCGGAGTGGACAGCGACAGTCATGGCCCGCTGAGGTTCTGTTCTTCCCAGGAATTTGCGGCCACCACAGATGCCCGAATGGCTGGGTAACTAAACAAAAAGCATACTAATATCCTCCTTAATACCCTGTGAACCAAACAGAATGGTTTTGGGAGCTGCCCAAGGCAAAACAAAAGTGAAAAGCCACAAGGAAATAACTCTCAGAAGCTCCTGTAATATGGCTCAGTCAAATTCTCCTCACACAGCTAAGGCACGCTCTGACAAGAAACAGGTGCATTTACCTCAGGAACTGTATGACACATACAGCGCCAGCTCCCAGCCACAACAAGCAGAAACATTACACCCAAATATATTAAAGCAAATAGAGAAAATGCTACAGAAAGCTTTAAATCAGACCTCTGACCAAATTACAGAGAAACTGACAAAAGAAATACATGATTTAGGCCAACGCATAGCTGAATTGGAAAACAGAATGGATGACATTGAAACTAATGTACTATCACATGACAATGAATTGGAGTCTCTTAAAGATGAAAATTTAATGTTGCAAGCACGTTTAGAAGATTTTAAGAATAGGGCACGTTGTTCAAACCTCCGCATATGAGGTATACCTGAGTCAATCATGACCGTCAATTCCAATTGAAAGATTGGAAATGGACAGAATTCATAGAGCTTTGGTGCCACGCAAAGCTGAAGGTCCCCCTCGTGACATAATTGTAAAGTTCTACTTTTTTCGAACAAAAGAGCAACTTATGACAGCTGCCAGGAACAAATTATATCTTACTTTTCAAGGTTATTCATACCAGATTTTTGCTGACCTATCCCCAATAACAGTTGCTAAATGGCACATGATGAAACCTTTGCTCCAAAATCTCCAACATCACCATATCCCATATCAATGGGGATTCCCATTTTCTATTCGTTTTACATTTCAAGGCACCAAATATTCAAGCAGATCCTCTGAAGAATTACAAAACACTTTGCAAAAATGTCATCTATACAATGGGCCCTCTACTAGCCCTCGTCGATGTACAACATCTATTTCTGTACAAAGTGCATCTAAGCCTGGAACTGACAGAAGCAGACAAAGTGCATCAAAAAGGGGTCGATTCAGTTCTCCAGATTTGGACCCACCGGACACAATGGACTGAAAGCTTTTTGCATTTCTCTCTGAAGCGCATTCAACTTCACGGTTCACCTACCTTATCTTTCATTTTAAATATTTCAAATTCTTAATATGTTATACATCAAAGTATATAACCTTACACTCAAATATTCATATATAATTACTTAAGGATTTGTTAAAAGGAATACTATTCAATTTGACTCCATTGTTTTCTTATTTTTTTAAGGAATATAGACAAAATCGGATGTCTAAATTTAATATTTTTTTTTTTCATAAATTTGGCCACGGGGGACCCGAAAATTGGTCACTGCTACCCCCATTTTTCTGTCCTAGGACTCTCTTCCACTTGGGTTACAGTGTGAGGGGCCTCCTCAGATAGACTTGGTGCCTCTGAGCTAGCAGATGTGCGTGCTCAGTACGCCATTGTTTGTTTTATTTTTATACATATATTAGTAATTATAACTTATTTTAAATATATGACTCTTATTCTTTCTTTCTTCTCTCATATTCTACTTCTCCTTTTTTTCTTTTATCCAATCTTTTCCTGGGGTTTCTTTGATTCTGCATCTGATAACAGAAATATATCTATATATCCTATGTAAAAAATTATATATGGCTTCTTTAAATGTCCTAACCTTAAATGTCCAAGGTCTAAACCTTACTCATAAGCAAACTAAAGTATTCAGATCTTTATCCTCCTCATAAGCCCATATAGTGTGCCTCCAAGAGACGCATTTTACTGAAACTTCAACCCCTAAATATTTTTGGACATGCTACCCCCAAGTTTATACTGCTTCAGCTAAATCAAAACGCAGAGGAGTACTAATAGCATTTCACCGAACTACACCTTTTCCCCTCATAACAGAGATCAAAGATCCAGAAGGCCACTATCTCATACTTTTGGGACACCTTTGTGATATCCCACTCACAATTGTTTCCTATTATGCACCTAATAAAAGACCAATATCATTCCTCTCTCACTTGCTACGTAATAAATAGTAATAGATTTGCATAAAATGGGCACACATTTAATATGTGATGATTCAAATCAAGTTCTATATTCCTATCTAGATAAATCCCCTACTCCAACCGTATACAGCTCTCAATCTCATATGTTTCGACTCCTTCAACAACATTCACTGCTAGATTCCTGGCGTGAAATAAATTCTTCAAAACTTCAATTCTCATTTTACTCCAACCTACATAAATCTTTTTCCCGTATTGACCATATCCTAATATCTATAAGTATGTCACCAGAATTGCTCAACTCATTTATTAAACCTTATACTTGGACAGATCATTGTGCGATAATTTCAACCTTTACTTCTTTAATCCCAAAACATCCCATACAAACATCACACACCCATCACATTCATCTGACTTAGAATCAGCAATAAAAGAATATCTGGGGAACAATGATACTCCTGATATATCCCCACTGACATTGTGGGAAGCCCATAAAAATGTTCATAGAGGGGTCTTTTTACGAAAAGCATCATACCTTAAAAAAAAGTGTAATGACTGCCACACAAATTTCCAAACAAACCCTACTCCAGTGTCAAAAGCACAACTTGATAAGGCAAGTTTGAATCTTGACCTATTCCTATCAGAATCGGTGGACAAAACAATATGTAAATCTAAACATAAATTCTACTTTAAAGCTAATAAACCTGGCACCCTTCTTGCACGTGCGCTTAAAAAATTAAATAACCCCTTTAAGCCAATTCGCCTAAAAATACCCCATGATAAATATACTAGTAACCCGGTAAAGATAGTATACATCTTTCATAAACATCTTACTTCTTTATACAAAAAAGAAGGATCCTTTGACCAATCCCGAGCAGAATCATTTTTTTCACAAGTTAAACTTCCGACCATTTCTCAAGTTCAATACGATAGCCTCGAAAGTCCTATTGAACCTATTGAAATCGAAATAGCAATTAAATCCCTTAAGTTAAGTAAACGACCAGGCCCTGACGGATTCTCAGCCCTCTACTATAATGTTTTTTTTTGTTTTTTCTTACTCCCATGCTGACAAAAGCATTTAACTCCCTACTTAACCACATGCCAACCGTGCTATAGTCAAAAGACAGCTACAGAGCGGTCGGCTTATCCTGGCTTATCCTACAGACGTCCTCCCAGAAACTTGTTCCCGCGCGCCCCCTGGGGCGTGCACTCGGGAACATCCGTGACCGCCGGGTCCCGAGGACTCAGCGCATCACCGATCACGGTAAATGGCCACTGGTAGTGGCCGTTTACCACGTGATCGCTCCGTCAAATGACGGAGCGATCACATGTACACAAACCGGAGTCATGTCATGACGCCGGTTCCTCCCTCCCCTCTCTGTACCGATCAGTACAGAGAGGAGAGAAGCGGAGAGGGGGAGAGACGGGACCAGCGCTGTGGGCTGGATGTGTAGTGCCCACAGCGCTGGTCAATACACTGCCACCACTGTGCAATGCTCTGCCACCACTGTGCAATGCTCTGCCACCAACCACTGTGCAATGCTCTGCCACCAACCACTGTGCAATGCTCTGCCACCACTGTGCAATACTCTGCAACCACTGTGCAATGCTCTGCAACCACTGTGCAATGCTCTGCAACCACTGTGCAATACTCTGCCCTCACTGTGCAATGCTCTGCCCCCACTGTGCAACGCTCTGCCCCCACTGTGCAATGCTCTGCAACCACTGTGCAACACTCTGCCACCACTGCAATGCTCTGCAACCACTGTGCAATGCTCTGCCACCACTGTGCAACACTGCAACACTGCAATACTCTGCCAATACTCGCCAATACTCTGCCAATACTCGCCAATACTCTGCCAATACTTGCCAATACTCTGCCAATACTTGCTAATACTCTGCAATAAATTTTAATAGAAACAAAGAATTTTTATTTTATTTTTTTACCGAATTTTCAGTATATTTTGATTTATAGCGCAAAAATTAAAAAATCCAGCGGTGATTAAATACCACCCATTTGGGTTCAGTGTTGCATGACTGAGTAATTGTCATTCAAAGTGTGGGAGCACCGAAAGCTGAAAATTGGTCTGGTTAGGAAGGGGGTTTAAGTGCCCAGTGGTCAAGTGGTTAACAAACAATCATTCCGACAGGTAACTTTAACAGCAATAATTTCGATGATCCCTAAACCTCAGCCTGATGACTCATCTTGTACTAACTTTAGACCTATATCCTTATTAAACCTAGATATAAAACTACTAGTGAAAGTAATGGCGTCTCATCTTAATAATATAATTGGTTCATTAACCACTTCAGCCCCGGAACAATTGGCAGCCAAAGGACCAGGCCCCTTTTTGCGATTCGGCACTGCGTCACTTTAACTGACAATTGCGCGGTCATGCGACGTGGCTCCAAAACAAAATTGGCGTCCTTTTTTTCCCACAAATAGAGCTTTCTTTTGGTGGTATTTTATCGCCCCTGCGGTTTTTATTTTTTGCGCTATAAACAAAAATAGAGCGACAATTTTGAAAAAAATTCAATATTTTTTGCTTTTTGCTATAATAAATATCCCCAAAAAATATATAAAAAAAACATTTTTTTTCCTCAGTTCAGGCCGATACGTATTCTTCTACATATTTTTGGTAAAAAAAATTGCAAATAGCGATTATTGATTGGTTTGCGCAAAAGTTATAGCGTTTACAAAATAGGGGATAGTTTTATAGCATTTTTATTAATATTTTTTTTTTTAATAGTAATGGCGGTGATCAGCGATTTTTATTGTGACTGCGACATTATGGCGGACACATCGGACATTTTTTACACATTTTTGGGACCATTGTCATTTATACAGCAATCAATGCTATTTAAATGCATTGATTCCTGTATAAATGACAGTTGTAGTGAAAGAGTTAACCACTAGGGGGAGGGGAGGGGTTATGGGCTCTGACGTGTGTGTTTTTTTACATTAGGGGGTGGGGCTGACGTCTGACGTCATTGATCGGCTTTCCCGATGACCGGGAACAGCCAATCAATGACAGGCAGAGTAGGAAGCGCGGGGAGAGGTTTGTTTACACAAACCTCTCCCCTTTCTTCAGCTCCGTAACCCGATCGCGGGACACCAGCGGCGATCGGGTCCGCTGGTCCCGGCGCGCGGGACCCACGGGCAGGCATTTAAAGGGCCACGTACAGGTACGTGGTTTTGCCTGCCCGTGCCATTCTGCTGACGTATATATGCAGTGGGCGGCCGGGAAGCGGTTAATAAGCAAAGATCAAGTAGGTTTCATCCCTTTACGACAAGCACCAGAAAATGTCCGTAGAGCATCATTATTGATTCAAGCAGCTAAAACAAGGCGAATACCTCTGTGTCTCCTGTCATTAGATATCAAAAAACATTTGATACAGTGACATGGCCCTACTTAAATTTTGCTCTACAAAAATGGAGCTTTGGCCCTCATTTTCTAAGCTGGGTCACTTCACTTTATAATAATCCCAAGGATACATATCAGACATGTTTGACATAAATAGAGGAACACGTCAGGGTTGTCCTCTCTCCCCACTCTTATTTGCCTTACTCATTGAACCTCTTGCCTAGGCTATCCGTACAGACCCCTCAATCAAGGGCATAGATTTAGCAGGCCATCAACATAAATTATGTCTATTTGCTGATGATATATACATTTTTATGTCTTCCCCTCATATTTCATCACCCAATCTTATAAGTAAACTAGATCACTTTGCCCACATTTCTGAACTAATTATAAACTCACAAAAATCAACAGCTTTAAACGTCTCTTTACCCCAGCAAACACTACAACAAGCTCAAACATCTCTCCCCTTTACATGGTCAACGTCTCATCTCACTTATCTATGTATTACTCTTACCCCCAATATATCTGATATCTTCTCTGCTAACTATCCTCCACTACTATGAAAAATTAAAAAAAATCTTAAACAATGGTCCTCTTTGCCAATATCATGGATTGGTAAAAAAAAAGTAATAAAAATGACTGTATTGCCTAAAATATTATATCTTTCGTTTATTACCCATTCCTATCCTGGCATACTTCCTTAGGAACCTACAATGTAAAACACAAGCATTCATATGGAGCTCCTCAAAATCTCGCTTACCTACCCACACTCTTTATCTTTCTAAACTTAAAGGAGGATTAGGTTTCCTTAACTTTACTGATTATTTCCATGCAGCACAAATAGCACATATTCCTATATATCACACGAAACATGAGGTCCCCCTCTGGGTAGCGATTGAATCAATCGACTGTGATCCGATCTCCATACCAAATCTAATATGGTCTACCTCTTCTGACCATAAAATAATAAAAAATAGGATTACTAAACATACAATTGCTATATGGGATAGATTCAAAGTGATTAAAAGACTACAATCTCTGCATACACCTCTTGTATCATTTATTAGAAATCCACTTTTCTACCCGGCTCATACATCACCTAAAACTTTTTAAAAATGGATTTCTACTGACTTAACACAACTCTATGACCTGATAATGACCACTTAAAACATTTCCTGAAATACGTGAAGCCCATCAAATTCCAGATTCAGAACTCTTTTGTTATCTACAGATCAAAAATGTTTTTATGACATTTATACAAGGTAGAGATAATCTATGTGACATAACGCATTTTGAACGTATTTGTAAAAATGACCCCCATTCAAAGGGGCTCATGTCAATGTTGTATAGTCACCTGAATGCTTTGCCTGATACAAAAACTCCCTCCTATGTGGAAACATGGGAGAATGATCTTGGTTTTCACATGGACTCATCCAAATGGGATAAAGTCTGGGCCAATACCAAAATATCTTCTCAAAATGTAGTAGCCTTAGAGGCGAACTATAAAGTACTTATGCGTTGGTATCTGGTCCCTGTTAGGATTGCGAAATATGTTCCACAATACTCTCCACTTTTCTTTCACGACTGTGGTGATCCAGGAACGCATTTTCATACCTTTTGGGATTGCCATATCGCAAAAAATTATTGGAAAGAAATATTCCTTATGCTCTCTAAATTATTCAAGAAAACCATCATCCCAGGTCTGACAATTGCGCTTCTAAATTTAAAGCCTACCCAAATCTCCTATACACAATTTAAACTCCTTCTACAAATTACCACAACCGCAAAGCAGACCATCGCCAAAGCATGGAAGTCCTTGTCATTAATGCTTTCTGAAACTACGAATAGAATACATCAAGCCATGATCCTCTCGAAAACAGATGCCATATCCAACGATAACATACCGAAATTTGAAAAAAATATGGAGTCCTTGGGTGACCCACTTTCTTTCATCTAATTTTGACACTTCTTTACTAAGACCTTGGTATCTATATAATTTTGTTTTGAATAATTGCTAAATAGATACTATGTATATATTGTTACTAAGAAATCCCTGGAAACCTCTACTAATCCAGACTTATTTTTTTTCCTCTTCTTATCTTTACTTTCCTTTTAGTCTTTTCTTCTCTCCTTATTCTATCCTGTCTTCTCCTATTTATAATTTCATAACAAAATGGTAGCGAAACATTCACTTTTATAATGTTCAATTATAATACAATAATAGTTAGTAAGCTCTAATGTCCTACTATAAGTAACTGAATCTCGTAGTAATTAATATTATTTCTTTATTACATATTACTCTAAAAGTTAAAAGTTTAACAACTTTTAAATTTTTTGTTGCTCTTGATTATAAACTTGTTAAAATTGATTGTAACACTTTAGTCTTTCTAAAAACATATTGCCTACTTAAATCTTTAAATGCTTGTAACTACAAAAATACTAAGATCTGACATAACAATTAAACTAATGCTACCATTTAATGTAATCAATATTTTGTTAATTGTACCAATGTTTATATTTTCAAAATCAATAAACAAATTTGACAAGAAAAAATCATTTAAAAAAAAGCGTGGGTTCCCCCAGTCCATTACCAGGCCCGTCTGGTATGGATATTAAGGGGAACTCCACGCCAAAATGTAAAAAAAAAGCAGACGGTTTTTGACAATTGTGTCCCGTAATGTAAATCCATCTTCAAACACGGCGCCATCGGTCCCGAGAAAAAATTGAAAAATTCAGACTTTCCCATTTTCTCAGGACTGTCGGCGCTGTGATTGAAGATAGATTTACATTGTGGTACACTTTTTTTTTTTAACCACTTCCCACCCGGCCAATGTACATATACGGCCGGGTGGGAGCCGTCTACTTCTGAATGGACGTTCCGGAACGTCCTTCAGAAGTAGAGGGATCGCGCGTGCGTGCCCGTGCAGCGGCGCGATCCCGATGCGGCCGTGTCACCCGGACACGGCGCATCTCGGATCGGCAGGAGGGCTCGCTGATTGGCCCTCCTGATCACATGACGGCCGTGTCGAATCACAGCCGTCATGTGATGTAAACAAACAGCCGGTTGCTAGGCAATCGGCTCTCCTCACACGGAAGTCGTCGTTGAGGAGAGGGGAGCGGATCGCTGCAGCCGGCTGGTGATCAGTAAGTATTAACAGTTTTTTACTCACTGATCACCAGTGTAGTGTCCCCTACAGTAAAACACACATGTCCCCACAGTAAAACACACACATGTCCCCACAGTAAAACACACATGTCCCCAAAACACACATGTCCCCAAAACACACATTTCCCCAAATAATAAAAACACATGTCCCTCACGTATGTCCCAGTAAAATAACATGTGCCAATGATTATCTGCACACATATGTCCGTGATCACCTGCACACCCCTTTTACATGATCATTTGCGTACATATGTCCGTTATCACGCAAACCAATTATTATACACTTAACGGATTTTTTTTTACAAAAAACATGTAGCAGAATACATTGTGGCTTAAATTTATGACAAAATTTGATTTTATTGGATTTCTTTTAAAAAAGAAGGAGAAAATATTGTTTTTTTTCAAAATTTCCGCTATGTTTTCGCTTATATCGCAAAAAATAAAAAACTGAGTCACAAATAAATACCACCAAACTAAAGCTCTATTTGTGCGAACAAAATGATAAAAAAATTCATTTGGTTACAGCATTGCATGACTGCGCAATTGTCACTGAAAGTGCGAGAGCGCTGAAAGCTGAAAATTGGTCTGGGCAGGAAGGGTGTTTAAGTGCACAGTAAGCAAGTGGTTAAATAAAGGAATTGTCAAAAACTGTCTGCCATCGTATTTACTTGTTTCACACTTTGTTGGTGAAAAAAATAAAACATAGGGGGGGGGGGGGGGGGGAACTGGGGCTCCGATAAGCCCCCCATCCGCCGACCCCCACAACCACCGGGCAAGGGTTGTGGGGACAAGGTACTTTGCCCCCCAAAGCACCTTGTCCCCTTGTTGAGGGCATGTGGCCTGGTACGGTTTAGGGGGGCACTTTTTTTTGCCCTCTCTTTTCCTGCGGCCTGCCAGGGTGCATGCTTGAATAAGGGTCTGGTATGGATTTTGGGTTTGGATTTTTCAAAGTAGCATAGATGGGAACTGGTACCATTGAACTCAATGGGCTGTGACTTGCCATGCGACTTTGCACACATTTCCACTATTGTGACCACAAAGTTGCACAATTTAGAGTGCAACTTTGATGCAACTTTGAGTGCAGCTTTTATCCAAATTTACACTATCTGGATCTTCGTGTCCAAAGTCGCATGACAATTCATACTAGTGGAAACAGAGCCTTAGTTTAAGTTTCCACTATTGCAACCCCAAAGTTGCAGGATTTACAGTGCAACTTTGATGCAACTTTTAGTGCAGCTTTGATCCACCTTTACCTTTACTTCCCTGGATCAAAGTCACATCTCACTCACCTTGTCCTTCCTTTCTGGCCGCGAGTGACGTCACGCAGCAGCGGCTGGACTGTGCGCGTGCCTTACAGCAGACACAGCCTGACGAGACGAGGAAACAGACTCTGCAGTGACTTCTCATACCATCACCATTCGTTCTTGGGAGCCAACCCAGTTATACAGGCCAGGAAGGGAGACATACATCCTGCTGTATATGGGATCTAAGTCCCATGTTTGTGAGTCCCGGAAGATGCTGGGACTGTGACATCATAGGGGGCGGGGTCACCATGTGACATGAGCATGTGACCCCGCCTCCTTGTCCCTATATAAGTCACAACACAGCGCGTCTCTGCCATTCCGGCCAGAGAGAGCAATGAGTCAACATCGGAAGGAGAAGAAGAAGACGGTGCAGAAAGCGACGACAGCGGCAAGAACAGAAGAGACCTTGGAAGACCCCCGAAGACCCCCGAAGGCGGAACGAGACCCCCAGACGATGGCGGCGACGGCGAAGAAGAAAGCCGGGCTCCCCCGCTCGTGAAAGAGCTAGGTAAAAGAGCAGAAGAGAGCGGAGGAGTCCGGCGAGAAGACCCCCCAAGACGGAAGAAGACCCCCGGAGCAGTGCAATAAAATATTTTAAAAAAATTGTGTGTTTTTTTTATTGACAGTTTTACACCTTAGGTGACTGGGTAGGGGTACATCGTACCCCATACTCATTCACATAGGGTGGGGGGCCGGGATCTGGGGGCCCCCTTATTAAAGGGGGCTCCCGGATTCCGATAAGCCCCTCGCCTGCAGACCCCGACAACCAATGGCCAGGGTTGTCGGGAAGAGGCCCTTGTCCTCATCAACATGGGGACAAGGTGCTTTTTTTCTCACCGTATTTGTGCAGCGGCCTTACAAGCGCACCTTTTTTGGAAAAAAAATCACTTTTTTGAATAAAAAAAAAATAAGACAACAGTAAAATTAGCCCAATTTTTTTTATATTGTGAAAATAATGTTACGCTGAGTAAATTGATACCCAACATGTCATGCTTCAAAATTGCACCCGCTCGTGGAATGGCGTCAAACTTTTACCCTCAAAAATCTCCATAAGCGACATTTAAAAAATTCTACAGGTTGCATCTTTTGAGTTACAGAGGAAGTCTAAGGCTAGAATTATTGTTCTCACTCTACCGATCGCGGTGATACCTCACATGTGTGGTTTGACTACCGTTTTCTTATGCGGGCGCTACTCACATATGCGTTTGCTTCTGCGTGCGAGCTCGTCGGGATGGCGTGTTTTCAAAAATGTTATTTTTTTGTTTCTTATTTATTTTACTTCAATTTATTAATTTTTACACTGTTTTAAAAAAAAAATGGATCACTTTTATTCCTATTACAAGGAATGTAAACATCCCTTGTAATAGAAAAAAGCATGACAGGTCCTCTTAAATATGAGATCTGGGGGGTCAAAAGTCCTCTCATATTTAGACTTAAATGGAATAAAAAAAAAATGTCATTTAAAAAAAAATGACATTGAAAAAAATGTTCCTTTAAGACGTATGGGCAGAAGTGACGTTTAGAGACAATATAGCCATCTTAGCCTCACTCGTCTCCATACCCATCACGCAGAAGGACCCGATCACCTCCGTGGGAGTGGCACCTCTCCCGCCGCCGATAACAGTGATCTCGCAGAGACTACCATTATCGTAAACACGACTGCTCACTGTAAAGATGGATATCTCGGTTGTGGCAGCAGCTGCTGCCGTTACTGAGATATCCCTCTTCCAAAAAAAGATGTATATATACAGTGAGCAGTCGGCAAGTGGTTAAAGGTGACCATACACTGGGCAATCAGATCTTTCATAAATTCGATTCAGTGCACAAGCCTGTTTTATTTTCTACAATTATAAGTAATTCTTCCAGTGCATCTTCCTATTACCGCTTTAGCCTAATGCTCTGTTTCCACTATTTCAAACCCAAAGTTGCGTGATTTACAATGTTAATTTTTGGCTTGGTTTCCACTATTGCGAATTGGCATGCGACTTGGGACTGAAAAGTTGCATGACAAGTTGTACCCCATGATTTACAATGAGTACCGTTCATACGTCTGCGACTTCGAGTCGCACCAACCTCAAAGTAGTCCCTGCACTACTTTGTTCCCACTTTGATGCGACTTGAGGTCCCTACACCACAAAAATACCCAGCCATTGCTTCAAGTTACGGCAAAACTTGCGGCAACAACACACGACTTTGGGTTTGCAATAGTGGAAACCGAGCCTTAATGTTGAATTGGACAGAGATTGTACAATCAGATTGTGTAGTGTCTGACCATCTTAATTTAAACATTTGCAATGGAGATTTTTACAGGATTTTATTGTTTAAAAAAAATCTGATTTTCGGTTTCTATTTGACTGTGCTTACCTGAGCTAGTTTTGTTCAAAGCACATTTAGCCCAGGTAATCGCTGAGCTGGACTCGCACAATTTAACACTAGCGTGTCAGTCCAGATCAATGGAAATCGCAGCCCCAAATTGCAAAAAGTAGTCCATAAAATATTTAACAATTGTTTCCGCACTGAAAATGCAGCATTGCACTGATTAGGACGATGCCATTGCTGCCAATTGGACATGTCAAATTGTACCCAACTACCAATGTGAACCAGGGCTTACGGATTATCTTTGGCCCACAACCAATGTGAGCTTTATGATCTTATCAATGCTAGGGCCCACTCTGGACTACATTTGGAGAAATACGATTTAGTATTTAATGTATTTCTCAAGGATCTATTTGGCTAGGACTCTATGTGTAATGCTCCCACAAATAACCAATTACCAAGCTTTATTTTATATCATGTGATCATCTGTCAAAGGCTGACAGCTAATCGCGTGGTAAGGGGCCAGGATAGGC
This sequence comes from Lithobates sylvaticus, assembly GCA_028564925.1. Taxonomy (NCBI): domain Eukaryota; kingdom Metazoa; phylum Chordata; class Amphibia; order Anura; family Ranidae; genus Lithobates; species Lithobates sylvaticus. Next base: position 571,299,443 of record CM053026.1, on the reverse strand, counting down.
CCTTACTGTGATCACCCGAGTCTCAGTGCGCCCTGCAGGGAGCACGTCCTATGACGGCCTCCCAGAAATTAAGGTCCACGCTGTGGCCGTAATTAGGATATAGCACAGACACCAAGTGGTTAATAGAAAAACAGATGTAGATTTCTAGGACTGGCCAAAAATAATGATTAGAATCAAAGGCAACTTATGACTTTATATTAAAGGGCTAAATGGGCCATTAACATGCATCACAATTGATTTTAGGAATGTGTCTTTGCAAAGTTAAACTAAAGAAAATCCTTTCCGATTTTTGCTTGGGGATAGAGTGCAGAAGGATTTGAAGTGTTGGGGGATCTCTACACCCCTGATAGGGTGAAGACAACTGCCAAATTTTGACAATTTTCCGTTCAAAATTATTCACTTCCTGTCACAAAGCCAAACAGGAATTGAGGATAAAATACTACCAGTGTCTTTCTTTGGGGACACACAAGCCAATTTCAATAGTTTCCCCATTCGGGAAATTGCACTCTAGCATTTTGCTATGTACATCCCAAATTATTAGGTATCTTGAGGTTTCTTTACTAAAGGGAAATCGACTTTGCACTACAAGTGCACTTGCTGGAGATCCGAGGGCAACATGCAAGGGAAAGAAAACAGCATCTTTGCCTCTACATGATTGGATGATAAAATCACCAGTGCTTACCCTCTGATTTTCAGCAACGACACTTGTATTGCATAAAGGATTTACCTTTACTAAACCCCAAAATACCTAATAATTTGGGGTGCACACAACAAAGTGCTAGACTGCAATTTGCCTAATGGGGACACTTGTTAGTTAGATTAACCTGTGTCCCCAAGAACTAAAAATAGTGTTATGGTTTTACTCTCACTTCCTGTTTGGCTATGTGACAGGAAGCAAAGCGAATTCTAAGAAAAGGGACACAAAGCCCAAAAAATAAAAAATATAAAACACAAAAAAATATAAATACACACAAAAATATAAACCAAACACAAAAAATAAAATAAACACAAAAAATAAAATATAAACAACCCCAAAAAAGTTAGTCTGGGCTTTCTCTGAAATGTCCACAATTAGAATAGGATTGTTTTGAGCTTGATTTGAGCTCCCCAACCTGTCTTCAAGTACCCCAACAGGCCATGTTTGCAGGTTTTCCATCATCTTGCACAGCTGTTTTAAATCAAAGTCAATGGCTTGGTATTTTGGACACAAAAACATTTTTTAGATAAGAAACATGTCCTAAACATGTCCTGGGGGGGGGGTGGGGGTACTTGATCACTGTGGCTGAAAACCACTGCTCAAAAATCTAATTGAAGACTTACCACTCTGAAATGTCTGGATTTGTCTAATACATGGCAATCAGCCTCATTAAGCTACAGCTGGGAAATCCATTGCATGAAAAGAACACACATAAAACATTTTATTGGTCCAAAAAAAATAAATAAAAAAACAACAGGACTTGGAAAAGCAGCAAGGCAATCAAAATACACACATACATGTTAATTTGAGACACTAACAGAATATGTTAGAGGTTTGACCCTTTTGCATTGTTAATTAACAGGAGTTGAAAGGAGCGCACACACAAATGGACATCTATATAAAAAGGATTAAAACTACATTAGGCACATCTTGAGAACATTTTTAAAATAATGCAGCACAGACAATTAAATCAAAGTGAACAACGTAAAAACAACAAACATTGCCAACATCAAAAATATTTCATGTTAAAATAACCACCACCAAAAAAAAAAACAAAGGAACAAATAAATTGCAGAAAACACATCTGTTTTGCAAAGACATAACAAACAAAATATACATGTGTTAGAAAGTGGTCAGGACACTGAAATGTGCTCTCTTGCTGCTGCTGCTGCTGCTGCTGCTGCTGCTGCTGCTGCTGCTGCTGCTGCTGCTGCTGCTGCTGCTGCTGCTGCTGCTGCTGCTGCCGCTACACACACAATCTTGGCTCTTTTCAGGGCAAACTAAAGCATGCTATCTGCAAGCTTTATATAACATAGGTTTGTGTGCTAATGAGGCAATTACAAACACATGCACAGTCCATGAAACACACAAAATGCAAGTTCACCCAATGTAGAGACAGAACTTCAAAGTGGGTACACCTGTTAATGATGTCTTTAAATTACTAACCCAAAAAAAAACACTCTCTGAGCATGCCCAGAAACATCCAAGTGCTGTTCACACACAAAAAGCATCAAAAACAAAAAGTCCCTGAGCATGCCCAGAACAAACCAAATGCAGCTAGCACAAAAAAAGGCACCCCCCTGTCCACAATTAAGCACAACAACAAATACCATTGCAGTCTAAGGGAACTGACTTGGTAATTTTGCTAGTCCCCACTTGGCTGGCTTATCTTCTAGTTATTGGTAGACATGGGCGTGTAACAAAATTTTGTTGGGTTTCGTATGAATAAAAAAGAAAAATGTTGTCATTTGTGTTTGAAATTGAATGTTTATTTCTAAGATCTTAGCATTTTCGTTTGATTAGTAAACTTTTCATTAAAATAACGAAAGTTTGTTATGATGACTTTATCATTATGAGGGGTTCCCACCATCCCTGTTCTTAGTTCCCAGGTCTGTACACCCGCTGTGGCCATTATGAGGGGTTCCCACCATCCCTGTGCTGAGTTCCCGGGTCTGTACACCCGCTGTGCCCATTATGAGGGGTTACCACCATCCCGGTGCTGAGTTCCCGGGTCTGTACACCCGCTGTGCCCATTATGAGGGGTTACCACCATCCCTGTGCTTTGCTGACTTCCTGGGTTGATAGCTTTTTGGTGAGTCAACTTTTCGTAACAATTACAAATTTTACTTATGATTTAGGATACAACATTCGAAGAGGAAATTTTGAATTTTGGACAGAATTTATATGCATACAAATTTACATTTAGCCAGCTATGTTGAGTGCATGTGGCCTTGAATGGTTCGGGAGAGAGTTGGGTGATCGCTCTTCTCGCCCCTTTCCTAGCTGGCCCTGTTTGCTGGGGAAAAGTATTTGTTTTGGATTGGTGAAGGCAGCTCACAGCCTTTGGAGAATGGGGTGTGGAGTTCACCTTTAAAAGCAAAAGCTAGCTCAAAAGAATTATAGGCATTCTAAGGGGAAGACAAGAGCATTGGAGTGTAGAGTTCCCTTTAAAAGCTAAAATTTGTCTAGGCTAAAAACTATGCATTATAAGGGCACAAGAGCTCTGTAGTGTGGAATTCACCTTTAAAAACCAACGCTACCCACTAAAAATGATCTCCCATTAATAATAGCGCACGCCGTATCATACAGTCCATCCACACAGGGGCAACACGACTTCCAGCGCGACTTTGGGAGACAACTTGGACTTGAGTGTGAATCACAGCACGACTTGGGGCGACTTCCAACCCGACTTGAAGTCACCCCCAGGCCAGGCGACTTTAAAAAAAAAAAAATGGCGTGGGGGTCCCCCCTAAAAATCCATACCAGGCCCTTCAAGTCTGGCATGGATTTTAAGGGGAACCCTGCATCAAGAAAAAAAATGGCGTGGGGGTCCCCCTCAAAATCCATACCAGACCCTTATCCGAGCACGCAACCTGGCAGGCCGCAGGAAAAGAGGGGGGGACGAGAGAGCGCCCCCCCTCCTGAACCGTACCAGGCCACATGCCCTCAACATTGGGAGGATGCTTTGGGGTCCCCCCCAAAGCACCTTGTCCCCATGTTGATGAGGACAAGGGCCTCGTCCCCACAACCCTGGCCATTGGTTGTGGGGGTCTGCGGGCGGGGGGCTTATCGGAATCTGGAAGCCCCCTTTAACAAGGGGACCCCCAGATCCCGGCCTCCCCCCCTGTGTGAAATGGTAAGGGGGTACAAAAGTACCCCTACCATTTCACCAAAAAAGGTGACAAAAGAGTTAAAAATGACAGGAGACAGTCTTTGACAATTCCTTTATTAAAGTCTTCTTTCTTCTGGTCTTCTTCCTTCTTCCTTTCTTCATCCTTCGGTTTCTTCATCTTCTTCTTTCTCCGATCTGCTTCTTCTTGCTCCGGTGTTCTTGTCCGGCATCTTCCTCATGGGCGTCTCTTCTTCGTTATCCAATGTTGAGGGCATGTGGCCTGGTATGGTTCAGGAGGGAGGGGGGCCGCTCTCTCGTCCCTCCTCTTTTCCTGCAGCCTGCCAGGTTGTGTGCTCGGATAAGGGTCTGGTATGGATTTTGAGGGGGGCCCCCACGCCATTTTTTTTTGGCGCGGGGTTCCCCTTAAAATCCATGCCAGACCTGAAGGGTCTGGTATGGATTTTGAGGGGGACCCCCACGCCATTTTTTTTTTTTTTGGCGCGGGTCCCCTTAATATCCATACCAGACCTGAAGGGCCTGGTATGGAATTTCGAGGGACCCCCACGCATTTTTTTTATGCTAACTTGACCTGTGTTCAAATAGCCTTTAAAAAAAAACATAGAAGTGAACCAGCACAAATAAAAAAAATTCAAGTTGAGATGTGCGCCCGTTCAACTTATGCAAATGAACCTACGTGGCTTGACATTTACTAAGATTTTGCCGGCGCAGTGAACCAGAGCACATGAACGGGCGCAAATGCCGCTCGCGCATGCGCAGTACATAAATTGACCTCACGTAGTTAGAAGTGTATTTGCAGGCGCAGCAAGCCTGCTCAGAGAAAGATAGTTTTCGGTTTTATTTTGGGCATGTTTGTTAGTTGGTCAGTCATATCTACACTTCCTCACATCTCCCTCATAATATTGCCACTTCCAGATTCTTTTATTTTCTGAGTTGAAGATGCCGTGTGCCAGGTCTATAGCGGCGCACAGATCGCACCTGCCTGTGCGTCGGCAACACTATAGTAAATGGGGAATTGCGCTGAGTTTCAGGTGCAAATGCTTTGTAAATGCGAAAACGGCTGTTGCGGGGCTAGCGTGTGCCGCAACTCAAGGCGCAAATTATTCGTAAATCAGCCCCAATGTGTGGGTTATTAATGTCACCCTTGTTCCATCAGGAATGCCACCTTTATGTGGACAATTTATATACCAGCCTGTCACCTCTCAGAGACCTTTATCTGCAGTAGGGATGAGCCAAACACCTCCAGTTCGGTTCACACAAGAACTTGCGAACAGACAAAAAATTTGTGCGAATATGCAAACACCATTAAAGTCTATGGGACACATACATGAAAAATCAAAAGTGCTAATTTTAAAGGCTTATATGCAAGTTATTGCCATAAAAAGTGTTTGGGGACCCGGGTCCTGCCCCAGGGGACATGTATTAATGCAAAAAAAAAAAAAAACGTTTTTAAAACAGCCTTTTTCCGGAGCTGTGATTTTAAGAATGCTTAAAGTGAAACAATAAAAATAAAATATTCCTTTAACTACTTTCGATCCACGATATAGCCAAATGATGGCTACAGCGAGGACCTGCTTTACCGGGAGGGCGTCTATTAACGTCCTCCCATGCCCGAGCAGCCTGCGCGCCTCCTGCAGGGCGTGCGCGGTGCGCTCTGTGATCAGCGAGTCTATGAGATCCCTTACCACATGATCAGCTGACAGCTGATCATGTGATGTAAACAGAACCGGTAATCAGTTAATTTTTCTCCTCGCGCTGATAGCATGAGGAGAAAAGCCGATCACAGGCGGCCCTGAGGGGGGCATCAGTCCCAATCACAGAGAGCTGTTGCCAGCTCCTCAGTGCCCACATGTGCCACCTGCCAGTGCCACCTAGCATTCGCCTACCAGTGCCCACAGTGCCATCCATCAGTGCCCACAGTGCCACCTATAAGTGCCCATCAGTGCCCACCAGTGCCACCTATCAGTGCCCATCAGTACCATCCAGCAGTGGTACCTATCAGTGCCCATCAGTGCCACCCATCAGTGCTCATCAGTGCCCATCAGTGTCACCTATCAGTGCCCATCAGTGCCATCCAGTGGTACCTATCAGTGCCCATCAGTGCCACCCATCAGTGCCCATCATTGCCACCCATCAGGGGCCATCAGTGCCGCCTTAGCTGTGCCCATCAGTACAGCCTTATCTGTGCCTATCAGTGCTGCCTTAACTGTGCCTATCAGTGCCCATCAGTGCAGACTATCAGTGCCCACCAGTGCCGCCTCATCAGTGTATATCAATGAAGGAGAAAAATTACCTGTTTGCAAAATTTTATAACAATCTATGAAACATGATTTTTTTTTTGCTATCTTTTTTTGTTTGTTTAGCAAAAAATAAAATCCCAGCTGTGATTAAATACCACCAAAAGAAAGCCCTATTTGTGTGAAAAAAATGATAAAAATTTCATTTGGGTACAGTGTAGCATTACTGCGCAATTGTCATTGAAAGAGTGACAGTGCTCCTCCACCTTCCATTTGAGGATGTACCACAGATGTTCAATAGGGTTTAGGTCTGGAGACATGCTCGGCCAGTCCTTCATCTTTAACCTCAGCTTCTTTAGCAAGGCAGTGGTCATTTTGGAGGTGTGTTTAGGGTTAATATGTTGGAATACTGCCCTGCGGCCCAGTCTCCGAAGGGAGGGGATCATGCTCTGCTTCAGTATGTCACAGTGCGCATTGGCATTCATGGTTCCCTCAATGAACTGTAACTCCCCAGTGCTGGCAGCACTCATGGAGCCCCAGACCATGACACTCCCACCACCTACTTGACTGTAGGTAAGAAACACTTGTCTTTGTACTCCTCACCTGGTTGCTGCCACACACACTTGACACCATCTGAACCAAATAAGTTTATCTTGGTCTCATCAGACCACAGGACATGGTTCCAGTAATCCATGTCCTTAGTCTGCTTGTCTTCAGCAAACTGTTTGAGGGCTTTCTTGTGGGGCGACAACCTTGCAGACCAATTTGATGCAGTGTGTGGCGTATGGTCTGTGCACTGACAGGCTGACCCCCCACCCCTTCAACCTCTGCAGCAATGCTGGTAGAATTCATACGTTCATTTCCCAAAGACAACCTCTGGATATGACGCTAAGCACGTGCACGCAACTTCTTTGGTTGACCATGGTGAGGCTTGTTCTGAGTGGAAGCTGTCTTGGTAAACCACTGTATGGTCTTGGCCACCGTGCTGCAGCTCAGTTTCAGGGTCTTGGCAATCTTCTTATAGCCTAGGTCATCTTTATGTAGAGTAACAATTATTTTTTTCATATCCTCAGAGAGTTCTTTGCCATGAGGTGCCATGTTGAATTTCCAGTGACCAGTATGAGAGAGTGAGATTGAAAACTCCAAATTTAACACACTTGCTCCCCATTCACACCTGAGACCTTGTAACACTAATGAGTCGCATGACACCGGGGAGGGAAAATGGCTTATTGGACATTTTCACTTAGGGTGTACTCACTTTTGTTGCCAGCAGTTTAGACATTAATGGCTGTGTGTTGAGTTATTTTGAGGGGACAAAAAATTTACACTGCTATACAAGCTGTACACTCACTACTTTACATTGTAGCAAAGTGTAATTTCTTCAGTGTTGTCCCATGAAAAGATAGAATAAAATATTTCCAAAAATGTGAGGGGTGTACTCACTTTTGTGAGATACTGTGTGTATATATATATATATATATATATATATATATATATATATATATATATATATATATATATATATATATATATATATATATATATATATATATATATATATATATATATATATATATATATATATATATATATATATTATATATTGAAAGATGCAGCAGGTAAAATAAGTATTAAACATGTCACCATTTTTCTAGGTAAATATATTTATAAAGGTACTATTGACATGACATTTTCACCACATGTCGGTAACAACCCATGCAATCTATACATACAAAAAGAAACCAAAACAAATACGTTTAGAAATTATGAAATGACACAGATAGATAGATAGATAGATAGATATAGATAGATAGATAGATAGATAGATAGATAGATAGATAGATAGATAGATAGATAGATAGATAGATAGATAGATAGATGGATAGATAGATGAACAATATATATATATATATATATATATATATTATACTTTACATGATCAACAGCACTTACAGTGCATAGCTGGGCATATCTTATGTTAACATCCTGTCAAGTGAAATTCTCTTGAACTCTCTTACAAGGGTATAACCTGCCAGGAAATGCTTTTCTCTTCTCATTAATTATTGCATAATTAAAATGCATGTATCATTGCAAACTCCAAGAACTACAAGGAAGCAATTAAGGACTGTTATTACAAATCTTTTTAATACTACATTACTTTACCATTTAAGTAGATATTATTGGCTTTCAATCAGTTTGTCCTTGAGAACCAATGGATTTCATTTTGCTTCAAGAGTTATAAAAGGTCACAATTATAATGGGGCATAATGGAACAAGGAGACAGAGTGTGGCAGGCTTGTATAGGAGTTGGAATTCAATGACTGTTATGCATTAGTAGTTCTGAAGTACTTTTACTGAGAGTCAAACAGAAAATATAAACTGCACAGATAAAAAGGAAAATGATTACCATCAAAGCTAATTAAGGATTATATGGAGTTTTTGTTTACTACTAAATGCTTTTATTTTAGATGTATTTTATGTCATTACCAAAGAAAGTAATCTCAGTACAAAGAGAACAATAGATAATATTATAAAATAACATTACTTTAGCATCATCGTGTTCTCAGGCTTTCTGGTAGTCCATGTGTTCACAGAAAGCTGCTGAAACCACAGCTGTAAAGAGACAATTTACAGAGAAACATTCCATTCATAAAATATTTTTATTCAGATATGCACTTAATTCAATAATCAAAACAAAGCATTTCATATAAAGGTGAGTTATATATATTTGGTGATATTTATGGGGGTTTCACTCAAGTGTAGTGCATTTCCAGTGAGTTCACTCCAGCCAGGAATTACTGTTTAGAGCTTGAAGGTCCACTTTCATTTAAGAAAGAAAGAAAAGTTCCACAAAATGAAATGTTACCCTTGCAGGGATTTCCACCACAACCCAAACACCAAAATAAATGATTTTAGCCTCCTCGCTCACTCTTTTATCAGCCCCACTGCTCAGGCCTCAAGCTTAGGCCTTTCGTCTGGTTCCTCTGTTACCTAGCACCACGGTGCTCACTAAGGATGAGCCCGGTGTTCGATTCGAACCCATGTTCGAATCGAGCACCGGGTGTTCGCTCGCTCGGCGAGCCCAGAACTATTGGGGCCGCTCGCATAAAATTCGTGTGATGCGAGCGGCCCCGCAATGCATTGCGGCCCGCGCAGTGCAATGCTGGCTGATGATTGGCCAAGCATGCACTGTGACCCCGCATGCTGCGCCAATCACAGCGCCGGCAGCGAGGAGAGCCATAATTGGCTACAGGCAGGATGCCTGTAGCCAATTATAGCTCAGGGGCTTTAGTACACGCCCCACGGTATAAGAGGCCGCCGCGCCGGCGGCCTCGCATATTATGTTTCAGACAGTGTCAGCGTGTCAGTGTGCTGCTGACTGCTGACAACAATATGTGCTTTATTTCTGGGGATATGTGTGTGCATGCTGTTAGAACAGCATTGCAGTATCACATCTGGGGGGTGTCTATAGGTGGCCTGTGAAGGAGGGCAGGTTTCCTGTGCTTAGAACTTTCCCTGCAAAAAAGTGTCATTTTTGCAGGAAGAAAGCTATTTAAATCACTCGCGGCTAATGAATTGATGGCTCCTGTAACACAGAGAGCTGTCATTCATTAATAAAAAACAAAAAAAAAAGCGTAGGGGTCCCCCCAAATTCAATAACCAGGCCCTTCAGGTCTGGGATGGATATTAAGGGGAACCCCAGCCAAAAAAAAAAAAAAAAAATGGCGTAGGGTCCCCCTCAAAATCCATACCAGACCCTTGAGGTCTGGTATGGATTTTAAGGGGAACCCTAGCCAAAAAAAAATGGCGTGGGGTCCCCCTCAAAATCCATACCAGACCCTTATCCGAGCACGCAACCTGGCAGGCCGCAGGAAAAGAGGGGGGGACGAGAGCGGCCCCCCCTCTCGCCTGAACCGTACCAGGCCACATGCCCTCAACATTGGGAGGATGCTTTGGGGGTCTAAGACCCCTAAAGCACCTTGTCCCCATGTTGATGAGGACAAGGGCCTCTTCCCCACAACCCTGGCCGGTGGTTGTGGGGGTCTGCGGGCGGGGGGCTTATCGGAATCTGGAAGCCCCCTTTAACAAGGGGACCCCCAGATCCCGCCCCCCCCTGTGTGAAATGGTAAGGGGGTACAAAAGTACCCCTACCATTTCACCAAAAAAGTGGCAAAAATGGTAAAAATGACAGGAGACAGTCTTTGACAATTCCTTTATTAAAATCTTCTTTCTTCTTTCTTCATCCTTCGGTTTCTTCATCTTCTCCTTCCTTCATCTTCTTCTTCCATCTTCTTCTTCCATTTTCTTCTTCCTCCGATCCGCTTCTTCTTGCGCTGGTCTTCTCGTCCTTCTCGTCCGGCATCTTCTTCCGTCGGCGTCGGCGTCGGCGTCGGTGTCTCTGTCTCTTCTTGGGCCGCTCCGCGCAATGGGAGGCTCCCGCTGTGTGAGGCTCCGCTCCGTCTGACAGGTCTTTTATAATGGAGGGCACCTGGTGACCCCGCCCCCTCTGACGCACAGGGACGTCATGGGGAATTCCATGATGGCTTTCCCCATGACGTCAGAGGGGGGCGGGGTCACCAGGTGCCCTCCGTTTTAAAAGACCTGTCAGATGGAGCGGAGCCTCACACAGCGGGAGCCTCCCATTGCGCGGAGCGGCCCAAGAAGACACCGACACCGATGCCGACGCCGACGGAAGAAGATGCCGGACGAGAAGGACGAGAAGACCAGCGCAAGAAGAAGCGGATCGGAGGAAGAAGAAAATGGAAGAAGAAGATGGAAGAAGATGAAGGAAGGAGAAGATGAAGAATCCGAAGGATGAAGAAAGAAGAAAAGATTTTAATAAAGGAATTGTCAAAGACTGTCTCCTGTCATTTTTACCATTTTTGCCACTTTTTTGGTGAAATGGTAGGGGTACTTTTGTACCCCCTTACCATTTCACACAGGGGGGGGGGCGGGATCTGGGGGTCCCCTTGTTAAAGGGGGCTTCCAGATTCCGATAAGCCCCCCGCCCGCAGACCCCCACAACCACCGGCCAGGGTTGTGGGGAAGAGGCCCTTGTCCTCATCAACATGGGGACAAGGTGCTTTAGGGGTCTTAGACCCCCAAAGCATCCTCCCAATGTTGAGGGCATGTGGCCTGGTACGGTTCAGGCGAGAGGGGGGGCCGCTCTCGTCCCCCCCTCTTTTCCTGCGGCCTGCCAGGTTGCGTGCTCGGATAAGGGTCTGGTATGGATTTTGAGGGGGACCCCACGCCATTTTTTTTGGCTAGGGTTCCCCTTAAAATCCATACCAGACCTCAAGGGTCTGGTATGGATTTTGAGGGGGACCCTACGCCATTTTTTTTTTTTTTTTTTAGCTGGGGTCCCCCTTAATTATCCATCCCAGACCTGAAGGGCCTGGTTATTGAATTTGGGGGGACCCCTACGCTTTTTTTTTTTTTTCATTTTTTTTTTATTTTTTTTTTATTTTTTATCAATGACTTTTTTTTATGAATGAGTTTCAATGAATCACTGTTCTCTGTGTTACGGGAGCCGTGAATTAACATTAGCCGCGAGTGATTTTAAATAGCTTTTTTACTTTCAAAAATGACACTTTGCGCAGAGACAGTTCTAAACACGGGAAACATGCGCCCCTTTACAGGCATACTATAGACACCCCCCAGGTACGAAATTTAAAGGAATATTACACTTTTATTGTTTCAATTTAAGCATTATTAAAATCACTGCTCCTGAAAAAACGGCCGTTTTTAAAAAAAAAATTTGCATTGATACATGTCCCCTGGGGCAGGACCCAGGTCCCCAAACACTTTTTATGACATTAACATGCATATTAGCCTTTAAAATTAGCACTTTTAATTTCGAACGTTCGCATCCATTATAACTAATAGGGTTCTAAGCTCGCACGGACTTTAGGTCCGTTTGCGGGTTCTGGTGCGAGCCGAACGGGGGGGTGTTCGGCTCATCCCTAGTGCTCACATGCAACCTCTGCACCTTTCTCCCAGCTCTTGTAGCTATCATAGCATTTTATTGATTCTCCCACAGCTCCCTGCTTCACTAGCCTATGCCCAGACCCAGGCAGGGACATTTCTTTCTTCTGAGTGGAGTCCTAATTACCTGCCTAGACTCTTTTAAGCCTCTGGTCTCCAGACCACAATCCAGAAATTAAAAATTCTGGAGAGAACCAGGGGGACAGCTTTAAGACTTGACTGAGTACTCATGGGTTTTATCCCATGCAGGGCGAGGGGTTCCGGGGTAATCTTGTTGGAAAAAGAGGACTGATTGTCAGTACTCTTTAAATTGAAGTTCTTAACAGGGATCTAGAACGTTAGAGGTTTGAAGCGTTTTGGGAGGGAAGAACCTCTAAGCCCCGACTACTCTGGTCCGGAAGGGGTTAGGCTACAGCAAAGGGAGACTTGAAAGGCAGCAGTAAGAGATCAATACCTGTGTCAATGAGGTAGAGTGGAGAGGTTCAAAAGTTGTGCGTAAGCTGAACCCTCTGGCAATTGAAATGCTTGTTGGCCCACTTGGACCTAACTGAGGGGCAGTTTGTATGTGACCTCTGGGTGAACCAGCTTTATGCCAGAGTCCTGTTGGATTCTGAAAGCATGGGAACACATTTGGGTACCAGACTTGCTGGGTAGGTGGGCCTTGCAGCACAGGGACACCAGGGAATACCCACTGCCATCAGTGATAATCACCACAGTGTGTGGCACAATTACTCAGGAGATTGGGGGTGGTGCCTGACCTCATCCACAGTGTTATCATAGGAAGGGACTGCTCTTTGATTGTTTAACTTTGGAACTATGAGAGCCAAGGACAGTGTAACTGTTCTATTCCCCTTTAGGGGCTGGATGTTAAAACTTTAGAGAAAACTGACTAGCTAAGTAGACCCATATAAGGGGGGGGGGGACATACAGGTAATTGCTGGGGAAAATTTAAAGAAAACCTCACCCTTTTTACGGTTTTGCGTCCAAGGAGGACGAGTGATAACGCTCCTGTGGTCCTGCCCATCCTGATCTCGAAGTGTCGCGGAGAGCATTCTGTTGCAACCAAAAGAGGGATCCCACATTAACAGGTTGCCATGGTTAATGGGGTGTCCTAGGGGTTAAAGCAGGTGATGAGGAGGTGATACAATACCTCACTGCCTGTCAAATGCTCTCTGAAGAGTGATCCGAACATAGATGTCTCTTCAGAGAGCATCACACATGTGTTGGGCTCCTCTGTGTGGATAGGCTGTGAACAACTCTCACACATGTTCTATCCATATATGCGGGAGAAGTAGCAGAATGTAATTCTAAGTATACCTATGATGTGTGTTTGAAATATATTATTATTGACCACATTGTGTTAAAAAAAATATATATTTCCTGCATTTCCAAAAACTTATGGTGAAAAATTACATTTTCAAAAGACTCATCACACCTTTTAGAAAATATCTTGGAGTGTTTGCTTTCCTAAATGGAGTCATGTTGTCGGTGTTTCTACTATCCTGGTGCTCCAGGGCCTCCAAAAATGTGAAAGGTAGTTTAAGGTAATTTAAGTGAAATTATACTCCTTAAAAGCCCAAAGGGTACTTTTACCCCAAAGGGTAATTTAAGTGAAATGTATACTCCTTAAAAGCCCAAAGAGTACTCTGATTTTGGCTAGGATGTAAAAAAAAGTCTCACACATCTGGTATCCACATACTTGAGATGCATAGCAGAATACGTTTTGGGGTGTAATTCTAAGTATACTTTTGCTGTATGTGTGAGATATAACTTGTTAAAATGACAACTTTGTGAAAAACAAACTTTACTCAATGTCTTAAGTTTCCAAAAAAACATATTACAACTCACCATGCTTCTTACTAAATACCTTTGACTGTCTACTTTCCAAAAAAACGGTCATTTGGAGGGTATTTGTGCTGTTCTCACATTTTAGGGCCTCAAAAATTGAGACAGGCAGTCAGAACATCAGGACTGATCAATTTTTAAATACTGTATATACTCAAGTATAAGCCAACCCAAATATAAGCTGAGGCACCTATTTTTACTGGACAAACTTATTGACTCGAGTATAAGCCTAGAGTGGGAAAAGCAGCTGCTACCGTAAGTTGAAAAGAGGGTCAACAATGCCCATCTGCAGCCTCACTGTGCCCATTTGCAGCCTCACTGTGCCATCTTCATGCCCCACTGTGCCATCTGCATGCCCCACTGTGCCGTCTCCATGCCCCACTGTGTCATCTCCATGCCTCACTATGCCATCTGCATGCCCCACTGTGCCATCTCCATGCCTCACTGGGCCATCTCCATGCCTCACTGTGCCATCTGCATGCCCCACTGTGCCATCTCCATGCCTCACTGTGCCATCTGCATGCCCCACTGTGCCATCTGCATGCCTCACTGTGCCATCTCCCTGCCTCACTGTGTCCATCTGCAGCCACATGTACCTGATCTCCTGATCTCCCGGAGCTGTGATATGCACTCTAGTCAGCGGCCATGCAGTGTAACAAAGCCCCGCCTCCTCCTCGTCCGTGACGGGACGCTAATTCAGTTTTCCAGCAGTGAGTCAGTGTTCCACCTATCATTGACGAGGAGAAGGTGGGGCTTTGTTAAACGGCACGACCGGGAGATCAGGCGCATGAGGCTGCAGATGGGCACAGTGACTCGAGTATAAGCCGAGGGGGCTTTTTCAGCTTATACTCAAGTATATACGTACTGTATATATACCATAGATTGTAAACTCCATACCTTTCGCACTGATTTATGTTATTTTTTTACCAAAGAAATGTAGCAGAATACATTTTGGTCTTAATTTATGAAAAAATATAATTTTTTTTCCAAATTGTATTTTATTTTAAAACAAAGAAAACATTTTTTTTTTTCAAAATTCTCTGTTTGCCCATGTGATTGGCTGTGTCCAATCACAGCTGATCACATGTAAACAAGGAAGTGCCATTTATCATCTCTCCTCGCCTCACACTGACAGTGTGAGATGAGAAGAACCGATCAGTGACATCTCCTCACAGGGAAGATGTGCCCTGATTACATTACAATGCAGCCCCAGCAGTGCCCATTAGTGGTGTCACTCTGTGCCCACCAGTCTGTGCCCATCAGTTATGCCAATCAGTGCTGCCTTTCAGTGACCATCAATGCCTGCCCATCAGTGCCACCCATCAGTGTTGCCCATCAGTGCTGTTTATCAGTGCCCATCAGTGCTGCCTAACGGTGCCGCCTATCAGTGCCCACCAGTGCTGCATATTAGTGCCTCCTCATCAGTGCCACCCCCATCAGTGCCCATCAGTGCCACCCCCATCAGTGCCCATCAGTGTAGCCTCATTAGCGCACATCAGTAAAGGAGGAAAATTACTTACTTACAAATTTTTCTGATAGAAACTAAGAAAACAAATTAAAACCCAGCAGTGATTAAATACCAGCAAAGGAAATCTATATTTGTGTGAAGAAAATGATTAAAAATGTATTTGGTTACAGTGTTGCATGATCGCGCAATTGTCATTCAAAGTGCAACATCACTGAAGGCTGAAAAATGGCCTGGGCAGGAAAGGGGTAAATGTGCCCTGTATTGAAGTAGTTAAGTACCACCAAAAGAAAGCTCTAGCTGTCAAAAAATTATACAAATTTCATTTCAGTACAGTGTTGCATGACTTGCAACTTGCATGAGTACTTTTCATTCACAATGTGACAGCAATAAAAACTTAAAAATGCCCCTAGCATGATACTTGTGTATGTACAAATGCATTGGCCTTTCATGTGAGGCCACACACACCAAGTGGCAACTTGAAATAGTCTATTATAATGCCCTATACCTATTGCAAAGAATTATTAGTAAATGGTGTCTACCTTTCCTTTCTCTTTGTGTCTTCCTATTTTTTTATTTAGATCAGTATGTTTCATGGTTGGGCACAGTTGCAGCTTTGGTTACTTCCTCTAGGGCTCTAGGCCTCTATTATTATATCCAATTTGCTGCACTGATATATGTCTATCACACCTCACATTTAAAGTAATGCTATTTTTTGCTAACAGCAACCCCTACACTTCAGATATCACTACCAGTAAGAATATACATGTACTTTAACAACCCCGATACAACAATCACAGGTATTTCCCTGTTTTACAACTTTTTGAACTCCAAATCGGAATTTTGTAAATCTCCTTCTATGAGAACATGGGAATTGGATTTTAAGACAACCTTTTCTCTTGATCAATGGCAAAATTCAGTAACAATCACATATAAGGCTACCAAATGTGCAAACCTATGGGAATTGTCAAGTAAAATCCTCTTGCGGTGGTATTTGACCCCCACAAGAGTTGCGGGATTTCACCCTCAAACCTCACCACTATGCTGGCGTCAATGTGGGAACAGAGGAACACTTTTGCACATACTATGGGAATGCCCGAGATTACATAATATATGGACCCAAGTCTTTAACCACTTGACCACTGGGCACTTAAACACCCTTAATAACCAGACCAATTTTCAGCTTTCGGTGCTCTCACACTTTGAATGACAATTACTCATTCATACAACACTGTACCCATATGAAATTTTTGTCCTTCTTTTCACACAAATAGAGCTTTCTTTTGGTGGTATTTAATCACCTCTGGGTTTTTTTATTTTTTGCGCTATAATAGAAAAATGACTGAAAATTCAGTAAAAAAAATAAATTTTTCTTCGTTTTTGTTATAAAATTTAGCAAATTTGTAAGTACAAATTGGGGTATATTATTTGGTCTTTGTGAAAGTTATAGAGTCCACAAGCTATGGTGCCAATATCTGAAAATTGATCACACCTGAAGTACTGACGGCCTATCTCATTTCTTGAGACCCTAACATGCCAGAAAAGTACAAATACCCCCCAAATAACCCCTTTTTGGAAAGAAGACATTCCAATGTATTTGGAAAGAGGCATGGTGAGTTTTTTTGAAGTTGTCATTTTTTCCCACAATTCTTTGCAATATCAAGATTTTTTTTATTTTTTATTTTTTTTCACAAAATTGTCATATTAGCAGGTTATTTCTCACACACAGAATATGCATACCACAAATTACACCCCAAAACACATTCTGCTATTACTCCTGAGTACGGCGATACCACATGTGTGAGACTTTTACACAGCGTGGCCACATACAGAGGACCAACATGCAGGGAGCGCCATCAGGTGTTCTGGAGCACCCGGGCCAATTCTGACATTTCTCTCCTACATGTAAAAATCATCATTTCTTTGCTAGAAAATTACATAGAACCCCAAACATTATATATGTTTTTTTAGCAAAGACCCTAGAGAATACAATGGCGGCCGTTGCAACTTTTTATCTAGCACGGTACTTGCGCAGCAATTTTTCGAACGTGTTTTATTTGGAAAAAAAATGTTTTGTGCTTTACAAAAAACAAAACTGTAAATTTAGCCCAATGTTTTTGCATAATGTGAAAGATGAAGTTACGCCGAGTAAATAGATACCCAACATGTCACCCTTCAAAATTGCACACACTCGTGGAATGGTGCCAAACTTCGCTACTTAAAAATCCCCATAGGCTTTAATTTTTTTACTGGTTACATGTTTTGAGTTACAGAGGAGGTCTAGGGCCAAAATTATTGTTCTCGCTCCAACGTTCGCAGCGATACCTCACATGTGTGGTTTGAACACCGTTTTCATATGTGGGCGGGACTTACGTATGCGTTCGCTTCTGCGTGCGAGCACACGGGGACAGGGACGCTTTAAAAAAATATATATATATTTTATTGTTCATTTTACTTTATTTATTTTAGTTTGACCCTTTTTTTCCCCCCAAAAAATTTTTTGATCACTTTTATTCCTATTACAAGGAATGTAAACATCCCTTGTAATAGGAATATGGCATTACAGGTCCTCTTTACAGTGAGATATGGGGTCAATAAGACCCCACATCTCACCTCTAGGCTGGAAAGCCTGAAATTAAAAAAAAAAAACGATCCTGGCTTTGATCGTAGCGAGTATCGCAGGGTATTGTTGGGTATTGCAGGGTATTGCAGAGTATCGCAGGGTATGGTAGAGTATTGCAGAGTATCGCCGGGTATTGCAGAGTATCGCCGGGTATTGCAGAGTATCGCCGGGTATTGCAGAGTATTGCCGGGTATTGCAGAGTATCGCCGGGTATGGTAGAGTATCGCAGGGTATGGCAGAGCATCGCAGAGTATCGCAGGGTATTGCAGGGTATCGCAGGGTATGGCAGAGTATCGCAGAGCATCGCAGGGTATGGCAGAGCATCGCAGGGTATGGCAGGGCATCGCAGGGTATGGCGGGGCATCGCAGGGTATGGCGGGGCATCGCAGGGTATGGCGGGGCATCGCAGGGTATGGCGGGGTATGGCAGAGTATTGCGGGGTATGGCAGAGTATTGGGGGGAATGGCAGAGTATTGGGGGGTATGGCAGAGTATTGGGGGGTATGGCAGAGTATTGGGGGGTATGGCAGAGTATAGGGGGGTATGGCAGAGTATAGGGGGGTATGGCACAGTATAGGGGGGTATGGCACAGTATTGGGGGGGATGGCAGAGAATCCATCCATCCATGCTCAGCCATCCCTCCAGACCCTGCAATACCCAGCAATACACTGCAGGCTATTGCTGGGTATTGCAGGGTATGGAGGGATGGCTGAGCATGGATGGATGGATGGATCGGTGGTGGCAGAGCAGGCTGTGGGCACTACAGATCCCGCCCACAGCACTGCTGCAACCGATCCCTCCCCCTCTCCTCTCATACTGTACCGATCGGTACAGAGAGAGGAGGAGAGAGGAACCGGCGTCATCAAATGACGCCGGTTTGCTTACATGTGATCACTCCGTCATTTGACGGAGCGATCACGTGGTAAACGGCCGCGATGAGCGGCCGTTTACCGTGATCCATGATCCGCCGGGTCCTCTGGACCCGGCGATCATGGATGCTCTCGAGTGCGCGCACCAGGGGGCGCGCAAGAGCAGAATTCTGTGAGGCCGTTAATTAACGGCCTCCCAGAGTTAAGCAACCGCCCTGTAGCCGTTTTTCGGCTATGGGCCGGTTGTTAACTGGTTAAAATACTCAGCAACATTACTAAAATACACACCCCCAACAACCCAGCATTAGCCCTGCTCACGTTAGAAGTAGAAAGATTCCCCAAGCAGTATAGACATATAGTCTACCACATCTTAACCAGCACTAAACTAGCAGTGGTAAGAAAATGGAAAGCTGTGGAGGCACCATCATTGACGGAAATAATTAAAACAACTGACCTTCATATTAACTACAAAATAATGTTCGACGCGTCCCAGGGACATTATTCGTCCGGCTACCAGAAGTGGAAACCATGGTTAGACTGGTATGGAAACGAACAGGCTAAAAGGGATGGAGTCAGGAGGTCTTGATATTGTTATGGTTATATAAGTTAGCAATGCCCTGGTTTCCCCCGTCGTCGGGCGCAATGTGTCCCCGTGTGGGCGCCTGGGGGCGGGTGAGGACCAATAGGGATGTGTTTATAGTACATGAACAACCAATAATTGATACTAACATGGTTTAACAGGATTCAAAATGCATAATATTTAACTGTCGTTCACTTTCGAATGCTGCATACAAGGAAATTTGTGAAACACGCTTACTCCTATATAATTGATTTATGCAGATAAGACTCTTCAAACCAGCATTTGTTAACGTATACCGTTTATGTATACTTTCCTTTCTCCTTTTTTTTTTTTACTACATGCTCTTTTACTTTTCTTTCTTGATCCATTATGTAATATATTTACATATTGTATGTATATTTTCTTCAATAAAAAGTTATTGAATTTAAAGTGAAGCAGTTTTAGATTTCATTTTCCCCATTTCCCTTTTGAGTCTCTATCCATATAGTGACCTTTCTATATTTTACACTCTTATGAGTTGAGAAAACATGCATTTTTCCCAGGCCAGATACAGACACAAAGCTGACCCTGGGGGATGATTTGTACTGGTAGGGCCCTTCCACCAATACTTAAATGGAGTATGCACTTTTTTTTCCCGCTTGAAATGGCACATTTTGCGTTATTGTATCAAATTTTTTGTATGTTTCTCGTCCTTCTCTTAAAGCGGGGTTCCCGCGACCATTCAATATTTTTTTTTCTTGTAGTCATTCTTACACTTTCAAAATAATAAATTAATACTCGCTGTTTTTTTTTTTTTATCTGCTTCTGTCCGTTTTCGTTTCTAAAAAGTATTTATAAAAAGTTATCCTGGCCGTTCCCATCTTGCTTGTTAGCATGTGAAGCCCACAAGCATTGATTTCTGGTATCCGGTGAATGCTGAGCTCCCAGCATTCACTGCTCTTTCCCGCGCGTTACTCAGTGTTTATGGCGAGCAGCGCCATAAACTTCAGGGTTGCCATCACAACGGGCGTCATTGTAGAAAGTTCCCGCCCTGTTGTGATGACAACCAAACCAATACAAAAAAACGTCCTCTTTCGAAATCCCGCAAGAACTCGCGGCAGGCCTCCGCAATAACTCCTGGGAACAATGACACAAGCTCCCAGGAGACAGTGCAGTACACAGGAAATTACGGAATACCCGCAAAATACCCACCCATATCCGCAGTGGACACACACAGGAAGCAGAGATGGACATGACAAAAACACAGGTACACAAAAAAAAAAGTTAAATTTCTAACTGAATACATTACTGTAATGTGAGCTAAAGATGTAAAATAGGGTGGAACTCTGCTTTAACATTATACCTTCTTTCTTTAAACTCTTTTCCCCTCCCCAATTCCTCCCTTTCTGTCTTCCATTTCTCCCCTTACTCCTCACATACTCTTTCCCCCCCATCCTTTCAGTTAGCCCAGTTGTTCCAATTTAATATTGTGTCCACTCAACCCTACCCATTTTAAACATGCTTCTGTTCATACATATTTTGGTGATCATTTCTACCTTGTTTTCCAATCATCAGTCAGATAAAACAAAAGGGACAATCAATAGTTTTTTAGAAAAAGTTACATTTTGAATGTGTAAAGCAAATTGCTGATATTGGTGGTCAGTACATGTTGCTAGAGTGTAAACTCCAAGATACCAATTATGTCACACTCTAGTCCTTAGAAAAAAATGGAAGCCACTCATCATTGTTCAAATTTATTAAACAGTCTGGTGCACAAACTACAACACCTGATGCTTCCAAGTGAATGCATTTCACTCTTACGTTGTACCTGGAGCTTTTTCATAGAGTCTGAGCCATAGAGGAGAAGTATGACTGTAGTGGAATATGACATTCACTAGTACATCCATGTTACTGATGTTATCATCATCACATATGACACTCCTAACTCCAAACAATTGCCTTTCTACTCACTCATACTTTCCTTAGAGAAACATCATCAAAAGGGAATACTATTCTGATGTGGCAATTCAAATCTCCTTCTTAAAATAAACCCCCACATAGGATTTCTTTCTCTGGCAATTTGGTCTCCTCCCCTGATAATACAAAGTTTAACCAGCTATTGCCCCAGTGGAATCAAGTTGACATTTGGAGAGGTATTCACATTTAGCTAAGGCATTCACATATTAGCCTCACTCTAATAAATTGCACTGATAATAGACCATATTTTTATGCACCAAAGGCCCTTTTTATTTTTTTCTCTGCCCACATAGTTACATAGTAGGTAAGGTTGAATAAAGGCAATAGTCCATCCAGTTCAACCTGTGTAGGGGCACATGTGTCAGTGTCTATAATTATTTCCCATATTCCTGTATGTTGTGCTCTTTAATATGCACATTCAACAGTCTCTTAAAATATCCATACTCCCTGCAACCACCACCAATTGTGTAAGAGAGTTCCACATCCTTATTGCTCTGACAGTGAAAACCCCCCTGTGCAGTTTAAGGTTAAACCACTTCTCCTCCAATCTCATTGTGTGTTCACGTGTCCTCTTACACTCCCTGAGACTGAATAGTTTTTTTTTTCCTATGCTGGGATCGCCATTGAGGTATTTGTAAATCGCTATTATGTACCCTCTCAAGCGTAGTTTCTCCAGCGAGAATAGATTTAGTGTTCACACTCATTCCTCGTAATCGAGGTCCTCTTATTAGTTTTGTTGCCCTTCTTTGGACTCTCTCCAGTTCCAGCACATCCCTTCTGAGGACTGGTGACCAGAACTAGACAGAATACTCCAGATGTGGCCTAACCAGAGTTTTATAAAGTGTCAGGATTATAGTTTTATCCCCCGGAGTATATCCTCTTTTTTATGCATGCTAATATTCTGCCGGCTTTGGTAGCTGCAGCTTGGCATTGCATGCTATTACAATATTACATTCAGTGACTTGAAAAAGTATTCATACCCCTTGAAAATGTTCACATTTTGTCATGTTACAACCAAAAATGTAAATGTATTTTATTGGGACTTTATGTGATAGACCAACACAAAGTGGCGCATAATTGTGAAGTGGAAGGAAAATGATAAATGATTTCCAAAATTGTTTACAAATAAATATCTGAAAAGTGTGGCGTGCATTTGTATTCAGCCCCTTTACTCTGATATCCCTAATGCCCCATACACACGGTCAGAAATTCCGACAACAAAATCCATCTGATTTTTTCTGACGGATGTTGGCTCAAACTTGTCTTGCATACACACGGTCGCACAAAGTTGTCGGAAATTTCCGATCGTCAAGAACACGGTGACGTACACCGTGTACGACGGGACTATAAAAGGGAAGTTCGGCACCACGTGCGGCACCCTTTGGGTTCCTTCTGCTGATCCCGTGTTTATTGCACGTTAGTAGAAGTTTGTTTAGAGACGATTCACGCTTTTCAGACTTGTGCTTCAGATCGTTACTGCTCTTCAGTTTGTGCTTGCGGGTTTGCATCTGCTTATCAGTGCGTGTAGTCAGTTTGCATTTGTTTGTCATGGCGTGCTATTTATAGTAGTACCGTATTTGATTTTCAGTGCGTTCTTGTCGCTCGTTGCTGATTTTCAGTTCGTTCTTTTAGGCCTTGCTATTTTTCAGTGCTTTTCTGACCAGCCGACCATTTTGTAGCCATGTTGTGTGTACGTACTCATCGTAGAGTTCGTGCTGTGCAGGGGCTTTTTGTTGGGCTTATAGCTTTGACCCAAGCCCAGTCCATGAACAGGGCAAGGAGGAGTTCATGGAGCAAGAATTGGTTGCTCCAGTGTGACCAATTCTCGCACATGCCTTTGCTTCGTGAGATCCAGGAGAATAATCCTGATTATTTTAGGAATTATCTCAGGATGACGGACCCTGTCTGTTGGCTTTGCTGACCCTTTATATCAGCAGGCATGATACCTGCATAAGGAAAGCCATCACTCCTGAGCAGAGGCTAGTCGCCACGTTGCGGTACTTGGCGACGGGGAGAAGCCTTCAGGACCTCAAGTTCTGGACAGGCATCTCCCCCCCAGGCTCTGGGGATCATTATTCCAGAGACCTGTTCTGCCATAATTCAGATTCAGAAGGACTATATGAAGGTAAGTTTTATCCTTTAACATCACATTTTATGTATTTAATGCTTGCTAATTGCATTTCTTTCATCATTCCCTAATTACCATGATTTGAATATGCTGTAATATGCTGTGCCCCTTTGTCCTCATGCATGCTGGAAGCTTTTAAAGTACTTTTTTTGCCTTCACTAACCTCCCCAGCAAGCTCTTCTGGGCCCATACACACCTTTAGCCTAGTCACTTAGCAATGTATTTTGTCAGTTCCATAGTAGTGCTTTCCCCTAAAATGTGTACAAATGTTATTTGTGTCCTTAAATTCATGCAGAGTGCCAGAGGCTTTTTTTTGGTGGGCCAAACTCATTTGGGACCCTTCCTCCCCAACCGCTAAGTCAGCTGATAGCAATCCTCTATCTGCTGACTTTGGCAACCCATACATACTATACCTACCTCTTTTGTGGTCAGATTTATGGATTAATTCACCAAAGCATGTAGTGCAAGGGCCTGCCTGAATACTTTCAAATGGTACTGTTTAAAGTTTGTTTCTCCTATTATTATCTTGATAGGTAATAGCAGAATGTAAAAATGTGCTTCCATTTGTTCAGTGTGTTTATTATGACACTTCTTACCTGTCCAGTGGGCTGCCAATAGTGTAAATAAGGAGGGGCTTGCCAAAGTAACACACATTTTTTATGCATTCAGCTCTCAATGAAGTGGAGAGTGTAACCTGTTCAAAACACCCCCCCCCCTAAAACGGGCCATCAGATGGGGTGAGGAATCTGATAAGTGGACCTTATACTTTTGGCTTTAAATACTCATTTCAAAAAAATGTATACTGAGGTTGGACAAAAATGTTTGTGTCTAATCTGCTTGCAATGTTGATGTGCAAAATTACATTTTTTTTCTTGTTTGACTCCACAGTGTCCTTCAACGCCACAGAAATGGCAGACTGTGGCCTCCCACTTTGCCACTCGTTGGAACTTTCCCTATTGTGGAGGTGCAGTTGATGGGAAACTTGTCCACATCGTCCCATCCCCCAACTCGGGGTCGTACTATTATAATTACAAGGGGTATAATAGTATAGTGATGTTGGCGGTGGTGTCAGCTACCTACGAGTTTCTGTATGTGGACGTGGGGAAAAATGGCTGGATGTCGAATGGTGGAGTGATCGCCCAGACAGACTTCTACTGGCGTCTCCAGAGTGGCAGCTTGGGCTTGCCACCTCCAGAGGAGAATGTGGAAGGACTCCCCTTCATCTTCGTCGCGGATGAAGCGTTTGCGCTGGGGGACCATCTTATGTGACCAATCCCTATGAGGACCCTTACCCCGGACCAGAGGGTTTTTAATTACTGGCTGGCCAGAACCAGAAGTGTGGTGGAGAACGCTTTTGGGATAATGGCCAGCTGGTTCTGCCTATTTTTGACACTGATCCACATGACGGAATATAAACTGAACCATATAGTGCTTTCCTGCTGTATTTTGCACAATTTTTTTTTTTTAAAACTCACCAAACCATGTGGCCTCAGTTGGGCCTGAGGCAGACTTTCCTGAACTTTCCAACCTGACGGCACTTGAAGCCCCTGGCTTGCCCCCCCAAAGCGCCCGCAAGGTCAGAAACTGATACATGGAGTACTTTGCGGGTAGGGGGGCCATTGATATGCCAGACAATGTCTGAGAGACATTTTTTTAAATAAATTTATATTTGAAACTGCAATAATGTTTGTTTTCATTTACTGCTTGGGTTTGTTTTAGGTGTCTCCTAAGTTTTTATTTAGAATTTTTTTGGGCCTTTTTCTTCAACAGTGCAAACCAAATTTCTGATTGACGATGAGGTGACAGTCTCTTCTTCAGATAATAGTATTATGTTGTGGGTCTGCTACACACCTTGTTTTTGTTGTTAATGTATGTAGTGCATTACTGACAAAAATATTCCTCATTTTCAGCACCATGACAGAAATGTGTGGAGTCATGAATATAGCGTGATTAGGGCAAATTAAAAAGCACTGTGGTTGTTATTTACTAAAGGCAAATCCACTATGCACTACAAGTGCACTTGAAACTGCACTTGGAGTGCAAAGTGGATTTGCCTTTAGTAAATAACCCCCATTGACACTGAAAACACCAACTTTACTACAAATACAGGCATACCTCACTTTTAAGTACACAATGGGGTTTATTTACTAAAGCTGGAAAGTGCAAAATCAGGCTCACTTCTGCATAGAAACCAATGAGCTTCTAACCCCAGCTTGTTCAATTAAGCTTTGGTAATAAAACATGGAAGCTCATTGGTTTCTATGCAGAAGTGAGCCCGATTTTGCCCTTTCCAGCTTTAGTAAATAAACCCCATTGTGTACTTAAAAGTGGGGTATGCCTGTACTGATTTTGAACATTGAAAATGGATGCCACACATTGTTAATGATCAAAAAATAGTTTAATCAAAGCACATTCACATGTGCGTTTATCAAAGGGTTTTACAACAAACCAACTTATTTGGTGTATATAACATTATTTTTGGTAACATTAATACAACTCGCCTTTTTTGAGGAAACGGCCATGTATCAAAGCATAACATACAGAACTGAGGAACTTTGAAAAGTGAAGACAATATCAGACATGAGTATGTCCAAACTGTGTTAATATTGCCTTCATCACATGGGGTGTCACCCTTGTAAAAGCCAAATTTGGAAGATGCACACAAATTGGGATTCAAACTGGGCATTTCCCTTCTGATCCCATGCCTAATGTCAACATGTGCTATCTTCCATCATGGGGGATCAATGTACATGTTTTGGGGGTGCAACCACTTCATCTCAGCCACTTTAGTAGCGAGGAAGGGGTTGCACCCACAAAACACGTACATAGATCTCCCATGATGGGAGATAGCACATGTTGACACACTGTGTGCATCTTCCAAATTTGGCTTTTCTATAACGATAAAACAGTTTTTTCAAATGCTAGCTAGTTTTGTGTGTTTCAGATTTCCGATAAAACATCAGTGATGTTCTTCATTTTTTTGTTGAACATCATTGAGAATTTCTTGAGATTATCTAAATCACGCTTGCACACCATTATCTCCCCGATCTGGGCACTTTCACTGGTAAAATGAGATTCTTCTTCCACAACATCCACATCACCTAAAAATAAACAAAAAAAACACACCGTGTATTATAAATATACAGGCATCCTGGTGTCCTCAGACGTCCCGAGTCTTCTCTCTACTATGAGAATGTAAAAAAGGAATACTTTTTTTACCAATATTTGAGGGCAGAAATAGGAATAGGAAACATTGCTTGGAAGAGTTGTACAATTGTCTTTTTTTCTGAGTTTAAAGCTGAAAATATTATTTTTGACACTTTGTAAAGCTAGAATATTTACCTGTTTTGTGCAAGTTTCACAGATGGAGACACCCCTATAGTATCCACTGGAGCACGTGTGTGGGACACCCTAATAAAAAGGGTGTTCTGGTGTCCCACACTAGTGCTCCTGAGTCCAGATGTGGAAACAGCTGCCGAGTGTCCTCTCCTTTACACTGAATCAAGTTTGCATTCCATTCTAGTTACAAACCCCTCTAGACAACAAACTTCCTTTGACTAGAAATAGGCCTGAACAAATGTAGTTAACTTTAACGTCACAAAACATTGTATTTTAAGTGGGCGAACAAACGATGTTTACTACGAACGATTGAACCCATGAACATGAATGTGGCCATTTTAAACTGTACAACACTACATAAAAGCACATGGAGCAGTATGCAAGTAATAATAATATTAACACAGGACAACTACTTACTTTTTAGAAGAACTCGCTTGATCTTTCTGTACTGATCCTGCTCCCTCAGTTTCAGGTCTGACCAGCATTTCCTCTTGATCCTTTGATCGTCGTACCCCAAAATTCTTCTGCAGACTCTTCACAACTTTAGTCATGATCTTGGCCTTTCTGACATTTGGGTTTGGGTAAGGTCCATACTTTCCATCATAGTCGTTCCTCTTCAATATGTCCACCATCTCCGCCATCTCTACAAAGGACATATTTGAGGCCTTAAATCTTCTCCTCCGGGATCGGGACGTTTCTGCCTCCGGTCTTTCCTCGTCCTCCTCCTTAGTGGAATTCTCATGCACCTGTTGTCTCTCCGTCATGTGCTCTTCCCACTGAGCCAAAAGAGAAGGGGCAGGGAATATACTAGAAAGAACCTCAGGGGCAGGCAGAGTTTCACGCATGCACAGTGTATATAAAACGTAACACGCGTGCGTCGTACGTACGATCTGTGAGCGGAGGACAAAGTATCGCAAGCGACGATCGTTAGAACGATGGTACAATTTAAACTCGGAACATCAGTGGCCTATACTGCTTCTAGATTGAGGCCTATATTGGGTCAAGGTTAGGAGAGTTTTGCCTGACATTAGGGTTTGTCTTGTGTTGTGTCTTGCAGAGAAAATGGATGGGTTCAAAGACCACAGTTTTCTGCCTATTTTCATAGATAAGTACAGGGAGCTGCCCTATCTGTGGCAGGTCAAACACCCCCATTATAACAACAAATTAAAAAGGCAGGCAACGCTGGAGAAACTGCGGCAGTTGGTGAAGCCGGTGGTCCCCACGGCAGACATCCCCTATTTAAAAGCCAAAATTGGTGGCCTGAGGAGTACTTATCTGAGGGAGCGCAAGAAGGTCCAGGATTCCCAGAGATCTGGAGCTGCAGCAGATGATGTTTATGTCCCCAGGCTGTGGTACTATGAGAGACTGCCTCCTTCCGCGCTTTGTTCCACCCCAGCTGAGGCTTCCGACGCCCACCCTGGGACTTCCAGCCAGGAAGAAGCTTGAGCCAGGTATAGCATTGTTAAGCATTGCCGGTGCACGCCGATGTGGGCACTTGTGTGCATATATGCGTTCCTGTGGGCACTTCTATGTGCTTCTATGGGCACCGGTGCGTGTGCCAGTGTCCGGGCGCACGCAGGTGTGCACGCACCTGTGCGCATTGGCGCACACACGTGCGCACTGTTTGGCACCGGACGGTCTATTTAGTTCTGCAGCACCCTTTGCTCGGTGATGCCTGATCATCAGCTTCCTGTGACCTTGCTCCGGTACCCATATCTGTGTTCTGATCTCCTGACAACTCAGCTTGCCTCTCGGACTCCCTGTATTTCTGCCTGCACCTGACCTCGGCCTGTTTGACTCTGCTCCTGCCTACTCCTCTGTACCTCGCTGCCCGCCCGCTGCTGAACCCAGACTTGCCTGCTCTGCTCCTGCCCAGCACCCGTTGCCTGTGTTCCTGTCTACCATCTTGCTGTCTGAATATCCCCTACTTCCAGCATCAGGACCCTCATTACCAGGCTCTCATACCATTCCGTACTCACGAGTCGGATACGTAAGGGAGACCACCCTCTGCCCAAGCGGACTCACCGGTCAGGTACGTAGCAGTCTGACACCATCCCCACCGTGAAACATGGTGGTGGCAGCATCATGCTGTGGGGATGCTTATCTTCAGCAGGGACAGGGAAGCTAATCACAATTGATGGGAAGATGAATAGTGCCAAATACAGGCCAATCTTAGAAGAAAACCTGTTATGCCGTATACACATGGTCGGACTTTCTGGCAGAAAAAGTCAGACGGAATAATTTCATTGGATATTCCGATCATGTATGGGCTTCAGCTGACTTTTTTTCAGAAAATTCTGACAGACCTAGAAATAGAACATGTTTTAAATCTTTCCGACGGAATCAATTCCTATCCGGAAAACCGTCCGTCTGTATGTATGTCGTCAAAAACTACGCAAGGGCAGCTATTGGCTTCCTTTTTCTAGTCCTGTCGTACATGTTTTACGACGCCGCGTTCTAAACGATCATACTTTTGGTGTGATCGTGTATAGGCAATTCCGTTTCAGTGGAACTCCATCGGAAAAAACTTTAGAGTTTATTCCGACTGAAAAAACAGTCGTGTGTATGCGGCATAAGAGTCTGCAAAAGACTTGAGACTTGGGTGGAGGTTCACCTTCCAGCAGGGCAATGACCCTAAACATACAGCCAGAGCTACAATGGAATGGTTTAGATCAAAGCGTTTTCATGTGTTAGAATAACCCAGTCAAAGTACAGGCCTAAATCCAATTGAGAATCTGTGGCAAGACTTGAAAATTGCTGTTTATAGATGCTCTCCATCCAATCTGACAGAGCGTGAGCTATTTTGAAAAGAAGAATGGGCAAAAATGTCACTCTCCTAGATGTGCAAAGGTGGTAGAGACATCCCCAAATAGACTTGTGGCTGTAATTGCAGCAAAAGGTGGTTCTACAAAGTATTGACTGAATACAAATGCACGCCACACTTTTCACATATTTATTTGTAAAAAAAATTGAAAAACATTTATCGTTTTCCTTCCACTTCACAATTATGTGCCACTTTGTGTTTGTCTATCAAAAAAAAAAAAAATCCCAATAAAGTACATTTACATTTTTGGTTGTAATATGACAAAATGTGGAACATTTCAAGGGGTATGAATACTTTTTCAAGGCACTGTATTCACTGTGCCATGACCTGATCATGATCTTTTAATTTTTTCTTGGCATTCTCTGATTGCCAAACCCCTTGCTTTCCCATGGATGATTAACAATTCATTATAAGCAGTGAATGAATTTGTACATTTCCTAAAAGAGAAAAAGGAGGAATATTTAATACCCCTTCTATTGATGTTTCTTTTACCCTATAGGAGGCATACAAATCTGTCTTACAGGGTCACATTATCCAGCTTCTCAACAGTAGACCCCCCCCCCCCCCACACACACACACACAAAACAACACATACCACTCTTATCACAAAAGTAGAAGGAAACTCATCCTCATATTCCAAGAATTTTAACCTATTCATGTCCGTGTTATTGCCGAATGACAGCTACAGCGCGGACCTACGTTGCCGGGAGGCGGTCAATAGACGTCCTCCCCTTTGCATGCTCCCAGTGCACTCCCTGCGGGTCGTGCACGGTGTGCTCTGTGATTACTGAGTCAATGAGACTTGGGTGATCACAGATCGGAGTAAGGGGCTGATCCCCGGATGTAAACAGAAGCTTGGTAATCATTTTTTTTCTCCTCACGCTGACACCTACCATATAGGTCTATATTAATTTCAGATGACAGAGAAAATTACAGTGCATTACTTATTCATAGTCCAAATTAAATGCAATATATAGCTCAGCTGTAGTTAAGAATTTATAGAAATATCTTTATTATTAAACAATAAGACCACAATTACCATATATCTGAAAGATAGAATAATTGGCAAACTGCAGATATATAGTAATATATTTTTATGTCATGCATTAAAAATCGAAATTTCATAAAGAAAATGTTTTATCACCAGTTTAAAGAAGAACTTTTATTTATTTTTTTTCCCTCAGGGGGCCAATTGCATATAGCACTCGATCCAGCGCTGACGGTCACAAAGATCACACAGCTATCTGCAACTGATTACAAACAATAAACAGCCTAGCAATTCCTAATGGCCTTTTACTTTCATATATGATTGATCCACTTTGTGTCATACATGGCACCGTTCCAAATAGCCTGAGCATTCCTTCATAAAAGTGAAAGACAACACAGCACCACAGCATTGTTGTGCATGTATGCAGCTTGGCCAAGGCTGTACCGTATGTAAAAACAGTAATTGAAAGATCACACAGACCGTAGTGGGGTTAGGAGCTGCGTGTGTGACTGAGTGAAAAACTAGCCACAGACATAATCACGCAGAGTTGCAGCACTGACTGATCTGTTACTATTAAGAATGAACAGTCATGACTCATTGTTTTTCATGACAGTAAAAGGTCTCTCAGAGCTGTGACTCTGGTTGATCAGTCTGTAGCTGTAATTACACATACAGGACATTGACAGGTACAGTAGATTACACAGAGCTGCAGCTTTGGGTAATCCCTTGCAATTATGAATGAAGAAGCAGTGCTGATTGTTCATTCATGATAGTGATTAGTGAGAGATCACTCAGGTTAGAGAGGAGACAGGGGTTCTTGGCTGGCTGTACAGAAATGCCCACAGGATGGCGCCACGTAAATGCAAATAATTTGGGCTACAGAATAAAGGGTCAGAGCAATATGGGATGGCTCAGAGGGGTCTGCAGTTTTCTCTCCCTATATTTTATCTTTTAGGTTGCTATTGGTTGCCGTCGTTTCCCTCGGCAGCAACAGCCAGGAGATTGGTAGCCGAGGGCCAGCAGGGGATTGGCCGGATCTGGCGGCGCTAAAGCCTGCGCTGAATGATCCTATATAAGGAGCTGTGAGCAGGGCTCACTGACCGTTTGGACCGGGCAAGCGACGTGGAGCTCCCGCAGCATGAAGCGCCGTTCGCCAGGCACACGTGAGGCACTCTTGTGTCGCTTGCTGGAGATGGCTGAGGCGAGAGGCGGAGAAGAATGGCTGCTACGATGCCTAGAGGAGGAGCAAGGCTCGGCTCCACCTGCAGGGACATCCCTCACTGTCACAAAGATGGACGAAAGGGTGGCCTAAACCGGAGGCGGGACCCGGCAACAGCCGAGAAGTAAGAAAAAAAGGCAGAGAACAGTGGCTTCTCCTCAGCTGACCGAAGAGAGAGCTGACACTCATATACCACAGTGTGCACCTCGTGTGAGGAAGAGCAGCGCTACTCAGCTTCCCCTTTGAGGCAGCAAGCAGTGAGCAGCCTGTCATAGCTAGTGGTGAGCATTGTATTATTTCTCCTGTGTCTGAAGTGCCATTACTGATTGATTCTTTGTCTAATGTGTTACAACAGTTTAAGGGGGCACAGTCTGCTGGTGCATTTGTTAGAGAACAAGGAGCACAGGTCGCTGGTGCTGGGGATATTATTCAACCACAACACATTAATGTTACTCAGTTTCCAGGAGCACACACGGTCGGTGCAAGGCATATTATTCAGTCTGACACAGAATGCAAGAGAGCACAGGTAACTGGTGCTTGTACTATTCATCATACTGAACCTGATAAAAGGAATGCAGGGCCACATTCATGTGGTGCTTTTGAAAATAATGACATGCACTTTACTAACTATATGAACGATATTGGTTCGGTGTGGCAAAATTTAAGTGAGTCTTGGAGGGAGGACAATGCTAAGTTGGAGCAGTCTAAACTGGTTAGTCCTTTATCTTTTAACCCCTCCCTGCCTATTAGGCCCTCGGCTGCTACGGCCAGGGAGGCCTCCTTTAAAGAGCCGTTGCCGTGTGAACTATCTCCTTTGGGGTTTCGTTTACCTAAATCATGAAAGAAAAGATTTGGAGGGGGAATTCCTCGTAATTTTATCATTATTGCCAGCCTCAAAAGAATTTTTATCTAAATCTGACAAGCAGTCAGGGAATAGGTCTGAAGAGAATAGACGGCGGGCTATCCCAAAAACTTTTCAGAACTGGCTACAGGCATTCTGCATTTATGCAGCAGTCATGGGTGAACGTTTTCCTACAAAGTGTTCGGGCTTATTCCAGCACTTAGACATTATTGCTGAGGCATTTCGTCATTTTGGTGGTTCTGCATGGTACACATATGGCAAAACTTTTTGTCAGAAATTGGCAGTCCACCCCTCATTGCATTGGGGGTCCAAAGACGTTGGTTTGTGGTTAAATCTCGTGTTACCCCCTAAACCACAGTTTGCGCCAAGATCAGTACCTAATCCGCAGAACACTTTTCATAAAGGATTCAGTTTTTCCTTCAATGAAGGGCAGTGCAAGTTTCTCAATAATTACAGATACAAGCATGAATGCTCATACTGTTCAGGGAACCATGCAACGAATAGATGCTTTCGTAAATCTGCAGCAGCCTTCTTTCAATCCCTTCCCGGGCACACTCATGGGAAGGTCCTCAACCCCAGTGAACCTACCAAGAATGCTACCGTGGTTAGAGCGTTATCCCGATCGCAGGGTGGCAGCTCTGTTAACTGACATTTTCAGAGATGTTTTTTTTGGTTCCGTGTTTTAAAGGTAAAGGCTGTACTATGGTAAAGAATTTGAAATCTGTTTGTGTACACCCATCTGTGATCCGAAACAAGATTTCCACGGAATTGGCTGAAGGTAGGATTGCATGTCCATTTTCTGCTCCGCCTTTTCCCAATTTTAGGCTTTCCCCTATAGGCTTAGTGCCTAAGAAAGACAAAGGTTGTTATCGCATGGTACACCACCTTTCTTACCCTTTGGATTCCTCCTTAAATGATGAAGTCTCTGGCGTTGAAGCCCCAGTGTGTTATTCGTCTTTTGATGAGGCTTTGGTCATTTTGAGGTGTCATGGGCATGGTGCTCTGCTAGCCAAAGCAGATATTAAATCAGCCTTTCGTTTGCTGCCAGTTCACCCTCAAGGATTCAATTCCCTAGGCTTTCACTTTATGGGTCAATATTATTTTGACAAATGCATGCCCATGGGGTTTTCTCTATATTGTTTTTTATCTTTATCCCGGTGGGGGATTTCTCCATTATTTGGATGATTTTTTGTTTGTTGGCCCGTCAGGTTCCCTTTCCTGCCTAGAATCTTTGAAGCTGTTTTTTGATGTTTGTGAATATTTTGGAGTTCCCCTCACATCGGAAAAAAATGTTTTCCCTTCCACTTCTATAGAATTTTTGGGAATCACCATTGATTCTTCAGTAATGGAATCTAGTTTGCCTTTGCAAAAGCTACAGAAAATGAGGTCTATGATCACAGTTTTTCTGTTTAAAAAAAAGGTACTTTTGAAGGAGGCTCAATCGCTGTTGGGCCTGTTCGCCTTCGCCGATAGGGTTATTCCGATGGTACAGGTTTTTTCCCGCAGGTTTGCTTTGGCTATCAGAGGGCTTACAAACCTGTACTGTCATGTCCGTATTTCTAAAAGCCTCAAGGAAGACCTTAAAATTTGGGATGCATTTCTGTGTAATTTCAATGGTTCTACCATATGGCAGCAAGATTTTGTCACTAATTACCAGACGAATTTCTTCACTGACGCAGCTGGGTCGTCGGGCTTTGGAGCATTCATGAACGAGCATTGGTGTGCCGGTGACTGGCATCAGGATTGGTTGAAGAAGGATATTCTCCAGAACCTGCATTTCTGGAATTATTCCCTGTCATAGTTTCTTTGGTTGTCTGGAAAGATTATTTTACGAACCGTAGAGTTCTGGTTCACACTGATAATGAAGGTGTTCTTTATGTGGTTAATTCATTATCCTCTAAATCCGAACCTGTGATTAAGCTGCTATGTTTTCTTGTTTTGCAATTCATGTGTTTTAACATCTGGTTGAAAGCAGAGCACATTGCTGGTCTTTAAAATAAAGAGTTCACAGTTCACAAAGTTTCGGGAATTGGCTCCAGCGGCGGATCAGTATGGAACCCATTGCCCAGATTTCCTCTGGAGCTTAATTTGGAGCTGATGCTCAGAAACCTCAGAAACTCTGTGTCGAAGAAGACATGGCTGGATTATCGCCTATCATGGTCCAGGTGGTGTTCCTTTTGCCAAGTTTTTGGTCTTGATACATTAGCAGTTTCTTCATATGTCGCTCTGTCTTTCGTGTCTTCATTGATTCAGTCTAATCTTAGTCCAGCAACTGTTAGCAAAATATTAGCAGGTGTTTCCTTTTTTCTGAAATTCGCTGGTGTTCCATCTCTAACCTCTTTCTACCAAGTGAATCAGGTACTCAAAGGTTTTAGGAGATCCAGGCCTTCATGTGACAACAGGCACCATATTTCAGTTGCCCCACTAGTTGATATGCTCAGGGTATTAGAAGAAATCTGTTTTTCAGAATTTGAAATTTTGTTGTTTAGAGCTGCCTTTTCAGTTGCATTTTTCGGAGACCTTAGAATTGGGGAATTTACTGCTCCTAATAGAAGATCTTCAGCTTTTCTTCACTTTTGCCATGTTGTATTGGATGATCGGTCCATTAACCTTTTTCTTTGCAGGTCTAAATCTTTGCCGGAAGATGTAGGTCATTGGATTTTGCTAGCAAGATCGGGCAACCCTGTAATTTGCCCGTTTTTGCTAGTTGTTAAATATATTTCAATTAGACCTGTTTCTGACAACCCATTTTTTATTCACCAAGACCTGTCCTCCTTGACTAGGTATCAGTTTTCGGCTGTCTTGGCTTCCTCTTTGAAACGCTTGAACCTTTCAGGTTTTTGTTTTTCTTCACATTCTTTTCGAATTGGGGCAGCCACCACAGCTGATGCTTTAGGTTTTTCGGCTGATGTCCTTAAGAAAGTAGGCCGTTGGGGGAGTAATAGGTATAAATTATATGTCAGCCCAGATCTGCTAACTCTATAATTTTCTTTTTCAGATTTCCCTAAATCGGTCATTTGGATAGTAGGCAATTCCTACGTTTTCTGGGCTGCCAAACATGCCGGAACTAGGACCTACTCCGTCAATTTAGGTCTGGATTCTGAGTCTTTCTTAGTTTTATGGTCAGGTATTAGGGGTGTAAGATGGCGTAACCTTAAGGATCATTTAGTACATTTAGCTAACTTATGGCCTTCCCCTCAAGTTCTAGTTATCCATGCCTGGGCAAATGATTTGGGTAAAATTAGGACATGGGATCTCCTATGCGAAATGAAGAGGGATCTTTGTGCTATTAAGTTGTTGTTCCCCAATGTTACTTTGGCATTTTCAGAAATGATTCCTCGTCTCTTATCGTCTCCTTCGGGCGGTTTATTTTATGACGACAGGATCAGGAGATGCCTCAATAGGACATTGCATAGCTTTCTGATTGCATCCGGGGGCACATCCTTCCGACATGCTAAGTTGGAAGGCTTTGTTCCGGGCTTATTTCGGAATGATATGGTCCACTTATCTGTGATTGGCTTGGATATATTTAACATGGGTTTGCAAAACTTAATAGAATCAGCCACGATGTTGAGGGGGCCTCGGCCGGCATTTTCGCTGCTGGCCTCAGCCAGTGGGGAGTAGTCGTCCAATATTGTTTGGATGGACACCATTTAATTTCTTCATTTTAGCCAGGATGGCTTTATATTTTTTAAAATTTTAATATTGTAACCCCATGGATAACACATGGCCATATAAATGCCAAAATAAAGAATTTTGTTTGAAATGCATTACAGAGTTTGTCTCGTTATTAATGAATCTCCTTTGTGCTAGCCCATGGGGTGGAACTATAACCAGCATAAGGAGGTGCATTCAAGGTCACCAATCAGTGCAGGATCAAAACAGGACCAATTTCTGCATGCAAATTTAAGTAATTTTCATGAAAGTCCTTTTTTTGAAAGATACATTTGAATGTGGTAAACCGATTGTTAATGTTGTAAAGCACTGCGTAAACTGTCGGCACTATATAAATCCTGTATCATAATAATAATTGTAAAATAAAATCAATAAGTGTTCATTTCTAGTGTTTATTTTATTTCTAGGTTTGATTGAACATACATCAACATACATATGCACTTAAAAAGGAGATCCACCTGAATTTTTTTTTTTAAAAGTCAGCAGCTACAAATACTGCAGCTGCTGACTTTTAATAAATAGACACTTACCTGTTCCAGGTTCCAGCGATGTCGGCAGAAGATGGCGAGCGATCGCTCGTCTCTCGGCTGCCCCCGCCGCCATCCTCTGTCAGGGAATCAGGAAGTGAAGCTTGCAGCTTCACTGCCCGGTTCCCTACTGCGCATGCGCGAGTCGCGCTATTGGTCCCCATTGTGTCCTGGGAACTGTGTGTTTCCCAAGACACAATGGGCATCTTCGGATATCCTCGGATATGGGCGGGGATGCTAGTCCCGGAAGTGGGTGCAGATACCTGTATTATACAGGTATCTGCACCCCCTCCCCCCTGAAAGGTGCCAATTGTGGCACCGGAGGGGGCGAGGAATCCGATAAGTGGAAGTTCCACTTTAGGGTGGAGCTCCGCTTTAATATACTGTATATGCATGTTATTTTCCCCATTCTAAAACAAAAGTACTGTTATTTATCTATGTACTGTATTT
This sequence comes from Lithobates sylvaticus, assembly GCA_028564925.1. NCBI lineage: Eukaryota > Metazoa > Chordata > Amphibia > Anura > Ranidae > Lithobates > Lithobates sylvaticus. The sequence goes on along the minus strand of CM053026.1, from coordinate 571,262,045 downwards.
ATTGTTTTTAATGTTTACTTTTTCTGCAGGTAGTAATGGGGTTTATGTGTAGGATTGAGGGGTAAGTCAGAATGATCAGGTAAGAAGATGGGTTATGTAGTTAAATTGAGTGGTAGGGACCCACAGATAAAGAGGGCCAGTCCTGTAATTGAGCACACAGACAAATTAGCCAAGTTGGGTGAAGATAAAGAGGTGGTAAACTCAGAGGCGGCAGCCCTAAATGTCATTGCTATCACTAAAAGCCAAGACAGCAGTCCATCTGGAAAAGTAAAAAATATTGTTTTTTTTTTCAAAATTAACAGTTTTTTTTTGTTTATAGCGCAAAGCACTGCAGAGGTGAACAAATACCACAAAAATAAAGCTCTATTTTTGGGGAAAAAAAGACATACATTTTGTTTGTGTACAGCGTCGCACGACAGCGCAATTGTCAGTTAAAGCAACGCAGTGCCATATCGCAAAAAAATGGCCTGGTCAGGAAGGGGGCAAATCCATCCAGTCCTTAAGTAGTTAATGTTGACTGTCAAATGAACACAGCTACCAGCCTGAAGTTCAGACATTAGCGAAAGCAGTTCCACTCGTCCTCCACATGAGTGTCTAAGCCCCACCCACAAAGTGATCTCAAAACAAGTGTGAAAAAGGTCCTTGTTGGTGTTGAGTATAATGGTGCTGAAGCATTATGGGTGGAGCTGCATTTGTGGTGTGCATATTTTAAAGTCAATTTATGGAGTTTGTTACAATAAAAGGCCTGAGATTTATAAACAACAAAGGAATTAACAAAAGTGCAGAAAATCTGTTGTTGAATAGAAAGTTATAAACAGCTTTATGAACAATAGGGGATTATAAAAGGATACAAATAAGGAGACACCTTAAAGCGGGATTGCACTGAAAAAAAAAAAATTTAAAAGCCAGCAGCTACAAATACTGCAGCTGCTGACTTTTAAAAAATGGACACTTACCTGTTCCAGGGTCCAGCGGTGTCGGCAGCAGAGGCCGATCGATCGCTCGGCTCCCTGCTGTAGCCGGCGCCATTCTCGGTGAGGGAATCAGGAAGTGGCTTCACTTCCCGATTCCCTACTGCGCATGCGCGAGTCGCGCGGCGCAATGAGAATCCTCAGCGCCGTCTGCCGGGTCACGTGTGTGTCCCGGCAGACAGCGCGCCGGGACAGGAGGTGACGTAAACTCCCGTGGGAGTTTATGCCCGGAAGTGGGTGCAGATACCTGTCTTAGACAGGTATCTGCACCCCCCTCCCCCCTGAAAGGTGCCAAATGTGACACCGGAGGGGGGGAGGGTTCCGAAAAGCGGGAGTTCCACTTTAGGGTGGAATCCCCCTTTAACCAAAGGGTTGGGATCCAAATAAAACATAAATGATCACATTCAAAAGTCACTGTGGTAGAATCTTTTGAAAATGAGCTGTATCTGTGTGGCCAGTAAGGAAAGGAATAAATCTTCTACCAATCATCTTTAATGATTTTCTAATTTCCAGATTTTCTATGTACCAATATACCATTAATGATCTTTTTTTTTTGCAGAAATAAAAAAGCTTTATAATTATCTTATACACCCCTTACCTTAATGTCAAGCTGGCTGTATAAAAAAATGCTTCCATTACTTCATGGACAGACCTTGGGATGTGACACAGGAAGGAGTTTACCAGCTTAACCTTATTAGCACACACCCTGGTCCCTGTATCATCTACCCTCCTACTCCAGCACATCACTACCACCCCTTATCACATACCTCCTAACAGTCCCAGATTGGGTGGAACTTTCCCGCATTTTCACCTTTGTCCCGAGATCCCAGTGTACAGGGGCTTTGTCCCACACTACTCCATTATATGCTAACAGCCAAGAAGGACCTGCAGCAGTGTAAACATCCAGCACAGCTAGGGATTGGTGGGCAAGCCGATGGGGACAGGGGTGCAATGAGATAGAGTGCAGCTGTCAAATCCAACCTGTGATGTTGAGGATGGACGAGGCTGATATGTGTTTCAGGGCCTCTGCCCCTTTGTCAAGCAACCAGTGCATAGACTAACAGCCAACATTTATAAATTGCTGGCCAGGGAAGAAGATGGCAAGGGGCAGGACCAATTGGAACTACTGCATGTGCACCCACAACAGTTTTACACCTCTGGGGGTGCACATGCAGTAGTTCCAATTGGTTCTGCCCCATGCTATCTTTTTTCTGGCTGGCACTGTATAAATACTGTATAAATACCAGCTGTTTCCGTATGAATGGGTTGTTTGACATAGGGACAGAACCCCTGAAACGCATATCAGCCCTGCCCATCCCCAACACCACAGGTTGGATTTGACAGCTGCACTCTCTCTCATTGCAGCCGTACCCCCACCGGCTTGCCCGTCAATCCCTGGCTGTGCTAGGTGCTCACACTGTTCACACTGCTGCATGTGCTGCTCGGCTGCACTCATTTATTACCCATCTGATGCCTGCATTCTTGCCTCTGCTCCAAGTCCTGTGTGCTGTTATTCAAGATTTTAGAACATAAGTGTGTTGTGTTTAAGTAATTGGTGTCTTTGCAGTTTAACTAACTACTGAAACGTCCACTCTGTACCTAATGCATTCTTGAAATGTGTACTCTATATGTAACGCATTCCTGAACCTTGCACTCTGTCAGTAGCGCACTCCTGAACCTTGCACTCTGTACATAGCACATTTCTGAACCTTGCACTCTGTACATGGCACATTTCTGAACCTTGCACTCTGTACATGGCACATTTCTGAACCTTGCATTCTGTACGTAACGCACTTCTGAACCTTTCACTCTGTATGTAACGCGCTCCTGAACCTTGAACTCTGTACGTTAAGCACTTCTGAACCTTGCACTCTGTAAGAAACTCTCTTCTAAATCCTACACTCTGTATGAAACGCACTCCTGATTCTTGCACTCTGTACGTAGCACATTTCTGAACCCTGCACCCTGTGCGTAATCCACTCTTGAATCCTTCCACACTTTGTGTAACACACTCTTCCACAGTTTGTGCAAAATCATTTGTAATGGAAGCTTTTTATTCTTTTTTTTTTTAATGATTGCGGTGAGGTTTGTGTCCGTGAGCCTATTGGTTGTGGGCAATCAAAGCATATTTTATAGGTACAAGGAAGCCCGGGTTTTGTTTAATCATGCCACTTAAGCCCCTCCCACTGTTAAGCATTTGGTCACACCCATTTTTGCTGCAGCACACTATGCATGCTGTAGATCCCTTCCTCCCTCAAGTGTCCCTCATTTTGAGTTAAAATGTTGTGAGGTATGTTATCAGATGCATGTTTTACAAATGCAATTGGTGAATATCGTTCTCACTAAATACACAAGCATAGATAACCCTTTAGATCTACCATCACCTTTGTAGTGCAAGAGCCTGCCTGAATGGATACGGGGTGATTGGCTAGATGGTGTGTTCTCCTATTATATAGTTTTTGTAAATCTAAAAGAGATAATACAGAGATTGTACAATCAGATTGTATAGTGTATGGCCACCTTTACAGCTTGAATTAACTGGTTGCATTTTCTTTTCCATTAAAGTGGACTTAAACTGCATTTTTTGAACTTGTACCTATACTGTAGGTAAGCCTATAATAAGGCTTACCTGTAGCTACAGTAAATATCTCTTAAACTTGCACTGTTTAGGAGATATTCACACAAAATGCAACCGGTGACACCACGGCGCATGCACTCTGAAGGTTGGGCATATTGTGCCAAACCTTTAAAGCTCCATGCCAGAACTGAGGGCCATTCATACAGCTGGAACCTGTGAACCCCGAAGGAAGACCGGGCAAAGATGGCAGCGCCGTAAACTGTGACAGCACTGTGCTTGAGGGCTCTGTGTACAGGTAAGTCTGTAATGATGTGCTAGCATGTGGTGCATACTAGTACATTATGACTTAAACCTGCAAGGGGGCCATTGTTTATTATTTTTATGGCGGTTCATGACACACCAAACACACAAGCAAACACACTTTTTTTTAAAGTGAGCAAAACGTACAGTAAAAAACATGCAAACCACAACATGCCACAATGTCCCATGAGCTACTTTGCTATGTGTAGTGCAGCCCATTGAAATCAAGGAAATCAAGTCACAGGAAAAAGGAGCCAAAAAACGTATGCTACGTGTGAATGGGGACTGAAAGTGAAATCGGTGTGTTTACACAAGAACAATGAGACTCCATTCACACCTGTGTGTTTCCTAACACATGACAAACTGCACAGAAAATGCGTGTTTTGCATTGAGTTTCATAAATGTGCTATAAACATACCAAAAAGCATGGTAAAAAACGCACCACACTCCACTCTAAAAAAAGTTCTGCAGCTTCCTTGGGTTGATTAAAAATAAAAAAGTGGAGGAATCTGCGCTTGGAAGAAAAAAAATTACGTAACCAGAGCAGCTGGACACTATAGCTCTAGATACCGAACTAAACAAAAAATAGGAACAGAAAGTGCAGCGCTCAAAAATAATGAATATATACCTATGATGGTGAATGTGTACAGTAATAAAATAAATTGTGACACCTAAAATTAATCAAATATAACAAATAAATGTGATAAATTAATACATGTGCATATAATGATAATATGCACATAAAAATGCATGAGCATGCAATGAAATAGGTAAACAATTAATGATGCATAAAAAATTGCGTAAAAAATTAGTGCATAAAAATCAAACAAAGTCCATAACAGCAAATAATGTTGAATGATCTCCCAAAATCAACTTTTTCGTTTCAATATTTTTATTGAAGAAATTTCATATTACAAATAATCAGATACATAACAAAATATCATTAAATTCCATTACAATCTTGAAATGTACTGTTGCACTGTACTAGATTCAGCAATATGTCTAGAGAATGCAAAAGAACTATAAAGATTCAGGAAATGACCTTAAAACACTGCTAGAGCCTATACAACTGCAAGGCAGCTAGAGGTTTCTTTGGCCTAAACAGGCGTGTTAGTGTCTCATGGAGGGTTTTATAGTGGCTTACCCCGAAAATTTCTCAGTGAGATCGGGTATTCAGCCTCAGCGCCCATACACCCCTGTCGGGATCTAACTGTGTGTGGGCGGAGGCTATGCCTGCCCGACATGGGGTAGCTATATTACCGGGTTCCTGAATTTGATAATTAGTTGAATTAAATTACCCCACGTTTTTATTTTAGAGTAAACAGAGGTATAATCAAAAATATAAAGATGTAAAAACCCAAACAAATTGACAAGCATAAGGTGATAATAAAGAAGATACGGAAACTGGTCCCTGGGAAGAGTGATCACGCTGTGTACTTTTAGTAGGCATCAAGGTCTAGGTTTGAGTCTTGACTGGAAGCCAGTAGACTGGGAAAGGAGAAGCAGTTTAGTTTCAGCCCCAACACCCCCCGACACCCCCAAGGGGATCACACTGTGTCAGAGAGGGCTGGTGCCAAACCCCACCAGCAATGCAGAGCATCACAAACCCCAAGGACAAGATAACTATGCTCGTGTGTTAGGCAACAGACCTAACTCTGCTTGATCCTCCGCCTGAGGGTCTGTTATTGTAAACCGAGCTAATCAGGAGCATTTGTACCTCGACATCGGCCTTAAGATAAACTGACCTAAATTTTGTCCGTAATGGAAGAGCAGATATAAAAAGAAAATAGAAAAGTAGAGCAAGATATAGAGTGGGAAAGAGAAGGGGGAAGAGAAAGAGAGGGGAGCACCATTACCCGTCCAAATGAAGAAGCCTGTTTATGACAAGAAGGGGAAGTTGGATAGCCCCATTAGTCGGGCCCACGGTTCCCAGGTGGCTTCAAATTTTTCAGATGTGTCCTGTAACAGACTGGTAAGTTTTTCCTGAGACATTATCCATGAGATTTTCCTTTTAGCCATTGAGAGAGGTATGCTCGGTTTTTTCCAAGCCCTAGCAATCGTGAGCTTAGCTCCTAAAAGCACGAACTGTACCAATCTATTAGAGGGCTTAGATATGTGGGGGATGGATTCATGTAGGAGGGCTATCAAGGGGGACCTGGGGACAGAAGAGCCAACCAATTTGTCAATCATATTGAAGATTTTTTTCCAGAATGATCGAATCTTCGGGCATTCCCACCATATATGTGACATTGTACCTAAAAGTTGGCACCCTCTGAAGCATAGGGGGCTGGTAGCCGGAAACATTGAGGCTATTCTGAAAGGCGTATAGTACCATCTGGTCATCACTTTTAGGCCAGCTTCCATCAGTGTGGTATTAAGAATCCCCCGGAATGATTTAGCACATGCAGAATGCCATTTCTCTTTAGTCCAGAGAAAATTGAAGTCAGTTTCCCAAGCGACCATAAAGGACGTCTTGGAGATAGGAGCCGTAAGTGATGTGTAGACCGTGGAGATCCCCCCCCTCTGGTCCATGGCCTGACCGCACCAAATTTCGTAATCCGTGAATGCTGGCGTGGTAGAATTGTCTTTACATAGGGATTGCAGAAAGTGGTGAATTTGATGGAACCTAAACAGTTCAGAGTTGGGGAGGTCAAATCTTTTAATGCATTGTTTAAGAGTGAGCGGTCCTGCAGCTGTAAAGTAGTGACCTATTCTATATAGACCTTTATCAACCCACCATTTAAAGGCCAGAACGTTGTTACCTGGGGGGAATTGTGGGTTGTTAAATAAGTGGGTCAAGGGTTTGTATACAGAGACAAGTGAAGGTGAAGAACGTAAGGAGTCCCATAGGGCGAAGGAGTGGGACAATGTAGGGGAGAGAATTGGGGGTCTATTTTTCTGAGGGGTCCACAATAAGAAGTCTAGAGTAAAGCGAGGAACTGCGTGTTTTTCTATTTGGATCCAATCAGGCTTCTCAAATTTGGAATAAACCATAGATATTTGGGCAAGCCTGGCTGCTTGATAATACTTATATAAATGAGGAAGACCTAAGCCCCCTCTTTTCCTATGCGCATAAAGGATTCCTTGGGCCAATCTGTACCCTGCCTTGCCCCAAACGAATTTTAGAAGCTTACTTTGGAAGGTTTTGATGTGGTCTTTCCTAATGGGAATGGGGAGGGATCGAAATAGATATAGTAGTCTAGGAAGTAATGTCATCTTGATGGCATTTATCTTTCCCAGCCAGGAAATGGTGTGTTGTGTCCAGTTGCGCAGATCTGTTTCTAATTTACGATACATGGGAGGATAGTTGTGACTGTATAGACTTTCAATTTTAGCTGTGAGGTTAATACCCAAGTATCTGATGGAAGATTCACTCCATTGAAATTTAAAGGATTGTTTCAGAAGATCTACTGTGGAGGAGTCTAGGGAAACATTAAGGGCTTGCGATTTGGAGTAGTTCACCTGGAGACCCGATAACGTAGAAAAGTTGCTTAGCAGAGCGCATAGATTGGGGAGAGAGATAATGGGAGATGTTATGAAAAGCATAATGTCATCTGCAAATAGGCCACATTTGTGAGTTTGGGGACCACAGGAAACCCCTTTAATGTCCGGGTTTTGACGAATCGCTATGGCAAGCGTTTCTATTGCTATTGCAAAAATTAGTGGTGACAATGGGCAACCCTGTCTGGTTCCCTGTCTTATCGGTATGGGTTTAGAATGGCAGCCTTGTATCCTAACTTTTGCGGAGGGAGTAGAGTAAAGTGCCTGTATGATACCCATGAATCGTGGACCAAAACCCCAATGCTTTAATATGGTGAAGACATAGGGCCAGGAAACGGAGTCAAAGGCCTTTTGTAGGTCTAGAGACAGAAGCATTCCCGATTGTTTGGGGCCACCATCCCAGTTAGTTTGGAGAATAGACATTACATCTATTGTCCTCCGTATCTGGTCTGGGCCTTGTCTGCCCGGGATGAAACCCACCTGATCCTTATGAATATAAGTATTAATAAAGGTTGCAATGCGGTTGGCGATAATTTTGGTCAGGATCTTAACGTCGCAGTTAATTAAGGAGATGGGGCGGTAGTTCCCAACTTCTTCCGGGTTTTTGTTCGGTTTTGGGATAACCGCGATAAATGCAGCATTAAGCTGAGGATCAAGTGGATTACCTTCCGTTGTGTAATTAAAAAATTTAGTTAAGTATGGGGCTAAGGTGTGGGCAAACGTTTTGTAGTATGGGTTTGATATGCCATCCGGCCCAGGGGCAGAACCAGTTTTCAGGGTTTTTATTGCTTCTAACACTTCCCCTTCTGTGAAAGGGGCTTCCAGACCGTCTTTGTGGACATTGGATAGTTTTGGGATGGGGAGACTGTCAAGAAAAGCGTGTATGGAGGAGACAGACGAGGAGGAAGACGGCGAGTAGAGTTTGTTGTAGAACTCATAAAACGCGTCCGTTATCTTGGAGGGATTAGCTGTGGAGCCCTGACCTGGGATTCGTATTTTCGGCATCGTGTACGTTTTTAGTCTGGGTGTCAATTTGGAGGCCAACATAGAGTCCATCTTGTCACCTTGCGTATAAAACCGATTTTGGGACCATCGGATTTGTTTTTCGGCTTTAGCCGTGAGGGCTAGGTTGAGTTCCAACCTGGCCTTGTCAAGCTGAGGAATCAAGGAGGAGGAGGGATTCAGTTTGTGCTGTTTCTTGAGTGTAGTGTATTCAGTCTCTAGTCTTTTGATGTCTGCTTCCCTTTCTCTCTTGATGGAGGAACCAAGTCTGATGAATTCCCCTCTAATGCAGGCTTTGTGAGCTGCCCAAAGTGTTTCAGCAGAGACGTTCCCCTGATCATTGAATGCGAAATATTCCTCAATCGATTTTTTCAACATTGTTACTCTAATAGGATCAGAGAGAATGGACTCATTAAGTCTCCACTGTCTCCGGTCCGGTCGGTTGTAGTGGGATTGGAGAGTCATAACCACCATGGAGTGATCAGATAAGCTAGAGTCAGTAATGTGAGATTTCAAAATGAGCGGGATTGTTTGGGATCGAACCAGGAGATGATCAATCCTGGCGTAGGTGTTGTGTGGATGGGAGAAATGGGTGTAATCTCTTCTATTGGGGTTCATCTCCCTCCAGACGTCCGCCAACCCCTGTGTATGTATCAGTTTCGCTATCTTGAGGCTTTCGTTAGAAGGGCGGGTAAGTTGTGCATCCAGAGGTCTAGATTTGTCCAGACCTTGATCAAAGGCCACATTGGAGTCCCCCCCAAATATGACCCAAAATCAACTTTTAAACGTGATAAAGTGTCCTAAATGGTGCATAAAATTGACCACGCAGTTCCCATCAAGAAATCATAAAGTGTGAATTGGAGGCTTACCAGATTCCTGGTCTTTAGTGCATGTATCCCATCAATCAGGGTCCTCCAAGTGCAGGTGTCTCCCCTCGCAGCGGTACAGCTTCCAGATTCCTTGTCTATCGAAGCATGCGTCAAAATCCACCAGGTGCCAGTATTTTTCCTCACATCAATCAGATCCTGGTGGACAATGATGATGAAGTAGTGGTGTGGGAAGGTGGGGTGCTACACCTTTAGGAAGTCTGGTCAGGACCTTGGGTTGATTGTTGAGCGTAAGGCAAGCGAAAAAGCTCAAAAACTACTAAACAGAACAGATTGCAGGAATGTGAGTTCCTGCTATGCAGAGATGTGAATAGGGCCTCACAGCTGAGTGTCCATCCACTTCCTCCTATGTACAGTACTTATATAAAACTGCCCATACATTATGAAATATGATTGTACAACCTCTGTATAATTTCCTTTAAATTTACCAGAACTATGGACTAAGAGGACCCACCTATCTATCTATTCACTCTGTATCCAATCAGGCAGGCCCTTGCACTACATAGTGGTTGGAGACACTCAGCTGTTAAGCCCTGTTTACATCTCTGCATAGTGGGAACTCACATTCCCACATGAGTTTTTTGGGGAGTTTTTGCTTGTCACGCACATGGCAGCTAATTTGCTTGAATGGGCTGCTCTATGCCCAACTATTGCCCTAAAGAAGCTTCAGAACTCTTTTTAGAGTGGAGTATGATGTGTTTTTTTTTACTGTGCTTTTTAGTGCATTTAAATCATATTTCTAATTCGCAAGGTGAAGTGTGCATTTTCTGTGCAGCTTGCCATGCATTCGAATATGCACAGATGTGAATAGAGCCTCATTGTTCTTGTGTAAACACACCAATTTAATTTTTAGGCCCCATTCACACCTAGCATAGCAGGAGTGTACGTTTTTTGGTATTTTTTATGTGACACACATAGGGCAGCCTTTGATTTCGAACTAACTTGTGGTACATTTTGGAGTATTTCGGGTTGCATGTTTTTTATGGTGCGTTTTGCAGCATTTTCTGCTAATTTCTTCACGTGGCAAAATGTGTGTTTGCTTCTGCATTTGGGGTGCCATTACCAATTAATGGCACTGAAAGTGTGACTAGTTCATTTTAGGAGTATAAAGGTGGCCATATTCTATACAATCTGATTGTACAATATTTGTAAAATTTCCTTTAAATTTACCAAATCTCTGGAAAAGGATGACCCACCTATCTATCCATTCACTCTGTATAAAATCAGGCAGGCACTTGTTCTACATCAGGGGTGTCCAAACTGCAGCACGTGGGCCGCATGCGGTCCTAGAGAGTTTAGACTGCATAGAATCAGACCACATAAAGCTCAACTGAAATCTGTTTAAGGCTTTTCATAGTTCAGGTATGATTTGTGGCTGATTTTTTTAAAAAGAAATGCCTTAAAATACCTTTTGCTCTCATTGTCAAGACAATTCATCTTTGGGAAGTTTGGAGAACTTGACAGAAAGCTGATTCTGGACACACAAGTTCAGTGTTGAGCTGAGATATCCGTGCACGAATAATCCATCTTTCCTCTCTACCTCTCATCAATCGTGAGCCAGCTATGAGCCAACACTACAACATCTACAGCTGACACAATCATGGCCGTGGAGTGTGTGTGCATGATTAGACTGCATTGTCATTGACTGTAAGGATCAGAGCTATATTCCTTACTAAGTATCTTACAAACTGCTATCTCCAATGCAAACCACACTTGAAGATGTTTGCTCTACATCTGGGTCACATTCATTGTTGTGGATTGCACATACATGCATCAATCATATCTATATTGGTTGAGGAGATCTGACCTGATGAAGAAAGAGAGATACACACATTTTTTTCTGCTCCATTATTGCCTTCAACCCTTACCTGCATCTGCATGAAGAGAGTTTGGTCTTACACATATTGTTATTTATTATAAATGTTTAGATACCGAATTACCCTCTCATTTATACTTCTCTGAACGGGTGAATCCCTGTGTGTTACTATCTGATCCACCCCCCCTTGATGGACTTACATTATATCAGTAATGATCAGCCTGCTTGATATGTATTTTGCTACATATTTTTGGTATACACAAAGTGAACAGAGGACACAGTCACCCGTCCCTTTGAGTCTGTGTTGTTCTTGACAGGGGCGTTGCTAGGTCTACAAAAGATCTGGCGCTAGAGCCCATAGCAGCGTAGTAAATAAAGTCATACACTTGGGCTGGCATACCCATGTTTATACAGTAATATACGTGTGTGTGTATATGTCACCAGAGAGCCCCCCACTTAGATCAGGGTCCCCAGGAGCCCCCCTTACATCAGGGTCCCCAGAGAGCCCCCTCTTACATCAGGGTTCCCAGAGAGCCTCCTCCTTACATCAGAGTCCCCAGAGAGCCTCTCCTTGCCTCAGGGTACCCAGAGAACCCCCCACTTACATCAGGGTTCCCAGAGAGCCCCCCTTACATTAGGGTCCCCAGAGAGCCCCCCTTAAATCGGGGTCCCAGAAAGCCTCTCCCTTACATCAGGGTCTCCAGAGAGCCTCCCTTCCCCTTGGGGACCCCTGCAGAGACTCTGGGATATGGGCTCCAGATTCGGGGCTATAGCCCCAAAAGCCACCCCCTAGCGACGACACTGCTTCTTGGGCTCTATATGTGTTAATTTTTTAATTCATTATAACAACGTTGTTATGTTTGGTGTGTAGTGAAGGTTTTCCTGCTGTCAATGGTTCCCAAGGAAGCAGCGGGTGCTGGCATATGTTGCTTCACTAGCAACAAATTACTTCAGAATGTCTAAAGAAAGGGGCAGAGATAACAATGACATTTAGGGAGTTATTCACTAAAACTAGAGTGCCAAAGCTTAATTAAACAAGCTGAAATTAGAAGCTCATTGGCTACCATACACAGCTGCACCGGATTCTGAGTGCACCAGTTTTAGTAAATCTACCCCATAGTTATATAGTTGGTAAGATTGAATAAAGACAACAGCCCATCCAGTTCAACTTGTGTAGGTGTGTTGTGTGCATGTGGAAAATCATTTCCCATATCCCCGTATATTGTTTTCGTTAAGATGAGTCTTCTAAACCTATCCTTACTTCCTGCTGACACCACCGATTGTGGAAGAGAGTTCCACATCCTTACCGACCTGACAGTGAAAAACCCCCTTTGCAGGTTAAGGTTAAACCGCTTCTCATCCAGTCTCATCATGTGGCCCTGTGTCCTTTTACACTCCCTGGGACTGAAAAGTTTCATAGTTATGCTGGGATCATCATTGAGATATTTGTATATTGGTATCATATCTCCTCTCAAGCGTCTCTTCACCAGGGAGAATAAATTTAGAGCTTGTAGTCATATGTGAAGACCTCCAGTCCCCATTTTAATTTAGTTGCCCTTCTCTGGACTCCCTTCTGCTCCAGCACATCCTTCCTGAGCACTGGTGACCAGAACTGGACAGAATGCTCCAGATGTGTCCGAACCAGAGTTTTATAAAGTGGCCAGATTATCATTTTTATCTCTGGAATAAATTCCCTTTTTAATGCATGCTAATATTTGGCTGGCTTTGGTAGCTGCAGCTTGGCACTGCATGCTATTGCTCAGTCTGTCTTCTACTAGGACCCCTAGATCCTTCTCCATCCTGGAATCCCCAAGGGGTTCTAGCAACTTGCGTTTATATTTTTACCCCCAAGTGCATTACCTTACATTTACCAATGTTAAACTTAATTTGTGTAGCGCCGACACTTTTTTTAAGTGTGCGCTATCTTGTAAATTTAGTTTTTCCCAAAACTGTAATGGAGTTTTGGGGTTAATTGTTCTAGGTTTTTACTTTGGCATCAGTTTAGCTGGGCTGTGCTAGAGTTCTGCCTGGTCATGGGTGGGGTGGGCACCTGTGGCGGGCTGAGAGCGCAGTCTGGTTGGAGGCACGTGATCGGGGTCTGTTGTTGGTTCTGGTTCCGGTCCGGACCAGCCCCGTGAGAGGTCTTGGTCCAGGAGTGTCTGCTAACCCCGTAAGCCTGATCATCCTGACCAGTCCCAGAGGCCCTCATGGTCTGGGGTGGGGATCCATCCGTTTCCGAGCCTCGGAACTGGCTAGTTCGAGGCGCAGTAACTGAAGGAGGATTCTGACGTGTCCCTTTGTCCTCTCAGGATTGGAGAGGCACAGCAACTCGACAACTCGACAAGCGACCAGGGGAGGACTCTTCTGAGGAGGGCCATGAAGCTGGCTGCTCGGTAAGAGCCTGGGAGCTGAGGTGTATGGACACTATTTGAATCCGCATTTCCTATGGTATCGCCGCAACGGCTAAAAGACACAGGTACCATAAGAAAAGTTCCTAACCCATCCTTTGGTTACAACCTAGTCTGTGGCAGAGACTGTTACATGTTCACATGAAGTTTAACAACCTAGTCTGTGGCAGAGACTTTTGCTAATTCTGAATCACTTGTTGGCTGCTAGATCTACAAAACAAGGGTTTATCCAACAGTGAAGCGTCCAGTTGTGAGTGGCTACTCCCTGGGCTATCTAGAGAGACATTTATTTGGATGTCAGCAGTTCTACAGTGCCTGAGCTTTATCACCCATGCCCTCTATTCCCAACTGAAAGACTGGGTTATGTTTCAATGTTTTTTTGCAAATACAAATCCTTAAAAGGAATTTGAGTGTCAGTCTCAGCAATTACTGGGTACTAACCCTGGGAACCCCTAGACATGAATGACGAGCTACAAGAAGGAGGTAATCGGTAAGCCCAGAAAATACTTGCCCGCCCTGCACAGGGGTTAGGCTGTTACATTTGCAATCTAGTAGCCCACTCTATTCATTTATTCAGGTCCTCTTATAAAGTATCTATATCCTGCTGTGATGTTATTGCCCTACATATTTTTTGTTTCGTCACCAAACTTGAGATCAAGCTATTTATCCCCACGTCTATATAATTTATAAATAGGTTAAACAGAATTGGTTCCAGGACAGAGCCTTGAGGGACCCCACTAACCACTCTAGACCATTCTGAGTACACGTTATTTATCACTACCCTTTGGGCACGCCCCATGCAGCCAGTTTTCTATCCAAGAACAAACCCTATGGTCTATACCCACCAACCTCAGTTTTTAAATTAAGCATTTGCGGGGGACTGTAGCATCCCTGTCTAGATAGCAGCTTACTTCCTCGTAGAATTTTAATAGGTTGGTTTGGCAAGAGCGACTTTTCATAAACCCATGCTGATTACTACTAATGATACTGTTTTCATCATAAAATTCTTGAATATGGTCCCTTATCATCCCCTCAAATAGTTTACATACTACCAATGTTAGACTGACAGGCCTAGTTTCCAGCAATATATCTCTGCCCTTTTTTCAATATTGGTACTACGTGGCCTTTTTGACAATCAGCTGGTACCAATCTTGTCAGTATGCTGTCCATAAAGATTAGGAATAGCAGTCTGGCTATAACCTGACTGAGTTATTTAAGGACTCTCGGGTGTAAGCCATCTTGTCCTGGTGATTGTTTGTTAAGCTTCTCTAATTCTTTCCAGGCTCTGGCCTCTGTTAGCTACAAGGGTAAATCCTGTGACATGTTACTAACAATATGGTTGTGGTAGTTATACCCATCCTTTTCCTGTGTGAAGACTGAGGAGAAAATAGCATTTAGGACAGCTGATTTTTCCTTGTCATCGGTATCTATCTTCCCTTACTCGTCCTTTATAGCGCCTATGTGTTCTGACCTTGCCTCTTTGCTGTTAATATAGTTAAAGCATTTCTTGGGATTATTTCTACTCTACTCCTCTGCTATGTGTCTCTCAAAGTCTTTTTTAGCTGCCCTGATTGCATTTTTAAACTTTTTAGTGTTGGAATGCTAACAATGACTCCCCCGCTTTGTACTTTTTAAAGGCCATTTTCTTTGTCCTTAATATGACATTTTACGTTATGGTTCAGCCACCCAGGTTTAACCTTTGTTCTTTTATATGTATTACCCCTTGGAATGCACTGGAATGATACTTTTATTTAATATGTTCCTAAAGCACTCCCATTTTTCCTCCGTGTTCCATGTCTCAAGTTTTTGGTCCCACTTAGTATCCTGTAGCATTAAGAGCAGTTTAGAAAAGTTGGCTCTTTTGAAATGCAATGTTCTTGTACTCCCTCGTGCCTCCTTTTCCTATGTTTTATGCTGAATGCAATAATCCTGTGGGCGCTAGTTCCCAAGTTGTCCAATATTTCAACATCTGCAATCATGTCTGTATCATTTGTAATTAATAGATCTAGCAATGCATCATTTCTAGTCGGGGAATTCACCAATTGGGACATGAAGTTGTCCTGTGAGATATTTAAGAAATGGCAGGCCTTTACTGAGTGGGCTGTCCCTTCCGCCTAGTCAATGTCGGGATAATTTAAGTCCCCCATCACAACAACATTTCCCTGCCTCACGGCTATTTCTAATTGTGAAAGGAGATCCAACTCCACCTCTTCCTTCATATTAGGGGGCCTGTAACATACCCCCAGTGGTAATTTCCCGCTTATTTCTAGCCTTTGGAGTTCCACCCATACGGACTCCACCTCTCCCCTTGCCCCATAACTGATGTCATTCTGCTCTTCTACCCGTAAATCATTCCTGATATATAGACACACCCCTCCTCCTCTTCTACCATCCCTGCCCCTCCAATTTCCCCTGGATGTTTGCCAGCCAGTAATGTTAGCTGTCAAACCAAGTTTCTATTATTCCCATGAAGTCTACATCCTCCTCATGTAATACCAGCTCCAGTTCCAGACTTATTGACTAGGCTCCAGGCTTTTGTAAAAATTACTCTGAGTTTTGTACTGGTGCATATTATTTTTTCCATATGATTTCTCGGGCTTCGTTTTTGATTTGATAACTCATTAAAGCGGAGTTCCACCCAAAAATGGAACTTCCGCTTTAAGCACTCCTCACCCCCTTACATGCCACATTTGGCATGTAATTTTTATGGGGGGGGAGTGGGGGCTTCATTAGGAGGGGGACTTCCTGTCCCACTTCCTCCTTCCGCTCAGGGACCGCCAAGGAGACTCCTCCTTTCACCTTAGGCGGCCCCTCCCTCTAGGCGATCTCCTGGGACATGTGACAGGTCCCAGGAGATTGTCTGTCCCCCCTGGGAGTGCAGCGTGACTCGTGAGTGCCCGGCCGTGAATCCAAAAGCTGTCACGGCCAGATGCCCAGAGTGGCAATGGAGGCGCCGGCGGAGAGGAGGGGGAAAAGAGCGACACCCCGTTCAGGCGCATCACTGGACCGTGGAACAGGTAAGTGTCTGTTTATTAAAAGTCAGCAGCTACACTTTTTTGTTTAATAAACACAAAAAGCCTGGAACTCCCCTTTAACCCCCGGGATTAGATGTTATGGATATATTATCACTAACGCCTTCACTATTCCCCTCTGTCTTATGCTCACTGCCGGCTATCGCTTACTGCCCATATAAAGTGCCTTGAAAAAGTATTCATAATCCTTGCCATTTTCCACATTCTGTCATGTTATAACTAAAAATATAAATGTATTTTATTGGGATTTTATGTGATAGACCGACACAAAGTGGCACATAATTGTGAAGTGGAAGGAAATTGATAACTAGTTTTAAAAATTTTTACAAATAGATATGTGAAAAGTGTCGGCGGCATCTGAATGCAGCCCCAGAGTCAATACTTTGTAGAACCACCTTTCGCTGCAATTACAGCTGCAAGTCTCTTTGGGGATGTCTCTACAAGTTTTGCACATCTAGAGAGTGAAATGTTTGCTCATCTTTTTTTGCAAAATAGCTCAAGCTCTCTCAGATTGTATGGAGAGCTTCTATGAACAGCAATTTTCAAGTCTTGCAACAGATTCTCAATTGGATTTAGGTCTGGACTTTGAGTGGGCCACTCTATCACATGAATATGCTTTGATCTAAATCATTCCATTGTAACTCTGGCTGTATGTTTAGGGTCGTTGTCCTGCTGGAAGGTGAACCTTTGTCCCAGTCTCAAGTCTTTTGCAGACAGGTTTACTTCTAAGGTTGCCCTGTATTTGGTTCGATCCATCTTCGCATCAACTCTGACCAGCTTCCCTGCTGAAGAAAAGCATCCCCATAACATGATGCTGCCACCACTATGTTTCACGGTGGGGATGTTGTGTTCAGGGTGATGTGAAGTGTTTGTTTTATGACACACATAGCGTTTTGCTTTTAGGATAAAAAGTTACATTTTGATCTCATCTGACCAGAGCACATCCTTCCACATGTTTGCTGTGTCCCCCACATGGCTTCTTGCAAACTACAAACTGGACTACTTATGGCTTTCTTTCAACTATGGCTTTCTTCTTGCCACTCTTCCATAAAGGCCAGATTTGTGGAGTGCATGACTAATAGTTCTCCTGTGGACAGATTCTCCCACTTGAGCTGTGAATCTCTGCAGCTCCTGCAGAGTTACCATGGGCCTCTTGGCTGCTTCTCTGATTAATGATCTTCTTGCCTGGCCTGTCAGTTTAGGGGGACAGACATGTCTTGGTAGGTTTGCAGTTGTACCATGTTCCGTGAGATGTTCAAAGCTTGGGATATTTTTTTTTATAACCTAACCCTGCTTTAAACTTCTGCACACCTTTTTCCCTGACCTGTCTGGTGTGTTCCTTGGTCTTCATAATGCTTTTAGTTCACTAAGGTTCTCTAGAAAACCCATGAGGGCTTTACAGAACAGCTGTATTTATACTGAGATTAAATTACACACAGGTGGACTCAATTTACTAATTAGGTAACTTCTGTAGGCAATTGTTTGCACTAGATTTTAGTTATGGGTATTAGAGTAAAGGGGGCTGAATACAAATGCACGCCACACTTTTCACATATTTATTTGTAAAAAAAAATAAATTCTTTCCACTTTGTGTTGGTCTATCACATAAAATCCCAATAAAATACATTTGTAACAAAATGTGGAAAATTTCAAGGGGTATGAATACTTTTCCAAGGCACTGTTTGGTCACTGGCCAATGTTGGTCAATGATGTCACTATTATCTTGGTCCCTTTCTTAATATAGCTGATGATGGCTTGAAGAGCTATCAGTCGACAGGAGTATTGTTAGGATTGGTCATGTGCTCCGGGGCCCTTTAGTTTTTAATTTTGATGTTTTTATTTTTTGGTTACTTTTTTTGTGAATGAGAATGGGCGCTAAGTATCCCTTACTCATTCACTAGGAAGTACAGTATCTAGGAGTCTCCTAATGTTTAAAGCGGCTTCCAGATTACGAAAAGCTGCTGCTTGGTGGTCCCTTAGGGGCATATGGCCTGGTCTATGGCCCTAGTGTCTGGATACTTTAGAAAATGAACCTGACTGTATCCTAACTAACTACTGAAGAACATTATTCCTGGCACTTACAGGCCTGAAAAAACACCAAACCTTTCTGTTGTATTATTTTATAGGTGACAGATTCTCTTTAAATCATTTAAAAAAAAAATGACTGTGTTCTATGCCGAACATTACTGGACATGAAATGCCCAGTTGTTCTAACTCAGCAAGTGCTTTACGTCTGGTTTGTAGCCTGCTACTTTATGCAAATAGTATTAAAATGTCTGTTCTTTTTAGATGTAAAGTGATAACAATGCAACACAGAACATTTGGAAGCATGCAGTTACAAGCTTTTTGCATTAATATATAGCTTCTCAAAACCTCAGCTCACAGCTCAGCATGTAAATAGGCTATGGTGAATATAACTTGCATAGATGAAAATGACAGGAAAACATTAAAAGTACCAATTTGCATTGTGAAAAAAAGACATAAAAGAAAAACTATTTTTCTGCTCAGTCATTATCTATATTCAAAACAAGGTTTATATGTCTATACTCAGTTATAATCTATTTGATAACAGCAAGCAGTAGGTATGAAAATACTGATTTAAACTTTATAACTTTTCTACTTTCAATATAAGCTAGAATATGTTGATTTTTTTCTATTAAACATACAAATAACTCAAAGTGTGCAAATAATATATACTGTATATATGTTGACCAAATAAATGTATTAACAAAACTGTGCTGCAGCAAAGGGAAATGCTAAGTGACAATGCCTGCTATGATACTTAATTTTCACAATGTAAAGTGAACCTGCCCTTGTAGTTTTCAGTTTATACAGAAGTTTGAAGATCCACTGTGATAGTGCTATCACTTTTATCTTTATACCATTAAGTTTTATGTATTTCCTTCAGATTCCCACACTGGGCATAATGGCAGGCAACTGAAAAAAAATATTAATTTATAATACTGGCAGATCTGTTGCTGTGCCATGAATCAGCAAAGCACAAGTTTATTTTCAAGTTTATAAAGGTAAAAAATGTACAGCGCCACAAATCTAAACCATGATGTGAGAATAATACTACTAAAAAATAAATTTTCAATACAAAGTCAAATTTTATAATCATATAAAGTGCAAAAGCATCCAAAAAAATAAAAATCAAGTTCAGTAATCCAACTCCGCAAGGAAGTGCAACATTCAATCATATATATACTAATACTGAATATATTATTAATAATTACATAAAGTGCAAAAAAAAAAAAGTCCATTCACAAAAAAATGATTTATTAATGGCTAAGACCAATGGACACTATTCTGTACTCTTGGACCTCTTTGGTGCCTTTAACATGGTGAACCACTCCTTCCTCCTTTAAAAAAACTCCACTGCTTTGGTCTCTGTTACTGTACTCTTCAATGGTTCTCATCCTACCTATCCCAATGCACCTTCAGTGTCACTTACAATTCTACTTCCTCTTCTCCTCTCCCTTTCTCCATCAGGGTTCCCCAAGGTTATGTTGTTGGAACTCTCCTATTCTCAATATACACTGCCTCCCCGAGTCAGTTGATCTGATGGCTTCCAATATAATTTCTACACTGATGACACCCAAATCTATCTCTTTACTCCTCAGCTCATTGCATCAGTCTCCACACGCATCACTAATTTACTAACAGACATATCAGACTGGATGTCACACCATTTCCTCATCCTCAATCTACCCAAAACTGAGCTCATAATATTTCCTCACTCACGTGTCCCTTCCCATGACTTCTCTGTCCAGATTAATGGCTCAACTATCAACCCATCCCTGTATGCCAAGGTACTAGTTGTAATCCTGGACTCTGAACTATCCTTTAGGCCCCACATCCAATCAATGTCCAAAGCCTGGTGCCGTAACCTCCACAGCATCTCTAAAATATGCCTCTTCACCACCAAGCTACTAGTCCACTGCCTGGTCATTTTTTGTCATTTTTTTGCCTCGACTACTGCAACTCCCTCTTCATTGGCTTACCTTTATATTCCCCTTCTGTCCATTAGTCCATTATGAATGCTGTTGCCAGACTCATCCACCTTATCAGACACTCAATGTCTGCTACCCCACTCTGCTGATCCCTCCACTGGATTTGAGAAATTGAATTTATCCCCGTATCATCACGTAATGGTGTTGTGGATACGGTACAAAGTGTAAAAAATAATTGCCACGTCCCGAAAATTTAAATCTGAATGTTAAGGTTTTTTCAACAGGTTAATGTTGGAGAATGATGGATTTTTTAGGCGTATGATATATATAAAAGTTTTGTTTATTAAAAACATAAATGAAAAAATAAATCAAAAATCTAAAACAGATTGTTTACAAAAACAATCTAACATAATATAGAAATATTTGGCAAGCTGATGTACAAATATGCTCAGGTAATATCAATGTGGTTCCAATAGGGTCACTATATTTAAATACAATCATTCAAATTTCCTTGGAAAATTGTGACATCAAAGTAAACGAACAGAAATAAACCATGAGTGAGCAGTTCAGTCATACAGAAAGACAGCTTGTTTGCAGTTGCTCTACATGTTACGCGTCCTAAGACGCTTCTTCAGGAGCTTTATTCCCTATGAAGGGGAAGGGTTTAGTGGAACGGGGAACCAAAATTTGTTTCCTTACAGCGGCATCGGTGCTCTTGAAGTATACGTATATCTCTGATTAGGAGTACTCCTGTTGTAAGAGATTTGCCAGTTTCTCAAAGCATTGATCCCATACACTGGGGTTGTTTTTGAATTAGTAGGTACAATGGAATAGATTATACAGGAAGAGCCAGCCTTCGGATCGTCTAGTTAGAAGGTATTTGTGTGGGGAGGTGGAAGAAAGCTCCCCAGTTAGTCCAAATACGTCCTGATAGTGATAAAGTTGTGTTGAGGTTCCCCGCTCTGGCAGCTAGTTAGGAAGGGCTTTATTTAAATTTAGTGACCCTATTGGAACCACATTGATATTACCTGAGCATATTTGTACATCAGCTTGCCAAATATTTCTATATTATGTTAGATTGTTTTTCTAAACAATCTGTTTTAGATTTTTGATTTATTTTTTCATTTATGTTTTTAATAAACAAAACTTTTATATATATCATACGCCTAAAAAGTCCATCATTCTCCAACATTAACCTGTTGAAAAAACCTTAACCTCCACTGGATTTCACTCACCCAAATTAACCACTTCCCTACCGGTATATAGTAAAATGATGACAATAGGAACCTTTCATCATCGTCATATGATGTCAGCCCATTCTAGCCACCCCCCGGGGCATGCAGCGTGGCGATCAGAGACAAGGCATGTCCCTCGGGACACAGCCTCTCCCTGATCATGGTAAACAGCTAATGAAAATGGCTCTTTATCATGTGACCGGCTGTGTCCAATCACAGCCGGGGGCATGCAGGGCGGCGTTTGGGGATGAGACATGTTCCTTGGGACACAGCTCAATCCTGATCAGGGTAAAGAGTCAATGAAAATGCCTCTTTACCAGATGACCGGCTGTGTCAAATTACAGCCAGTCACATGTGTTGTCCTCAATCTCGCCACACATGCACTCCCATGGAGGCGCAGCTATAGGGGATGAGGCATGTCCCTCGGACACAGCACATCCCTGATCAGGGTAAATAACCAATGAAATTGGCTTTTTACCACGTGACCGGCTGTGTTCATTCACAGCCAGTCACAAATGTCAACAAACGCCGGAAATTTGACATTACTGGGTTCTCCTCCTCACACACCTCCTCACACACCGATCCAGTGTGAGGAGGAGATTACAGTAACAGAGAGTTACTGATTACAGTAGTAAAACACAGTGGCTAGATTGCCCCCAAAATAAAGAGGACCTATCTATAAGCCCATCAGAGTACCTGTCTGAAAGCCCATCAGAGTATCTGTCTCCAGCCCATCAGAGTACCCGAGTATCTGTCTCCAGCTCATCAGAGTACCAGAGTACCTGTCTCCAGACCATCATAGTACCCGAGTACTAGTTTCCAGTTCATCAGAGTACCCAAGTACCTATCTCCAGCCCATCGGAGTGCCTGAGTACCTATCTGCAGCTCAGAGTACCCAAGTACCTATCTGCAGCCCCTCGGAGTACCCCAGTACCTATCGCCCATTACAGTACCCCAGTACCTATCGCCCACCAGAGTACCCGAGTGACTTTCTGCATCCCATAAGAGTACCCAAGTGCCTGTCTCCAGCCCATCAGAGTTCCCGAGTACCTGTCTCCAGCCCATCAGGTAAAAATGATTAGATAATGATTAATGATACACTGTTGGAGCTCCCTGTATAATAATAATAATAACAATCATTGATAATTCAAATCAATAATCCGTTTCCACAGGGAAGTGTAACCAGGTGTCTATTTTAACCTTTCAGTGGTATCATGAAGTGCTCCAGGCCTCCATACACCCCCAGTGATAAACACTTTTATATGATAAAGATGGCCCCTTAAATAATATTAGCATATAGCTCCACAGGCAGCTCTGAATTTACTCCTCCCCAAAGGCTCCACATCAATCCCAGTAAAAGAGGTAGAGACAAAAGCAAAATCTCATAGCGTAAACATTTTTTCTTTATTGAAATATATCAAGTTTAAAAAAAAAATGGAAACACACTCACATGATATTATGCTCACTCACCACTAAAGGACCAAGCTTCTACATAGTTACATAGTTAGTCAGGTTGAAAATAGACACAAGTCCATCTAATTCAACCATTAAAAAAAAATACAATCCCATATTCACAATCCTTCAACCACAGTTGATCCAGAGGAAGACAAAAAAAAAAAACCCAGTAGAGCATGATCAAATTTGCTATAGCAGTGGACAAAAATTCCTGCTTGATCCCCAACAGGCAATACGATTTTTTCTGGACTCCCCAGCACTCGGGCTTTCACACTGGAGAGACAGGAGAGGCTCTTTACAGGCGCTATGCAGGTGCTATGGGTCCGCTCCCTCTTCTCAAGCTATTGGGAAGGAAGTTCTGTTGGCTCCAAAAATCCTGGCTCACCATGCTTTTGTGGAAATGAATGTACACAATTTGGGAATGAATTGCACAATTAACTTTGCTTGTGCTAATATCCACACTTTTCCGATTTTTTGGATAATGTACTCGTGCTTACCAAGTAAGACAGACACAATTGTTCTTCTCACATTGCAAGCTTCACAGACAGTCCTGTGTTGTTATGGGAGCTCTGTTTATTTATAGGACTTTGAACAGGGGTAACCAAAGAGGCTTGG
Organism: Lithobates sylvaticus; assembly: GCA_028564925.1. NCBI lineage: Eukaryota > Metazoa > Chordata > Amphibia > Anura > Ranidae > Lithobates > Lithobates sylvaticus. The sequence continues at coordinate 571,238,292 of CM053026.1, read as the reverse complement.
TGACTATACAGTTCAGCCAATCAAGCCCAGGGATTCCTTCAAACAGTAGGTTTTATACAAAACTCAACCAATGAAAGCACATGTGTATATTTAAAAAGATTAATGACTAGGGGAGTGTCTGGGCATGCCCGTGCAAACCAGTGTGTACAATTTAACACCTTTTGTACTTGAAAATTGTGCTCTACAGTTTAACAGAGAAAATGTAGTGAGATTGGCATCTAAGAAACCATGAACCCGCTTCTATCATTGGCGCAAATCCTTATCATGCATTGTTCAGAGAACAATGCATAGCCGGATTATACTACCGTTCCTATGGATGCGAGGCTATCTGCAGAGATACATGATGGTCTCTCCACGTGGTGGTCAGACACATAGAAAGACCCGATTGTATATCCCTCCCCAAAGGCAGATAGGTATCAAACTGATCATGTCTTCACAGAGCGAATGTATCCCCTCCAAATGAACAAGTCTGTGCATAATGCAGGGGCCCTCACTGGCAGACATATATTCACAGGGCGAACACCTCTTCACATCCACAGGAAGCTTTTCACTACCAATGGTCCATCATGGTTGCCAGTTCGCTCTGGTTCGCACTTATGAGCAAGCCGCAAGTAGAACCAACACTGGGAGACACTGTGACAATACACATTGAATATATCTTAATAAAATTTCTACAAAAATACTTACCTCCACAAAAAATAATGGAGGTATGGGTCTCCCGGACATTCGTCCCTATTACTATGCATCACTTCTAGACCAAATTAAATATTGGTTTTCCTCTATTGATGACAAATTATGGGTAAATATTGAAAAAGTTAACAAGGGTAACGACATGTTTTCACTGTGTACAGCTTATAACTTAATTCCTAAGGTCATCATACTGAAATTTATTACCAAAAAAACTGAATGGACAGAAATACACTTTCTATGGCAGTTTAAACATCTTCAATATAAGGTATGTATTCCCATTGGAAGATTTCCCCTCTATTACTTCTCTGTCGAAAAACCCAAAATTTTGGATTTTCTTTTACTTGGTTACCATGACAAAAAGATAGGGTGAATCTTCCTAACGGGGACACAGACATGAATGTAAACTGTCAGGCATTGTAATCCCTCTCCCCCTATTCAATACTATAAGTATTGCCTTTAGTCATACTTTAACTGATCTGAGGAAGCAAATCTAGTAAAAATGCTATTTGTGAAGCTACATTGGATTATATAAACTGAAAATGAATGCAGAGCAGATGTTTTAACTTGCATAAAGGATGATAGAAATGTTTGCTATTCACCAAACATTCAATGAAGGAGAATCAATCACCGTAATTTAAAACATGCGCACCAGGAAGATACATCTGCAGTGAATGTTTGGCGAATGTCACATTTATTATTATATAAATATACTCTAAGGTTGCAGTGTTTTCAGCAAAGCATTACCAATTTACTGATTGATTTCACTTGTTATCTGGAGTTGCGTTTTCATTTAGGTGTTAATACTATTCACTTCATCAGAATTGATTTCAATTGATATGAGTGACAGTCATTTATCTATCTTTTATATTTAAATTGCATTCTTGTTTCATTTTTTTCCTGTACCAAATATATTACACATTTCATTCTTCAATTTCTTTCAATCATTTATTTGCTTCTACTGTGCATTGGCTGCAAAATTCAAATAGCTTTGCTGGTCTCTACTGACTACTTCTTAGTGTTATTTATTTTTTTTATTATTGATTTAGTTCACAGATGTGTTTGAGTTGTGATCAAGGGACCCACATTCCCTGTCTTGTTTAATGTATTGATCACAGGGAATATTAGATGGCTATCTCTTATGTTCTTGGTAATAATTCCTCTATAACAGGGATAATAATTATATGTCTCATGGTTGATTTGTCATGGGAACCAACATAAGTGAAATGCAAGTCCCAAAGTTTTAAGCCATATGCCACAATCTTATTTTGATACTCTTTAAAACCTTCTTGTGTCAGAAGCAGCTTGATCGTTATCTTATGTAATGTAAATAAGCACCTGTTTGCATTAAAATGGTTATCTTGCCTGTTAGCTTAGAAAATAATACTATTATGATTATCTGATCATAGGGAGTCCTAATATGAAAACACAGAACCATGATCTTTAAAGCACAAGTAAAATCCCAAGTATGATATTTGAATTTATGAATGGCTTTGCACTAAAACTGGACATGGACTTAAGAACATCAATGTCTATTGGCCAGGGCAGCAAACTAGGAAGTCAGGTTTCAGTTTTAAGTCTGAAACATTAGATATTCAACCTGACTGATCATGAGAAAACCGAAAATCAGATATGTCTGGAAATCCTGTCTAATCGCTATTGTTTTCTCTGAGATAAACTGGCACCAGAAGATTTATTCTTTCTACCCAGTTCCATCAACAAGATAAAAAGGTGCACTTAAATTGTGCTTAGTTTGTAAAATTAGACTATGTGATACCATAGAAGTTCAAGCATAAGCAGCATTTCAGAGCACAATTAGTTCACAATTATTGAGGACTGAGTGTTTGTAACTTGTAATTTGGCCCTTTCTATCACCTGAAATACCTGGCTGATCCTGCCTGGTTCTGCCACCCCCCCCTGTAAACTGATCACAATTTATCATGGCTGCTGAGCCCTGACACTGTGGTCAGTTTACGTGCCTCTGCCATCCACAGCTCTCCTCTGTCCTCTCTCCTCCTCCCTCCCTGCCTGTCAGCTTGTGTCAGGGCTGCTCTGCTCCCCACCCCTTCCTGCTGCTATTATAGCTTGGTTATATTGCTACAATCCCCTCTGTTAGATAATATTATGTGCCCCACTGTATGTGCTGTGTAAAAAATATGCCGCTTTCTACCTTATTTCAGAGTGCGTGACTGCTCACCTCTCTCCTCCTCTCCTCCCGGCTGACATTAGTAAGAGTTCTCGGCCACTCCCACTGAAGTTGTCAGACTGGAAGAGGAGAGAGGTGAGAAGTCACGTGAGCGCCAGGAGGCACTCTGAAATTAGGTAGAAATCTGCATATTTTTTATACAGCACGTACAGTGGGACACATAACATTTTCTAACAGGCGATTGTAGCAATATAACCAAGTGGCTTTACAACCACTTTAAGACTTTAAAAAATTAATAAATACATTATACATTTTTACATTTTGTCATGCAAAACAATTAATTGTACTGGTTATTTGAGATGCTCAATTGAAATGGTAATCAATTTGCATATCATAATACATATAGTGAATGTAGTGTCTGTCAATATATATAGATTTAATGTTACCACTAAGAACACACTTTAGTTGTTTTGGCTAAGAAGATCTAAGGCCTCATATTTTATCACTAGTTATGAGCTGACTGCACCCGGGTTCAGTTTGGGGAGCTTCAACTAAACATGTCAAAAGTTCTCATCATTAATCTGAATCCTATTGAAGTCAATGGGAATCTATTCAATCAAAACAATTTCTTAATGTTTAAGGTTAATAGCCAAGAAATAGGGCACCTACAACCTCCTTCCTCCCCAGACCAATTTTCAGCTTTCAGTGCTTTCACATTTTGAATGACAATTACTCAGTCATGCAACACTGTACCCAAACAAAATTGCTATCATTTATTTTTTTACACAAATAGAGCTTTCTTTTGGTGGTATTTAATTACCACAGTTTATTTTTTATTTGTTGCGATATACGTGATAAAAGAGTGTACATTTTTGAAAAAAAACACTTTTTTTTAGTTTCTATTATAAACTTTTGCAAATAAGTAATTTTTGTTCATAAATGTGGGGCAAAATGTATACTGCTACATATCTTTGATAAAAAATATCCCAAATTAGTGTATATTATTAATTCTGTGTGAAAGTTATAGAGTCTACAACAATGTTTCTAAACTCCAGTCCTCAAGGTTTGATCAGTTTCACTGCCTTAGTAATTACCACAGCCATTTCATCTGAGGGAAATCCTGAAAACATAACCTGTTGGGGCGTCATGAGGACTGGAGTTGAGAAACACTGGTCTACAAACTATGGTGCCAATCATTAAAAAATTGATTACACCTGATCACACCTGATGTACTGATGGCCTATCTCATTTATTGAGGCCCTGAAATGTCAGGACAGTACAAATACCCCTCAAATAATACGTTTTTGGAAAGTAGATAGTCAAAGGTATTTAGTAAGAGGCATGTTGAGTTTTTTTAAATTGTAATTGTTTCCCACAATTCTTGGGAAAATTAAGAAATTATTTTTATTATTTTTTTTACACAAAATTGTCATAATAACAAGTTATTTCTCACACACAGCATTTGCATACTTGTAATTACACCCTAAAATACATTTTGCTACTCCTCCTGAGTATGGCAATACCAAATGTGTGAGACTTTTACACAGTGTGGCCACATACAGAGGCCCAACATGCAGGGAGCATCATCAGGTGTTCTAGGAACATAAATTACACATATCATTTCCTGACAACCTATCACAATTTTGAAGGTCCTGGGACACCAGCACAATGGACCTACTCACAAAATGACCCCATTTAGGAAATCAAACAACCCAACGTATATTCTATGAGGCATTATACATCTTTTGAACGTGTCCTTTTTTACACAATTTTTGGAAAATGTAGACAGAAAACGAAAACTTATTTTTTTTTTACACAAAGTTATATTCACAATTTATAAGATTTTTCTAACACACAGCATGTACCATATGTGTGAGACTTTTACACAGCCTGGCCACATACAGTGGCCCAACATACAGGGAGCACCGTCATGTGTTCTAGGAGCATAAATTACAGATATATTTTCCTGATGACCTATCACAGGTTTGAATGCCCTGGAGCACCAGGACAATGAAAATTCCAACAAAACGACCCCATTTTGGAAAGCAAACACCCCAATGTTTATTCTATGAGGCATGGGCTGCACATAGGTAGTTGGGTACTCTGATGGGCTGCAGATAGGTACTTGGGTACTCTGATTGGCTGGAGACAGGTACTCAGGTACTCTGATGGGCTGCAGATAGGTACTTGGGTACTCTAATGGGCTGGAGACAGCTACTCAGGTACTCTGGGCTGGAGACAGCTACTTGGGTACTCTGAATGGCTTCAGATAGGTACTCGGGTACTCTGGGCTAGAGACAGATATGCATGTACTCTGATGATCTGCAGATAGATAATTGGGTACTCTGGGCTGGAGACAGGTACTCGTGTATTCCAATGGGCTGGGGACAGGTACTCAGGTACTCTGATGGGCCGCAGATAGATACTTGGGTACTTTGACGGGTTAGCGACAGGTACTCGGGTACTCTAACGGGCTGCAGATAGGTACTTGGGTACTCTGGGCTGGAGACAGGTACTTGGGTACTCTGATAAGCTGCAGATAGTTACTCAGGTACTCTGGGCTGGAGAAATGCACTCAGGTACTCTGGGCTGGGGACGGGTACTCAGGTACTCTGATTGGCTGGAGACAGGTACTTGGGTACTCTGGTGGGCTGGTTAAATGTAATTGGGTACTCTGGTGGGCTGGTGACTGGTACTTGGGTACTCTGGTGGGCTGGAGACAGGTACTCGGGTGCTCTGATGGGCTGATGACAGGTACTCATATACTCATATGGGCTGGTGACAGGTACTCGGGAACACACATGGACTGGTGACCAGTACTCAGGTATTCAGATGGGCTGGTAGCAGGTACTCTGATGGGCTACCTTTTATTATGGGAAATCAGTGTGTTTTAGTGTGCACTGTAGGCAGTAACTAGCTGTTACCGCAATCTCCTCCTCACACAGGATAGGTGTGTGGGGAGGAGAACCCAGTAACAGCTAGTCACTGCAGTTTGTTGACATTTCTGACTGGAGGTGATTGGACACAGCCAATTTCATTAGCTCTTTACCCTGATCGGGGGTGGGGTGTGTCGGAGTGACACACCCCATCCCAGATCGCTACGCTGTGCATGCACAGAGACAGTGCATGTGACCGGCTGCGATTGGACACAGCCGGTCACGTGGTAAAGATCCATTTTCATTGGCTCTTTACCCTAATCTGGGATGAGCAGTGTCCCAAGTGGCACGTGAGAGCAGCGAGAACAGGGAGACGTCATATGACGCCCACCCGGAGGAAATGTTCCTGCCGGTGTCATTTTACAATTCCCCCAGTAGGGAAGTGGTTAAAGTGCAACATTAAAAAATTAAAACTATTCCTTTAAAAAAACTACTTGGGGGATCCCCCAAACCTGCCTGTGAAGTGGCGCATCTCTACCATGTAAACAAAGCAGTATAGCAAAAGTGACATTTACAATCAAAAGAAGAAGACATTTAAAATGCTATTATGCATAATCCTAAAAACCAACAGTACAAACAAACAAAAATTTCCCCAACCTACAACTGGCCTTAACAGCAAGGAACACATGGAACGTGACGCATGTCAAACAACAAAAAAAACAAAATCCCAGTCAGCCTGCAACAAACCAAAATTGTCCTAACAGTTCACAATAAAAACAAGGGTTTAGTTTGCACATTTGCAAATACATGCGTTGGTTGCAGAGGCCGTGACAAGGCACCCCAGTATTATCTGAAGTCCTAACTTTATCAATTTTGAGAGCCTTTATAGTAGGAGCACGTATATAATAATGTATAGATTGAGGGCAGGTATGCCTGGAGGAAGCCCACTCCTCCTTAAAGGCACAGGGGTGCACTGGACACCCAGCAAATAGCACAATGGCAGCAAAGGTGTTCAGTGCAATCCCTCACCAATTAACCAACAATGCAAAACTATCCATTATTATATATGTGCTCCAACTATGGAGGCACTCTGTTAGGATGGGTTGTAGATCTTTGATTATCTTCCAATATCCCTTATAGTGCTGTATTGAATGTGCTTACTAGAGGTACATTGTATTGGAGTAGGTTTTGGGGTTTTCAAGACCATATATTCATATTTGAAACTCTGAAAGAAATATTGCTACAACCCCCAATATGGTATTTCAGACAACCACCCCACCTCAGACATAAACTAATCAACAGAAAACTTAATTCTGATTATGAAGTCACAAAAAAATGGAAACAAACCCTGCAACAAAAAAACGATGCAAACTGTGCAATCAAATCAATGTATTTAAAAGTGTCTCACACACAAACGGGAGCTTCAATATCACAGAATCATGCAGCTGTACCTCCAGCAATGTTGTGTACCTCATCCAATGCAATAAATCTAGCAAGGATCTTATGTTGGCAAAACAGGACAGAAGTTGCAAACAAGGATGAACTAGCACAGACACACCATCAAGGGACATGAGGAAGATAGTTTCTGCATACCTGTGGGACATCATTTCTCACAACCAGATCACACTGTGGAAGACCTTAATGTCTTAGGTCTTAAAGTGGTTGTAAACCCTTACAGACCACTTTGACCTACAGGTAAGCATCGATTAAGGCTTACCTGTAGGTGCAAGAAATATCTCCTTAACCTATATGGTTAAGGAGATATTTTCCAAAAAACGGGCACCGATGTCTACGGCGCATGCCCGCTGTAAACAACGGTGCAGGCGCACTGAGCGTGCCACAAGTGAAGCCGAACATGCCGTCAATGACGGCCCCTGCGCGCAAGCGCCAGAGTGACATCATTGTGGCTCCGGCCAGTCACAGCTATGCTATTCATACTAGCTCATTATGCCTTTGCCTTGCAGGGTGTAATTTTTTTTAGTAGTAGAACACCTGGGGGGATGGTATGCAGTATTGCTTGGTTAGCTCCGAAAAGGGTCTGATAGTTCCCTGGGTGGGGTTAAAAACATTGAAAACAGTCTTTAGGCCGGAAGAGGACCATTGGGTGAAGACTGTGCTTCCTGTAGAAGGGGAGAACATTGGGTGGACTAGTATAGGTAAATGATGAGAGATGGTGGAGGACAGACACAGGAGTCTCCGCACCTCTCTCCGACCAATAAGGGTAACTTTAATTAATAAACTAGATCTTAGGAGGGGCGGTAGGCTGCATAACTTAGAGTGGAGAACAGCCTGGAGGTTAAACTGGGACACCAGGGCTCCCTCAAGCATGTAGTTGGAGTACCGGGAGCTTTCAGACAACCAATCAAGCCCTTGCCTTAATAAACATGAAAGATTATAGAATCTTATATTGGCAGACCTGCCTCACTCTCATCCTTCGGGAGACAACATTTTTGAAGTGCAATTATAGGTTTTCTGCCACACCAGAGAAAAGCAAGCAGGGCTGAGTGTATTTTTTGGACATCAGTATGCTTAAGCAATAGAGGAAGAGTCTGCAGGGGATATAGTAACCTAGCAAATTAAACCATTTTAAAGAGATGACATCTCCCAAAAAGTGAGAGGGGGAGGGCAGCCCGTGCTTCCAACTCCTGTACAATCTTAGTTATAACTGGAGGATAATTTAGGCCATATAGTGAAGAAGGTTCCCTGCCAATGCGTATTTCAAGGTAGGTAATCCCAGATGGAGAGTATAGAATTCTGGAGAGTGGTTCTATGGTGATATTAAAAAGTAAGGGGGCGTGGCTTGCGGCTGATGAGCTAAGACGCACAGAGTGAGAGCTCCGCCGATACCCTGCACAATTATCCTGCCAAAAGGTTCCGGGGGCACCGGCTTCTCCCGCAGACAGCACCGGAGGGTTCCCCTCACTCTCCCCTATCCAGCAGTATATATCAAGGGCATATTCGGCGGCGGGCATGTCCTGCAAACACCCGAAAGACGGCATGCATTCAGCAGAGCATGGAAACCAAGATGGCGCCCGGAGCCAGCGCTCAGCAAAAGAGGCAGCCATGCAGATGTTCGGCGGTGCTCTGGGGAAGGGAGGCACACCTAGAACACCTTCCCAGCTTGTGGATGCACATGACACAGGTCCTCCAGAGAAGGTGATGGAGCAGTAATGGCCAGAGGATGAAGAACAGCCCTCCACATGGGACACAGTGAGTACCTCTGCCCCTGTTATGACCCCCAGAGCACATGCAGACCAGGACAGTCAAACCCCTGAACCAACATTGAGAGATATTTTTGCGTCAGCAACCTCCTGCAACACCTCCATTACCTCCCTAACCACTGAGATCAAAGGGGTGAAACTGGAGCTGAATATGGTTAGGCAGGATATGCAGAAACTACGTGACCGCACAGCTGCACTGGAGGACAGGGTGAGCAATGTGGAGGATGATGTCGCACCCCTGCAGAGAGAGGTCCGCCATATGCAATCCATCATAAACGGCCATACTGCACGCCTAGAAGATATGGAGAACAGGCAGAGCCGCAATAACGTTCGCGCGGTAGGCATACCGGAGCGAGCTGAGGGAAAAAACCCGGTGTCATTTCTTGAGAATTGGCTGGTCAACACTTTTGGTAAAGAGTCCTTCTCGCAGATGTTTGCGGTGGAACGTGCCCATAGAGTCCCACCAAGGCTACATAAACCTGGGGAACCTCCCAGACCGTTTCTGTTCAAAATGCTGAACTTTAAAGATTGCGACTCCATACTGAATCAAGCCAGAACCAAAGCTAATCTTATGAGAATGGACAATGTCCGCATATCCTTCTACCCGGATTTCTCAGCTGAACTTCAGCGTCGCAGAGCCAAGTTTACTGAGGTAAAGAAGCGTCTCCGCAAATACGAGAATAGCAGCCAAAGCTGAGAAGAGCAGCCAATGGCGAAACGCAGTTCTTCGATAACCCCGCTAATGCATCACTGTGGCTGGACCGGATGGAACATACGCTCAGGAAAGCCCCAGCACCTGCGGTCTGAAGAGGACCTGTCTTTATCCAACTTTCAGCAAGGAGAGGCGGATGTCATAGGAGAAGCTGGGAGCCCTTACTTCCCCCCCCCTTTTTTTGTTTTTTTTCCTCTTTCCACCTAACTTTAATTTTCCTGCCAGGCGGAGGAAACGAAGATTGTACTTTGCCCTACTCTTGGATTTGCAAGTCCCTCTGAATCGGAGTAGTACTGAGACGTTGGGCCCCCCCCCCCCCCCTTACATTTGTCCTGCGTGGACACGTTTACTTTTTTGTTTGCCCCCCCCCCCTTTTTTTTTTTTTTCTCTGTCCGTCAAGTCTTCTTGCAGTCTACTGGAAGCACGGACAAAAAACCTTTTTAACTTTTCCCCTTGCCTTTAGTTTTTTCTCGTTTGTTGCTCCATGTTAAGGGGCATGTTTTTTCTTTGGTTCATACAACTGGCTGTTGTGAGCCGTACAAACAGTTCATTCATTTTTATCTTACCAACCAGAGATGTAACTAAGTGGAAGAAGTCACTGTACATATACCTGTGTTTTATTTTTAAAAGCTTTCGGGTGGAGATGCAAAGCACCCATTGGTGGGCCTCTGCAGCTGACAAAACTTCTATGGCATGATTACCTACTTACCCTAACATGTCAAATGCTTACATCATAATTTCATGGAATGTGAGGGGGCTGGGTGACGGAGCGAGGAGAATGGCACTTTTCTCCACGGTGAAGGCTTACAGGCCTTCGGTGCTATGTCTGCAGGAAACTCACCTGCAGGATAGCACCATATCTACACTTAAAAACGTGGATACCCCACCCAGTTTCATTCCGTCCACTCAGCTTACTCGAGGGGAGTCAGTGTGCTTATTTCACAGACGACCACTTTCCAATTGCTACAATCTATGATAGACGGGCAGGGACGATATGTGTTCATATTATGCAAACTCGCAGGCTTAACATGTATACTCGCAAATATCTATGTCCCTCCACCCTTTTCCTTTGAACCCCTGAAACAGTTAGCGCAATTTATGGCTGCATACCCCGGTGTTCCGGTCTGGGTGCTGGGTGATTTTAACAACATAATGGATAAGAAGCTAGACAAATTCTCATCCAGGGTCAGCAGTGCTTCCCAAGTGGGCGGTCCCACCCCTTCGCTAAATTCCTAGCGGAAATAGGTCTAAGAGATGTGTGGAGGGATCAAAATCCTGCTGTGCAGTGCTACTCGTGCTATTCAGCAACTTATAAATGTAGATCTGTGTTTGTCTAATGACCTAGCATATGCACTGACTGATTATGTGAAATATGCCCCGCGTAACATATCTGATCACTCACCTGTCAGTGCTGCTATTATGACATCCCCGAGCCTGAAGCGCAGACTCTGGAAGGTAAATCCCTTTTGGTTTACAATATTCCCAGATACGGATACTATTCCTGGTTGCCTGACAGAGTTTATGCTTCATAATCGAGAAACTGCCCGGCCAGGAGTGATATGGGATGCTCTAAAAGCCCACCTTAGGGGTCTAATTATTAAAGAGATTAATGCAATTAAAACTAAGACTAAGGAGTGGGAGAATGTGGTGATGGACGAGGCGGCTAGGGCAGAGGAGAGATATATATCAGTACCCTCAGTGGAGACAGAACGCAGTTGGCAGGAGGCACAGGCCCTGTAAAGGCAGGTCTCGATATCAGCTGCGGAGAACAAACGGTTCTTCCTGCAACAAAAGTACTTCAATGAAGGAGAAAATACAGGACATTTACTAGCTATGATAGCTAAAAACCAGCAGTGCTCGACCCATATAGAGGCCATTCAAAACACAGATGGCATGACAGTTACGGACCCGACTGACATACCTGAAGTGTTCTCGCAGTTTTTTAAAGACCTATACACATCTAAGGTACACCCCACACAAGAGGAATTGGCCCACTTTCTGGACCAATGCTCTCTTCCCAGGGTAGCGCCACAGGGACTTACAGCACTTAATGCACCAATAACACTGGAAGAATTGACAATGGCGGTAGCACAGATGGCTAATAATAAGTCCCCAGGGGCTGACGGTTTACCCACAGAGACGTATGGGAAATACGGAGACACTTTGTTGCCCACCCTTCTAAAAACACTGAATAGCGCCTTAGAAGACGGCAATCTACCCGCCTCTATGAATGAGGCTATAATTATAGTGTTACCAAAACCAGGCAAGGATTTACTGCAGCCAGACTCATATAGACCTATATCTCTGCTCAATGCAGACGTCAAACTATTGGCTAGAGTGCTGGCCACAAGACTATCTGGAGTGGTGGCAGATCTGGTCCACTCTGACCAGTCTGGCTTCATCCCGGCTAGATCTACAGCACTGAACATTAGAAGACTGTTCCTCAATATTCAACTACCGGTGGATAACCCGGGCAATAGGGCCATCTTCTCCCTCGATGCTGCCAAAGCCTTTGACAGCGTCGAGTGGAGATACCTGTGGGAGGTTCTGCGGCGATTTGGTCTGGGAGATAAATTCATCTCCTGGGTGCAGTTGCTTTATGCCGCTCCGGTGGCCAAAGTGCGGATAAATGACTCCCTATCAGAACCATTTCCTTTATATCGAGGCACACGGCAGGGGTGTCCATTGTCACCCCTGCTGTTCGCCCTTGCATTAGAGCCACTAGCGGCTATGGTGAGGACCTCGCCAGACATCACAGGCTTTTGTAGAGGATTAGGAGAGGAAAAAATTTCCTTGTATGCGGATGACACGCTGTTATATTTGGGAGACACTGACCGCTCTCTGAGGGCAGTAATGCGACTAATAGACCAGTTTGGTCAGCTGTCGGGATTTGCCATCAATTGGCATAAATCTGCTCTGCTGCCATTGGATCCGTTACCTGCATCTTTGCCGGAGGACGTGTCCCACATACAAGTGGTTTCATTATTCAAATACTTGGGAATAATGGTGACGGGGGAAACACGGGACTACATAACCCTAAATCTTAAACCTATATTGCAAAAATTTCAGCAGAAACAAGCAAGTTGGAGCAAGCTACCTCTGTCGGTAACTGGCCGTATCAATCTTATAAAAATGATCTGGGCACCACAGCTGTTATATATCTTACACAATGCTCCTATCTGGATACCACAATACTGGTTCCAACGTATAGACTCGCAGTTCAGGGCTCATATATGGAGAGGTGGAGTGGCAAGAATCAAACTGGCCACTCTACAGCTTCCTAAGGATCAGGGGGGTATGGCGGTTCAACACCCTCAAATGTACTATTTGTCAGCACAGTTACAGCACTTCACAGGATGGGATCTTGGGACGGTGTTAGATCCTTCTAGGAGTCTCCTCCTGGGCAGTGACACGAACTACACTGCTCTATCCAATATGGATATGGGCTTTTCTAAAGCCCCTACAACCTGCCCTACAATTCAGTGACTAATAAAAATTTGGAAGAGGATCAAGTCCATATTGGGTGTGACGGGCTATTTCCATCAGACTCCTATATGGAGGAATCGATTCTACACAGAACTAAATAGAGTCCCCGATTCATTAGTGTGGGAAAAAACAGGGGTCAGATTTCTCGCCCAAATACTGGAAGGTTCAGTTTTAAAGCCTTTCACCCAGTTGCTAAATGAATTTCCTGCACTTCAGGGACACCACTATCAGTACATTCAACTACAACATGCTATTAGGTATCAGAACAGAAACTCTAATTTGCAACTAGAAAATTCCACATTCCTCGAATCCATATTCACCGACCCTGAGAAGAAGGGAATCATCTCTAGAATCTATATCCACCTTCTATCACACATACAGGCCCCAGACTTACTACCATGCAGAGAGGGGTGGGAGAGGGATGTAGGTCCCATTGATGGTGAGCAGTAGAATCAGATCCTGGGGGTAGGTCTGGTGGTTTCAGTGTCAGCAGCACAAAGACTCTCTCACTTGTTTATACTGCATAGGGTGTATTGCACTCCTATTCAACTTCATAAATGGGGTAGACGTGACTCTCCCATATGTCCTAAATGCCAAGCTCAGCCAGGTGATCTCATCCACATGCTCTGGAGGTGCCCCAAATTAGTGAGGTATTGGAGCGATGTCATTGCCAGAATAAATACTACCTTTCAGGTCCAGCTTCAGTTGGAACCACTGGTGTGCCTGCTGGGCAGTCTGGATGAAGAATTATATCCTCCGCCAATATATATTGCTCTTACGAGACTGTTATATCTGGCCAGCAAACGTATTGCCCGTTTGTGGCTGTCGGCACGTATACCTCAGGAGGCACAATGGATACAAATGGTTAATACTACTCTTATCCATGAAAAATACACCTATCAGCATAGGAAATCACCAAACAAATTTACCAATATATGGCAGAACTGGTTGAGCGCCCCAGAAGTAGCTCCGCCACAGCTGGCCCTGGATAGGCTATTAATGGGATGATGGATGAAAGATTACCCAAATGCATGCATGTCTTCCTTGCTACTACAGCATAGGGAGAGGTATATACTGTATAATGGTTGAGTCGGAGTCACGGCGAAAACGTCGATGGTTGGTTTGTTATTAACATGCGATTACTATCTACTGTTTGGCTTTTTCTTTGTTTCGTTTATATTTTTAATTTTAGTTTTAATTTTTACTACCACTCTCTCTATATAGAGTTTGAGCACATGGATGTGACATTGCCTTTCTATAAAGGAGTATGATCCCAGTATTGCTTGTACAAGAATTATAGATTGAAAAATTAAGCCAGATGATACTCCTGTTGCAGATATACACATTTGTCATGTATAAGTTGTAATGCCATGTGTTCTCATTAATAAAAACCTTTTTTTTTGTTGATTAAAAAAAAAAAATGTCCTCGGAGGTGATGGGAGCATTTAAGGTCTCAATCTGATCGGGAGACAGAGTGGGCAGATTAGTTCCCGCGAGTAGTTTGGACTGCTTCTGTATCTATAGGGTCTTTCAAATAGAGGGAAGTATAGTAGTTGGTGAGGAGGGAGCTGATCTCAGAGAGCGAAGTAACAATGTTGCTGTTAGAGACACGTAAGGCTCCAATATGAGTCAGAGGATGGCAACCAGCAGAGGCAGCTCTAGGCTTTGTGAGGCCTTAGGCAAAACTTAGACATGAGGCCCCACTCACGCCCATAATGGGAAAAATACTAAAAATGAACTGGGGTATGGGTAAGGCAATCATTGGGGGTTCAGGAGTGGGGCTAACAATTTAGGTGGGCTGTAACCTGTAGTATTTAGATCTACAGCTCACGGAACATTGGCATGATCAGCAAGCTGTCATATAAAAACATTTTAAAAAATAGCATTAAAGGGGTTGTAAACCTTTGTTTTAGAAAAAAAAATAACAAACATATACTTACCTCCACTGTGCAGTTAGTTTTGAACAGAGTGGGCATGAACATCCTCTTCTGGGGTCCCCCAACGGCGCTCGCAGTTCCTCCCCACATTGGGAAACCACCTAGGAGAACCCCCTCTCCCTGGGGGTTACCTTGCGGGCGTGCTCCCGTGTCCAGCATTTGCGTCCATAGAGACAGAATGCCGGACTCAGCCCTGCCCCCGGGTGATTGGATTTGATTGACAGCAGTGGGAGCCAATGGCTGCGCTGCTATCAATCTATCCAATCAAGAGCCGAGAACCTCCGACCAGGGAGGTAGAGCTTGTCTCTGGCGTGGGAACGAAAGGGCTCAGGTGGGTAAAATGGGGGGAGGGGGGGTGGGGTGGGGCTGCTGAGTGACAGAAGTTTTTTCACACTAATGCATCAGTGAAAAAACATGAGGGTTTACAACCACTTGAAATAATAGAAACAAATCTTAGAACTTTCCTATTTTATGTGAAACTTGTGCTTTTTTTCCCCACAGATGCTTTGTTCTGGGTTTAACTTGAGATAAGCAGTGTACAGGGGACAGCAGGGCAGAGCGCAGGGGGTCAGGAGACAATACGGGGGGGGGAGCAGGGCACATTATGGGACACACAGCAGAACATGGGGCAGATCATGGGGCACACAGCAGAACATTGGGCACATCATGGGGCACACAGCAGAATGTTGGGCACATCATGGGGCACACAGCAGCATGTTGGGCACATCATGAGGAACACAGCAGAACATTGGGCACATCATGGGGCACACAGCAGAACATGGGGCACATCATGGGGCACACAGCAGAACATTGGGCACATTATGGGACACACAGCAGAACACGGGGCACATCATGGGGCACACAGCAGAACATTGGGCACATCATGGGGCACACAGCAGAACATTGGGCACATCATGGGGCACACAGCAGAACATTGGGCACATCATGGAGCACACATCAGAACATTGGGCACAGCGTGGGGCACACAGCAGAACATGGGGCACATCGTGGGGCACACAGCAGAACATTGGGCACATCATGGTGCACACATCAGAACATGGGGCACATCATGGGGCACACAGCAGAACATGGGGCACACAGCAGAACATTGGGCACATCATGGGGCACACAGCAGAACATTGGGCACATCATAGGTCACACAGCAGAACATTGGGCACATAATGGGGCACACAGCAGAATCTTGGGCACATCATGCGGCACACAGCAGAACATGGGTCACATCATGGGGCACACAGCAGAACAAGGGGCACCCAGCAGAACATGGGGCACATCATGGAGCACACAGCAGAACCTTGAGAACATCATGCGGCACACAGCAGAACATGGGGCACATAATGGGCCTCACAGCAGGGCATGGGACACATTGCAGGACACACAGCAAAATATGAGGTACATTATGGGGCTCACAGCAGAACATGGGGCACTTTAAGGGACTCACTGCTGGGCATGGGGCACACCATGGGGCAAGCAGCATAACATGGGGTACACAGCAAGGCTTATCACAAGGCACACAGCAGGGCATGGGGCGCACAGCATGGTACAGGGCACACAGCAGGGTACAGGGCACACAGCAGGGTACATGGCACAGCAGGGTACAGGGCACAGTAGGGGGCATGGTACAGGGCACAGCATTGTACAGGGCACAGCATGGCACAGTGTATGGGGCACAGCAGGGCACACAGCAGGGCACATTGGGGGTATGGGGCACAGCAGGGCACATTGGGGGTTCGGTCACAGGGTATGGGGCACAGCAGTGTACGGGCACAGCAGGGTGCAGGGTATTAGTCACATCAGGGTATGGGTCACATCAGTGTACGGGTACAGCGTATGGGGCACTAGGCACAGCAGAGCACAGGGTATGGGGCACAGCAGGGCACAGGGTATGGAGCACATCAGGACAAGGGCACAGGGTACGGGGCACAGCAGGGCATGGGCACAGGGTACGGGTCACAGCAGGGCACATCAGGGTACGGGCACAGCAGGGTGCAGGGTATTGGTCACATCAGGGTAGGGGTCACAGCAGGCACGGGCAAAGGGTATGTGGAACAGCAGAGCACATCAGGGTGCTGGGCACAGGGCACATCAGGGTACTGGGCACAGGGTATGGGGCACATAAGGGTACTGGGCACAGGGTATGGGGCACATCAGGGTACTGGGCACAGGGTATGGGGCACATCAGGGTACTGGGCACAGGGCAGATCAAAGTACTGGGCACAGGGCACATCAGGGTACTGGGCACAGGGCACATCAGAGTACTGGGCACAGGGCACATCAGGGTACCGGGCACATCAGAGTACTGGGCACAGGGCACATCAGAGTACTGGGCACAGGGCACATCAGGGTACTGGGGACATCAGAGTACTGGGCACAGAGCACATCAGGGTACTGGGCACAGGGCACATCAGGGTACATCAGAGTACTGGGCATAGGGCACATCAGAGTACTGGGCACAGGGCACATCAGAGTACTGGGCACAGGGCACATCAGGGTACTGGGCACAGGGCACATCCGGGTACTGGGAACAGGGCACATCCGGGTACTGGGCACAGGGCACATCAGAGTACTGGGCACAGGGCACATCAGAGTACTGGGCACAGCAGAGCACACTTTCCTTTGTTTCCTTTAAATGCAGACATGCAGAGTAGCGCGGGAAGCGGCTGTAATAAGTCCTTACTGTAATCTCTCATGTCATGCTGCTCCCCAGCGCCCCCTCCTCTCCTCTCGTTGTATGCTTGTGAGATCACGTGGGATGGACAAGAGGAGGGGAGGGGCCGCCGGGGATCAGCGTGACATGAGAGATTACAGTAAGGACTTATTACAGCCGCTTCCCGCGCTACTCTGCATGTCGGCCGACGGTCGCTACTCGATCTACCCGTCAGCTGTCTGTGATTGGCGGATAGATCGAGTAGTGTTAAACACTGCAATAGGCAAATTAGGCAGCGGCGAGGCCCCTGTGAGGGCGGGGCCTTAGGCCACCGCCTAATTTGCCTAATTATAGAGCCACCTCTGGCAACCAGAGCATAGTTTCGCTAAAAGCTTGCCTTCCTTGTTACCATGCTGGTGGTAAAGGAGAGCAGGATATGATTTCCTGGTGAGCTCCTGTTGCGCAGACCAGTGGTCAAAAGCGTGTTTAGCTGCTTGTCAGGCAAGCGTATGAGCTGGGGTACGAGATAGAGTCAGGGCACAGTGGGCTAGGCAAAGAGATTCACTGGCTCTCAAATATTGTAGAAGAGTTTGCTTTTTGAATTGAGAAGTGTAAGAGATGATGCACCCTCTGAGAAAGGCTTTCCCTGCCTCCCAAAGCAAATTGTGGGAAGAGAGATGGGCTCCGTTGGTTTTGGCAAATTCAGCCCAGGCAGCATGCAGGGCATTCTTAAAGTCATTGTTATTCGCCAAGAAAGAGGGGAAGCGCCAGGTACCTGCACCATGAGGGGATGCGAGTTGTGAAACCTGGATGCTGATGGGGGAATGGTCTGAAATTACCATATTCTCAATGGACGAGGAGGACACTAAGAAGAGTACACCCGACGAGCAAAAAAAAATAATCGATGCGAGAGAATGAGTTGTGAGGGGGTGAAAAAAAGTGTATTCTCTATCTGTGGGGTGTGTGGTGCACAAAACATTCCTAAGGTGAAGTGCGAAGGTCGACTGGGCTAGGAGTGTAGGGATGTCAGCTGAGGGGGATCGATTTACGGGTCCCGGGGTACGATCTTCAGCCAGATGCATAACTGAATTGAAATCCCCCCAATAAGATGGAGAGATTCAGGGATTTGTAGGACCCATGAAGTTAAATCCTGGAAAAAAAACTGCCCCAGGGCGTGAGTTGCATAAACGTTAGAGATAGCAAGGTCACGATTGGCAATCGTTAAATGGCGAGTAATGCCCTGTACACACGATCGGACATTCCGACAACAAAATACATCAGATTTTTTCTGACGGATGTTGGCTCAAACTTGTCTTGCATACACACAGTCACACAAAGTTGTCGGAATTTCCGATCGCGAAGAACGTGGTGACGTACAACGCATATGACGGGACTATAAAAGGGAAGTTCAGTACCAAGTGCACCACCCTTTGGGCTCCTTCTGCTAATCTCGTGCAGTAGAAGTTTGGTTAGAGACGATTCGCGATTTTCAGACTTGTGCTTCAGATCGTTACTGCTCTTCAGTTTGTGCTTGTGGGTTTGTATCTGCTTTTCAGTGCGTGTAGTCAGTTCGCATTTGTTTGTCAGTGCGTGCTATTTATAGTACCGTATTTGATTTTCAGTGCATTCTTGTCCGCTCATTGCTGATTTTCAGCTCATTCTTTCAGGCCTTGCTGTTTTTCAGTGCTTTCTGTTAGTTCGTTCTGACCAGCCGACAATTTTTTTTTTTTTTTTTTTAAACTCTTTATTTTAACAATTTTAAACAATACATTTCGTCTTTTACATTTAACTCACTTTGTAACATCACAACTATCAAGAGCATGTTCTCTGACTTATGTTTTACATCCACTGTTCCTTTGGGATTCCCTCTAATCCCCCTATTACCCTTCTAAAACAACAAAAACAGCGAAAACAACAACAACAAAAAAAAAAAAAGGAAAAGGGATTTCCTTTCATATCAAAGTAAAATCTCCCCCCTCGTCTCTCCCCCCCCAGGCGTCACCCGACCCCGCCCTCACCTACCTCCCCCCTATATAGGAAATAGGGTGCCCATGTGGCCCCATACCCCTCCTCCTGATCTCTTATAGTCATTGTCAGGTTTTCCATTTGTTGAATTTCTCCCACTTTGGCCCACCATTGGGCCCTCGTGGGAGGTACGTCCTTTTTCCAGAGAGCAGGAATACAGGCTCTCGCCGCCGTGAGAAGATGTTTTAATAGTGATTTTTTATATTTTTCAACCGACATTGGGACATCGTTTAATAAAAATGCAGCCGGGTTTTCTCCAAGAGACACCCCTGTAATTTGCTTTACTGTTTCCTCCACCATCTTCCAGTATTCTCTTATTTTATCGCATTCCCAAAAAATGTGCAGCATTGTACCCTCTACTTTCCTGCATCGCCAACATGTATTCGGCGTCTGTGGGAATATATCATGTAACATGCTAGGGGTCCTATACCACCGGGTGAGAATCTTATACCCCCCCTCCTGGAATCTACTTGCTATTGATGTTTTGTGCACAGATCTCAGTATTTTTTCTTTTTGTTTTTGGGAGAACGTGACCTTCAAATCTTTTTCCCAGGCACATATATAGCTTAACTTTTCGGGGGCTTCATGTCTTGTAATCATTTCATAAAAATATGACAAGGGGTGCCTCAAAGTCTCGCCGTCCAGACAAATCTGCTCAAACTCCGACAACCCCCGAATTTCGGGGTATTTTTTACTTTTTGAGAGAATGTAAGCACCCAACTGCATTGCTCTAAAGTAGTCTAGTTCTGGGGTAAATTGGTTTTCTATCTCCCCTCTTGTCATTATTTTTCCTTCTTTTGAAAAATGTATAATCCTGTTTATCCCCCTACTTCTCAAATCAGAGAATTTATGATCCGATAGACCTGGCTCAAAGTCATATGTACCTAATATAGGTAGCATAGGGCTTGGTTCACTTGATATCTTGTTTTTATTGAAAATCTTTTTACTTATATTTAGGGTTGCCCCGATCAGTGGGTGTTTTTTGACTACCATTGGAATATCCTTTCCAGCCATCCATGCCAACCCCTCCAAGGGGGCTTTGCTCGACGTTTGTTCCATATTTACCCATGGCTTCTTTTTTTTAGCACACCACTCCTTTATTCTAACTAAATGTATGGCTTCCTGATACTTACATGGGTCTGGAAATCCAATGCCACCTTTCTCTTTGGGAAGGGCCAAGATGGATCTTCGTAATCTTGCAGGCTTTCCAGCCCATATAAAACTCAGGAATCCTGACCGCAATTCTTTCATAAAGCTTTGGGGGATCTTTACTGGCATAGTTTGAAATAAATATAGGAGCCTTGGCATTACATTCATTTTTATTATGTTCGTCCTCCCAAACCACGTAAAGATTTCTTTATCCCACCTTTTCAGGTCTGACCTTATTTGTTTTAACATTGGGGCGTAATTTAGTTCAAACACCCTACTTAAGATTTTGGGTATCTTGGTCCCTAAATAATCAATGTGTGAGTCTGTCCATCTAAATTTGAATTGGGAGGTTATCTGGTGGGTCAAGGACTCGCTCATTTCTAATCCCATGGCTTCTGACTTATTATAATTCACTTTAAAATTTGCTATGTCCCCAAATTTCCGTAGCTCCCCCAGGAGGGGAGGCAAGGATATGGCTGGAGAGGATATAAAAAAAATCAGGTCATCGGCAAAAGCAGCTAGTTTGTGTTCCTCAGTATCTGTATTTATGCCTCTAATGTCTCGATTTGAACGTATTTTCCTTAGAAATGGTTCCATTGTGAGGACAAAAATAAGGGGAGATAGTGGGCATCCCTGACGAGTTCCATTTTGAATTCTAAAAGGGTCCGAGAGTCTGTCGTTTACCTTCACTCTAGCAGTCGGTATTGAATACAGGTTTTGGAACCATCTCATCATTCCCTCCCCTAGGCCAATATGTTGTAGTGTAGCCCGCAAATACAGCCAATCCACCCTATCAAAAGCTTTTTCTGCATCTGCTGAGATTATTGTTAAGGGTTTATGTTGACTTTGGGACCAATATATTGCGTTTATTACTCTTTGTGTATTCTCCCTGCCTTCCCTCCCTGGGGTAAACCCAACTTGGTCGGGATGAATAAGTACTGGGATATATTCAACCAGTCTGTTAGCTAATATTTTGGAGAAAATTTTTAGGTCCACATTTAGTAATGATATTGGCCGGTAGCTGGAACACTGAGATGGATCTTTCCCCTCCTTCGGGATAACTGCAATGTGAGCTAGTAGTGTCTCCTCCGGTAGTTTGTGTCCTTCCTGTAATGAGTTAAATGCTGCTAAGAACCTTGTGACTAACTTCTCTTCAAACGCTTTATAATAAGACAGGGAGTACCCATCAGGGCCTGGCGCTTTACCTAGGGGTAAGGAAATCAAGACTTTCTTGAACTCCTCTGCCGTTATTGGCTTGTCTAATTTCTTCAAAGCTTCTTCTGTAAGTTTGGGCATTTCTGATGAACGGAGATATTCTCTGGCTGCTTCCTCCTTTTCTTTGCTTTTTCCTCCCTTACCCGCTCCCTCCAACTGATATAGACACTCATAATAGTTTTTAAAGGCTTGCGCCATTTTCACTGAAGAGTTCAGTATCTCTCCGCTTTGAGATTTAATGCCCATTATTTGTCTCCTTACATTAGATTGTTTTAACCAGCCGACAATTTTGAAGCCATGTTGCGGGTATGTACTCATAGTAGAGTTTGTGCTGTGCAGGGGCTTGGTGTTGGACTTTAACACAAGCCCAGTCCATGAACAGGGTGGGGAGGAGTTCATGGACGAACAATTCGTTGCTCCAGCGTGACCAATTCTCTCACATGCCTGTGCTTTGTGAGATCCGGGAGAATAATCCTGATGATATCAGGAATTATCTCAGGATGACAGACCCCGTTTTTCACCGTTTGTTGGCTTTGCTTTCCCCTTATATCAGCAGGCAGGACACCTGCATGTGGCAAGCCATCACCCCGGAGCAGAGGCTAGTCGCCACGTTGCGGTACTTGGCGACTGGGAGAAGCCTGCAGGACCTCAAGTTCTCGACAGGCATCTCTCCCACGCTCTGGGGATCATTATTAAGGTAAGTTTTATCCTTTAACATCACATTCTATGTATTTAATGTTTGCTAATGTATTTCTGCCATCATTCGCTAATTACCATGATTGTAATATGCTGTAATATGCTGTGCCCCTTTGTCCTCATGCATGCTGGAAGCTTTTAAAGTTCCTTTTTTGTCCTTCATGCATATTTGCCTTCACTAACCTCCCCAGCATGCTCTCCTGGGCCCATATACACCTAATAGCCTAGTCACTTATCAATATATTTTGTCAGCTCCATAGTAGTGCTTTCCCCTAAACACCCCCTAAAATGTGTACAAATGTTATTTGTGTCCTTAAAGGGGTGTTGCACATAAATACATTTGGAAAAAAAATTTTTTACTCACCTCAAAATGCCTGATGCTAGGGGGTCCCTCGTAGTCTGCCTCCTTCAGTTCCTGGACTGGTGACAATGGCGTTCTATTTAGTTAAAGCATGTCCTTACTAATGAGATGGTCGCACTCTTATTGGTCAATATTAACCAGTAATGGCAATGCCCTGAGGGTGGGCCTAACCGGAAGTGGGACTGCCCTAAATGTGCTCATGTTTTGTAGGTAGTTCATTAGTTATGTGGTATATATACAACGCAGAGGTGTTTTACTGGCTTATGCCCCTGTGGAAGTCTTTGCAGACGAAACGTGTCGGGTGGACACGCTTGATACACCACTACTGCGTAATTTTATCTTGTTTTTATTGATTTTTAATTTAATGGCAAGATTTTTTGAAATTATATTGTGGAAGTTGATACACTCCTCAAAATAAATATAATCCGTTACTGGATTTTTTTACGCTATGAGGAGGCCCTCTATCTCTTTTTTATCTCCATGCTCCTGATCTACTGAGGATTTTGTGTAAAGGCTAATGATTTAAACTGTGTTCCTGTGGTTTCAATACCCTTGGGAGCTCGGTGGTTCCATTATCATCTGAAGTTTGGTGAGTACAGACTGTAGCGCCAGGTCAGTCTTGTTCCTGGTTCATCACTTCATAAACATCACCAGCCAGCATACCCAAGCTCGTTTGACCCCTCACCAACGGTCAGTGGGTCCACCTTATGCGGTAAGCGCACCTGACCCCGTTTTAGATCATATAGTTTAAGATGTTGTCCAACTAAAAGAGGACGTAGCATTTCTGAACATTATATATACGAGTAACCATATGAATGTGTATTCACTTCCATTTATGAACTTTGCTATATGGACTGCTATATGATTGTAGTCACTAAGTTTTTGAAAGACTGTTCTTTTCTTGTTTGAATACTCTGCCCACACATTATATGCGGTGCTGGCTATTTTTACACATACCTGCTATTTTTGCATGACAAATTTCTTGAATTTTCTGCAGTGTTTGAATATAGGTTGCACAACCTGGTATTAAGCATAAAGCTTTTTTTAATACACAATAGTGCACTAATCACATTGAATTGTTTGGATTTCTGATATATTTGCATTATCTGGTTAGGTAATTCTAAACAATTATCTGGTTAGATAAATCCAAATAATTTTCTATGTGCAATTGATGCACATGGATTATATACATATATAATTTGTTTTGATTCACTTTAAACACATTATTATCATCTCAATGTGGATCGTATAGGTCTCACTATCTAGATGTAATTTTTCATATAGACTAAATTCTGAACGTTGGCCTTTGTATTTAGGATCACATTTCTATCTACGGCTAACGTCCAGATACATTCTTTAGTGCCACACTTTTCATTTTCATTTTTAATCTGTAGGGGGGCTTGAGATTTTATTTAATAAAGGGTTTTACACTATGTTGGCTGTTTGTTCCTCTATGGTGATGCCCCTCTGCTGTTGAGACCGGAGGACTGCTGATACGGCTTGGATGCGTGCAGTGACATCTGTTTTAAAAGGCTATCTTTTATCTGAGCTCTGGTAAGCATCCATTCCTTAGGGTGAGCACAGGGTGCCATCAGGTGTTGGGATTAGGACCTGTCCTGCTGTGATTATCTCCGTGCCTGTGGTTGATTCCCTCTCACATTCCTTTTCACACTCCTCTGCTGTTTTGCTGCTGCTGCAACTGTATGGAATTAAATGGACTGTCACGGCTTTTGAAGAAAGATTTTATTGGACTAAGCCATAGGGCTATTTATTAGCTCTTCCATCCTGTGACTATTGCAGCTATTTTTTCCTCATAATGGGTCAGATGAGTGCTAATGAACTGTAGCAATACCCTGCTGACACACTTCTTACCTGTCCAGTGGGCTGCCAATAGTGTAAGTAAGGAGGGGCTGGCCAAAGTTAACACACATTATTTATGCATTCAGCTCTCAATGAAGTGGAGAGGGTTACCTGTCAAAAACATCCCCCCCCTTAAATGTTTGCAATGGGCTATCAGATGGGTGAGGAATCTGATAAGTGGACCTTATACTTTTGTCTTTGCCACCCGTTGGGACTTTCTAAACTGTGGAGGGGCAATTGATGGGAAACATGTCCCCATAGTCCTACCCCCCAACTCGGGGTCATACTATTATAATTACAAGGGGTATAATAGTATAGTGATGGTGGCAGTGGTGTCAGCGACTTACGAGTTCCTCTATGTGGATGTGGGGAAAAATGGCCGGATGTCGGATGGTGGAGTCATCGCCAAGACGGAGTTCTACAGGCATCTCCAGAATGGCAGCTTGGGCCTGCCACCTCCAGAAGACAATGTGGAAGGACTCCCCTTCGCTTTCGTCACGGATGAAGCATTTGCGCTGGGGGACCATCTTATGGGGCCATTCTCTATGAGGACCCTTACCCCGGACCAGAGGGTTTTTAATTACCGGCTGGCCAGAAGAGTGGTGGAGAACACTTTTGAGATAATGGCCAGCCGGTTCCGCCTATTTATGACACCGATACACATGGCAGAATATAAACTGAACCATATTGTGCTTGCCTGCTACATTCTGCACAATTTTCTAAGAAAAAATTCAACAAACTATGTGGCCTCAGTCTTTTCAGATGCTACAACCCTGATGGCACTTGAAGCTGGCCGTACTGGCTGGCCCCCCCCAAAGCGCCCATGAGGTCAGAAAAAGATACATGGAGTACTTTCCGGGTAGGGGGGCCATTGATATGCCAGACAATGTCTGAGACATTTTTTTAATACATTTTTTTTTAAACTGGAATAATATTTGCTTTGATTTACTGCTTGGGTTTCTTTTAGCTGTCTCCTAGGTTATCTTTTTTTGTTTTTTTTTGGGGCCTTTTTCTTCGACAGTGCAAACCAAATTTCTTTGAGACATGAGGTGACAATCTCTTCTTTGGTTAATTTTATTATTATGTTGTGGGTCTGCTACACACACACCCACATTGTCTTTGCTGTTAATGCATTACTGACAAAAATATTCATCATTTAAAGCACCATGACTGAAATTTGCTGAGTCATGAAAATGGCGTGATTGTGGAAAATTAAAAAGCACTGTGGGTGTTATTTACTAAAGGCAAATCCACTTTGCACTACAAGTGCACTTGAAACTACACTTGTAGTGCAACGTGGATTTGCCTTTAGTAAATAACCGCCATTGACACTGAAAACACAAACTTTACTACAAAAACTGCTTTTGAGCATTGAAAGAAGAAGCCACACATAGTTGATGATATAACTCTTTACTCAAAGCACATTCACACGTGCGTTTCTAAAAGGGTTTTTCAACAAACCAACATCTTTGGTTTATAACATTATTTTTTGTAACATTAATATAACTAGCCTTTTTTGTTAAAACAGTTAAAATATTTCAAAGCATAACATACACAACTCAGAAACTTACAAAGTTCAACTTTAAAAAGTGAAGGCAATATCAGACATTAGTACGTCAAAACTGTGTTGATATTGCCTTCATCAGATGGGCTTTAAAAGCCAAATTTTGAAGATGCACACAAATTGGGATTCAAACTGGGCATTTCCCTTCTGATCCCATGCCTAATGTCAACATGTGCTATCTTCCATCATGGGGGATCAATGGACGTGTTTTGAGGGTGCAGCCCCTTCATCTCAGCCACTTTAGTAGCGAGGAAGGGGTTGCACCCCCAAAACGCGTACATTAATCTCCCGTTATGGCAGATAGCACATGTTGACACACTGTGTGCATCTTCAAAATGTGGCTTTTCTAAAGATTTTAAACTTGTTTTTAAAACACAAATCAATGCTAGTTAGTTTTGTGTGTTTTAGATTCTCCCTAAAACGTCAATGATGTTCTTAATTTTTTGTTGAACATCATTGATGTTTTTCTTTAGATCTTCTAAATCGTGATTGCACCCCATTATCTCCCTGATGAGGATCTGGGCACTTTCACTTGTAAAATTAGATTCTTTTTTCACAACATCCACATCACCTAAAAATAAAACAAAAAAACACACCATGTGTTATAAAAATGCAGGCATACATCTATTACCTGAAGCACAATTTTGACAATTTCAACAACCTCTCCCTCCTCTGCTTGTGGTTTTGGGATTTCCCCTTCTTTTAGAGATGTAACTTGACACACAAAACAAACAAAACAATTATGGAGATCACCAAAATAAAAAAAAACAGGAGATCTTGATTAAAGAAACAACCACAAAAAAATAAAAATATTAAAACAAAAAAACAAACAAAAAATATTTAAGAGATCTGGCGAATAAAAATATTATATTCATGAAATCACGAGAAATAAGAAAGAAAGAAATTTGTGAGAACTAAAGAAAAAGAGAATGCGCTGCATTGAACAATTTTTAACATGGCAGCACGACGAATGTGCTATATCCATTACGAACGCTAGTTTTACCAGACCAATCGCTTCCGCTTCGTAATTTATTCTGAGCATGCGTGGCACTGATTTTTATGGAGTAGAATGGCCATGCCAGCTTTGCGACCCAAAGACAAAGAGCCATATACCTTTCCCACCCACAGCTTACAGAGGCGAGAGAGATCATCCGCACCCAGGTGCGTCTCCTGTAGGAGGGTAACATCTGCCCGCAACCGCTTTAGATGCCTCAGAATTTGTATACAGTTATGTGGGGAGCGTAGCCCCTTAATATTCCAAGAGATCCCCAGCATCCGAGGATGCTTTGTCTGTAGTGAGTGATGGAGGAGAGGTCGCCCGAGCAGGGGTAAAGTCACCGAAGAGATTGCCCCCTTGGATCCGGTATCACCGTTATTTTGGTAGATTCCTAAAAGAAACATATTGAAACAAAAGAGAATAACCAACCAGAAATATAAAACAACAAATAACAGGAGGGTAGACCTCAACAAACACTTCAGGGATTTTACTTTTTTCCCCATGGAGTACATTCCCACCTCACCTCGCCTAACAGTGCTTCCTCACCCATCGCAGATGTGAAGTTGCTCTAAAGGATGGGGAGGAGTGAGAGAGAGGAAGAGGGGATAGGGAAAGGTATAAAAAGAAGGTGAAGGGAAGGGGAAGAGGGGGAGGGGAGGTAGGAGATTAGAGGGGGGGCAGTCACATAGCAGGGACAGCAGGTCCATAAGGCTAAGACATTAAGGCTAGCTACAAATATCAGCCTGCCCAACAAAGTTGGAAGGCTAGGGCCCATCACTGAGGAGGGGTCACTTCGGCAGAAGCTCACAGTACATAGAACTTAGAAAGTACATGCTGGACCAGAAGAAGTGTCAAAGAATCCAAACAGGGAGCTAAAAGACAAATTGTAAAAGCTGGCTGGAGATTGGAATCAACAGTGGACAGAACGTTCATCTGGCAGACCAAATCGCACCCACTTGACGGGAGGTTTCTGAGGGCTCTGTCATTTTTTAGAGAACAAAGCAGTCTTCCTGGAGAGGCTCGGCTCATGGGAAGGAGAGGGATTCTCTTGTTCCATGTCAGAAAGGTTGCGTGGAGAGGTAAAGGATAAACGCTCTCTGGTGGCAGGTTGAATGTGGAGAATCGCTGGGTATGCCAGGACAAATTTAACATGGTTGTTATGCAGCGTGGAGCAGACCGCTGAGAAGGCCTTGCGCTGGCACATAACATCGATGGAGTAGTCAGCAAAGAGTAGCAGTGGATGTTTTGCGCACAAGTTGCGCACTCTGCAGAATTTTTGAAGTTCATTGCATTTGTCCGCATAATTAAGATATCTTACAAATACCGGTCTGGGTCTGGAGTGGGATTGCGATGGCTGACCAATGTGGTGGGCATGTTCCACCAGGCAGGGGGTACGTAGTTCCAGCTGTTCTGGGATGGTGATGGAGCAGATAGTTACAAGTGAGGAGGAGGAGTACGATTATGGAGGCCAATGATGCGCAAATTATTGCACTTGGATCTATTTTCCAGGTGGTCCACTTTTACCTGGAGTTCTTTTTGTACTGTGGAGAGCCTGGCTACATCGGCAGAGAGGGCAATAGTGTCATCTTCCATAGAAGAGATCCGTTCCTCTGTTTGATTGATTCTGAGGGATTGGATCTGGAGTTCTCTGTGCAGTTGCTCTAGCCTTTTAAGAACTGTGTTAGCAACAGCCTCTGTGACTATAGATGTGAGAAGGGCCACCACTGCCTGGGCTATGCCAGCTGGGGATGCAGGATTCACCTGAGAGAGCACCATGGGAGCCGGAGGGGCCATGTGAGTATGCAGCATGGCTGTCCACATAGTTACATAATAGGTGAGATTGAAAAAAGACACAAGTCCATCAAGTCCAAACTATGTGTGTGATTATATGTCAGTATTACATTGTATATCCCTATATGTTGCGGTCGTTCAGGGGCTTATCTAATAGTTTCTTGAAACTATCGATGCCCCCCGATGAGACCCCCACCTGTGGAAGAGAATTCCACATACTGACTGGCCACGGCCACGAGTCTTGTTAAACTCCCTTCTGCAAAAAAGTTTTATCCCTATTGTGGGGTCACCAATATGGTATTTGTATATTCAAATTATATCCCCTCTCAAGCGTCTCTTCTCCAGAGAGAATAAGTTCAGTGCTTGCAACCTTTCCTCATAACTAATATCCTCCAGACCCTTAATTAGCTTTGTTGTCCTTCTTTGTACTCGCTCCATTTCCAGTACATCCTTCCCCTGAGGACTGGTGCCCAGAACTGGACAGCATACTCTAGGTGCGGCCGGACCAGAGTCTTGTAGAGTGGGAGAATTATTGTTTTATATCTGGAATTAATCCCGTTTAATGCATTCCAATATTCTGTTTGCTTTGTTAGCAGCAGCTTGGCATTGCATGCCATCGCTGAGCCTATCATCTACTAGGACCCCAGGTCCTTTATCAACCTAGATTCCCCCAGAGGTTCTCCCCCCAGTGTATAGATTGCATTCATATTTTTGCCACCCAAATGCATTATTTTATGTTTTTTTTCTACATTGAACCTTATTGGCCACGTAATTGCCCACCCCATTAATTTGTTCAGATCTTTTTGCAAGGTTTCCCCATCCTGCAGAGAAGTTATTGCCCTGCTTAGCTTAGTATCGTCTGCAAATACAGAGATTGAACTGTTTACCCCATCCTCCAGGTCCTTTATGAACAAATTAAACAGGATTGGTCCCAGCACAGAACCCTGGGGGACCCCACTACCCACCCCTGACCATTTATAGTACTCCCCATTTATCACCACCCTCTGAATTCGCCCATGTAGCCAGTTTTCAATCCATGTACTCACCCTATGGTCCATGCCAACGGACCTTATTTTGTACAGTAAACGTTTATGGGGAACTGTGTCAAATGCTTTTGCAAAATCCAGATACACCACGTCTACGGTCATTCCTTTATCTAGATGGCAACTCATCTCCTTATATAAGGTTAATAGATTGGTTTGGCAAGAACGATTCATCATGAATCCATGCTGAATACTGCTAATGATACCGTTCTCATTACTAAAATCTTGTATATAGTCCCTTATAGTCCCCTCCAAGAGTTTACATACTATTGATGTTAGGCTAACTGGTCTGTAATTCCCAGGGATGTATTTTGGGCCCTTTTTAAATATTGGTGCTACATTGGCTTTTCTCTAATCAGCTGGTACCATTCCAGTCAGTAGACTGTCAGTAAAAATTAGGAACATTGATCTGGCAATTACTTGACTGAGTTCCCTAAGTACCCTTGGGTGCAAGCCATCTGGTCCTGGTGATTTATTAATGTTAAGTTTCCCAAGTCTAATTTTAATTCTGTCCTCTGTTAACCATGGAGGTGCTTCCTGTGATGTGTCATGAGGACAAACACTGCAGTTTTGGGTACTGAAGCCCCCCAATTCCCTTGTGAAGACTAAGGAGAAGAATAATACCTTCACCATCTCCCCATTCTTTGTAACCAGATGTCCTTCCTCATTCTTTATGGGACCAATATGCTCTGTCCTCCCTTTTTTACTGTTTACATACTTAAAGAATTTTTTGGGATTTCTTTTTGCTCTCCTCCGCTATGTGTCTTTCATGTTCTATCTTAGCCGTCCTTATTGCACCCTTACATTTCTTGTTGCGTTCTTTATAAGGTCTGAATGCTGATGATGATCCCTTAACCTTGTATTTTTTGAAGGCCTTTTTCTTTGCTTTTATATGCATTTTTACATCGGTGGTAAGCCATCCAGGACTTTTGTTCACTCTTTTAAATTTATTAAATATAAAAAATGTAGCGCTAAAGTAAACACAGTGTAATAAAGTGAATACCGTACAAATCAAAGCACATATATCGTGCAAGTGTAAGTGAATAAACACAATATAAAGTGAATATCAAACATGTATATAACTCATGTAGTATGAAAAGGAGCGAACTCCTGTGAAGTCCAAGTAAGGACTAAATGAGGAGGGATAAACCCAAAAAAGACAATTAATTAAACGAAAAAACAAAAGTCCAATAATGCACTGGTATCAGCGGATATCTGTAGATGATTCTAGGGCATATAAAGGCTGAACAAAGATCTCTTATGCAGCTTGATAGGTGGTGTAGAGAGATTGAATACTCTTACCGCAAGGGTTGGATACAACTGCCATACGACATTGTATCATGTAGGCTTATGCGCTAACCTCTTGCGCTGGAAGGTACAGGATCAGGCAGACAGGAACTGGGCAGCAAACAGTGCAGCCGATGAAACCACGTGCAACCGAGCCACGAACTCCCAAGCGATCTGCGAACTCCCAAGCGATCCACACGATGAAATCCCAAAAGCAAAGGAAGGGATAGAAACAAAAAAAGGAAGCGACTCCGATGGTGCAGGTCAAAAAAAGTAGTAACTAAAATGTATTCACATTATGCATGTGACAATAAAATCTCGAGAGTAAAAATTGTAAAAGGATCAGCAATGTGAGAAACATGAGATATCGGGCCAGCTATCTCGTGTTCATTGCCTGCATCTTTGTTTTTGTTTCGGGTCTAGGATCTAACTGTAACAGCAGTTGGACTTGGCATCTTCCTTCTCGCTTACTTCCCTCCACCCTAATTCCCTGTGCAAGTTTCATCTTTAACCTTTTATTCCTCAATTGTGAATCCATCTCTTTTTTCTAAATTTCCTAGCTTGAAATAAGCATCTTGATATTACAATTTTAGTGTTTACAGGCACTACAGTTTCCTTTATATATCCTAATACACATGTTCTGTCTACCAACTGCAATGTAGTTCCAAAAATTCTATTTATGGTATCAAGTATTTCTGACCAATACCTAAACAGTTTTGTTCATCTCCAGAACATGTGTATGAGATCCCCTGTCTCTTGACACCTTGGGCACTTGGCATCTGATCTATGGCCGAACTGAAAAAGCCTCTTAGGAGTGTAGTAAACTCTACAGTGGTGTGAAAAAGTGTTTGCCCCCTTCCTCATTTCCTGTTCCTTTGCATGTTTGTCAC
Organism: Lithobates sylvaticus; assembly: GCA_028564925.1. Taxonomy (NCBI): domain Eukaryota; kingdom Metazoa; phylum Chordata; class Amphibia; order Anura; family Ranidae; genus Lithobates; species Lithobates sylvaticus. The sequence continues at coordinate 571,205,684 of CM053026.1, read as the reverse complement.
ACTTAAGTGTTTCGGAACATCAAACCAATTTAAACAATAGTCAAGGACAACACAAGTAAACACAAAATGCAATTTGTAAATGAAGGTGTTTATTATTAAAGGTGAAAAAAAATCCAAACCATCATGGCCCTGTGTGAAAAAGTGATTGCCCCCCTTGTTAAAACATACTATAACTGTGGTTGTCCACACCTGAGTTCAATTTCTCTAGCCACACCCAGGCCTGATTATTGCCACACCTGTTCACAATCAAGGCATCACTTAAATAGGAGCTGCTTGACACAGTAAGGTCCACCAGAAGATCCTTAAAAGCTACACATCATGCCGAGACCCAAAGAAATTCAGGAACAATTGAGAAAGAAAGTAATTGAGATCTATCAGTCTGGAAAGGGTTATAAAGCCATTTCCAAAGCTTTGGGAATCCAGCGAACCACAGTGAGAGCCATTATCCACAAATGGCGAAGACATGGAACAGTGGTGAACCTTCCCAGGAGTGGCCGGCCGCCCAAAATTACCCCAAGAGCGCAGCGACGACTCATCCAAGAGGTCACAAAAGACCCCACAACAACGTCCAAGGAACTGCAGGCCTCACTTGCCTCAGTTAAGGTCAGCGTTCATGCCTCCACCATCAGGAAAAGACTGGGCAAAAATGGCCTGCATGGCAGAGTTCCAAGGAGAAAACCACTGCTGAGCAAAAAGAACATCAAAGCTCGTCTCAATTTCTCCACAACACATCTTGATGATCCCCAAGACTTTTGGGACAACATTCTGTGGACCGATGAGACAAAAGTGGAACTCTTTGGAAGGTGTGTGTCCAAGTATATCTGGCGTAGAAGGAACACTGCATTTCAGAAAAAGAACATTATACCAACAGTAAAATATGGTGGTGGTAGTGTGATGGTCTGAGGCTGTTTTGCTGCTTCAGGACCTGGAAGACTTGCCGTGATAAAAGGAACTATGAATTCTGCTGTCTACCAAGAGATCCTGAAGGAGAATGTCCGACCATCTGTTCGTGTACTCAAGCTGAAACGAACTTGGGTTCTGCAGCAGGACAATGATCCTAAACACACCAGCAAGTCCACCACCGAATTGCTGAAGAAAAACAAAATGAAGACTTTGGAGTGGCCTAGCCAAAGTCCAGACCTGAATCCTATTGAGATGTTGTGGTATGACCTTAAAAAGGCCGTTCATGCTCGAAAACCCTCTAATGTAACTGAATTAGGACAATTCTGCAAAGATGAGTGGGCCAAAATTCCTCCAGGACGCTGTAAAAGCCTCATTGCACGTTATCGCAAACGCTTGGTTGCAGTTGTTGCTGCTAAGGGTGGCCCAACCAGTTATTAGGTTTAGGGGGCAATCACTTTTTCACACAGGGCCATGATGGTTTGGATTTTTTTTCACCTTTTAATAATAAACACCTTCATTTACAAATTGCATTTTGTGTTTACTTGTGTTGTCCTTGACTATTGTTTAAATTGGTTTGATGTTCCGAAACACACTTAAGTGTGACAAACATGCAAAGGAACAGGAAATGAGGAAGGGGGCAAACACTTTTTCACACCACTGTATGTATCAAAAATAAATGTGCCATTTTCTGCGAGGGGGAGACTGACACCAGTGGGCTTATTTCTAATATCCTCCTCCACTGCTCCGTTGTTGGAATCATTTTACTGCTAATCTGTTTGTATAGATCTGAGACAGGCCCTTTGGTTGTTCCTGCCTTAATCAGCTTTTGAAGGAGAGAGGCTCTACACCATTCCAATACTTGAGTTTTAAACTGGGCCTGTAAAGAGTATCTAATTTGGAGGTACCTATAAAATGAGTAGTTTGGTATACCGTATTCTCTTTTTAATTCTGCAAAGGTTTTCAGGGTACTCCCCTCATACAGTTGAGCCAGGCATCCTATCACCAGTTCTTCCCATTCTTTAATCTTTCCCATGGGGACTAGTTCTTGAAAATGTTTATTGTTCCAGAGGGGGCATATTCTATTACCCCATTATACCCCATTACTGTCTTAAATAACTGAAATATCTTTGTGGCCAACTTTAATGTGGGGCTCCTAGGGGAGAAAGAATCTGCTTCCAGTGTTACAGAATTATGTAAAGCACCCTGAAGCATCATTCTATCACTGGCATTTCCCCCACCCAATATAGTGCATCTTCCCAGGTGCTGCAGCTGAGCAGCCAAGAAATAACTACTAGGGTGTGGGACAGCCATCCCTCCCTCCTTTTTTGGCAACTGTAATGTTTGCAGACTAATCCTAGCCTTACCCTTCTTCCAAATTAATTCCCTAAAAAGGGAGTCACTTTTCTTAAACCACTCCTTTCCTATCCACACTGGGGAATTATGCAAGAGATACAGTAGTTGAGGCATCTAAATCATTTTAATCAGGTTACTTCGACCCGCCACCGAAAAGGGGAGATGACATGTGGCTCTTACGTTTAAATTTAAGGAGGAGTGGGACCAAGTTATTACTGATGTAATGGCATGGGTCCCTTGTCATCAAGATTCCTAGATATTTCATCCTATCCACCACTTTTAAATGGGGAATTCCCAGCGGCATGTGATTTCTTAGTGGGTCTAGCGGCATAAGTGCCAATTTGTCCCAATTTATTACCCGGCCCGAAAACCGGCCAAATTCCTCCACTTTGTTCATTGCCACAACCAAGAATAAATCAGTGTCCCCAAGAAAGAGCAAGACATCATCAGTGTATAATGCAATCTTGTCCTCCCCATGTTCCTTTTAACCCCCTGCATCTCTCTTGCTGATCGAATTGCAATTTCTAGTGGTTCCATTGCAAGTGCAAAGAGCAAGGGTGATAGGGGGCATCCCTGTCTCATCCCTCTCTTGAGCTGGATAGATTTAGAATATAAGTTATTGATTTTTATCTTAGCTCTTGGAGCATTATAAAGTGTTTTACCCATCTTATAAAGGTGGGTCCAAACCCAAATGTTTCCAAGGCACGCCACAGATAATCCCACTCCAGGCTATCAAAAGCCTTGGCCGCTTCCAGGGATAAGACAGCCCTTGATCCCATATTCTGTATCGGAACCTGCATATTCAAATATACTCTCCTGATGTTAATACTTGTAGATCTATTGGGGATAAACCCCGATTGGTCTGGATATATGAGACTTTTAATGCATTTGTTAATTCTGGCTGCCAACACCCTTGCCAATATTTTGACATCGGAACATAGCAATGATATAGGCCTATAGGAAGATGTATCCAACTGATCTTTCCCTTCCTTCTGCAGCACAATTATTGTGGCCTCCGTCATCGAGGAAGGCAGTCTCCCCCCAACTGCAACCTCCCCCAGTGTTTTACCCTCTGGTAGTAACACCTCTCCATACTCCATCCCGAAATTTCCGTCCGGCTTTGTTCTTATACGCGATTGATGCAAGTATTTCTTGTAAGTGCATTTCTTTTTTAATTATTAAAACGTTTTAAGCAGTTTCACACTATGGGCAGTCTTTTTTCCTTTTGAGCATACACTGGAGGAATTGTCCTGTGGAAATTGTGAACACCGATCTTAATACAAGGTGCAGATCCAGGGTGCTGTATGGTTCACTATCATAGGCTTCGGGCTGCTGACGGGTCATCTGGACGGGCCATCTGGTAAGCGCATTATCATCTTGGTGGACGGGCATTTTTTCACTCTAATGCCCCGTACACACGGTCGGAAATTCCGACCACAAAATCCGTCGGATTTTTTCCGACGGATTTTGTCCGACACTGGTGTTGCATTCCGACGGAAAAAGTCAGATGGACCCCACACACGGTCGGAATTTCGGACAACATGGTCCGATAGGACGTTTTCCGTCGGAAAATCCGACCATGTGTACGGGGCATTAGAAGCATATGTGAAGTCACCGTGGTGGTTCAATTAGGACTTTGTTAAGACTAACACCATTTTTTTATCCTTGTTAATTAACCTTTTTCCATGACAATTTCCTTTCTACAACTAAGAATAATGGATGTGGACCTATATATGTGATTGAATTGGTAAATCATATCAATCATTTTGAACTTTTTCATTCCTACCCTTATTAATATATTAATTTAATTATTTTTATTGGTTATTTCTATACCTCTCCATACTGCTTATAAATCTCAATTGAAAGGCCATCCGGCCCAGGAGATTTCTGGTTGGTCATCCCAGCTACTGCCTGCTGCAGCTCCTCTAGAGTTATAGGGGCTTCCAGAGTGCCTCTACCCCTCTCTGTGAGAACCGGTACGTCTATTCTCCCCAAAAAAGTATCAATTTCTCCAGTCTCCTCCACGCACTTTGATTTTTTATAAATTTGCGTAATATTGTCTAAATGTATTGTCAATTGCAGTGGAACATGAGGAGATCTCCCCTCCTGGCAGTCGAATCGCAGCTATTGTCAATGGGGAGGTATTAGTTTTAACCTGAAGTGCCAACATCCAGCCAGCACTCTCCCCCTCGGCAAACGTGCCTTGTTTCTGGAAGAGGCACTTATTCTCCACCTTCCTTGTGACCGCATTTTTATACTCCTGTTGCTTAATAAGCCACCTCCTTTGTTTCTCTGGGTTGGGATCTTTCACATATTGATTTTCTGACAATAACACTTCTTTCCTAATACTCTCCTCCAATTCCCTAGACCTCCTCTTAAACTTTTCGACCTGCTGGATTAGTAGACCCCTAACAAAGGCCTTCATGGCATCCCACACCACTCCCGCCATTGCTGTATCTGCTTGAATGCCACATATTGTTTCAGTTTTAATGTCACCTCAGCTGGCTCACCCATTAGTCCCAACCAGAAGGGGCTTATTTTCCAGTCCCTCGGGGGGCATTGGCACTAGAGGAGAGTGGTCCAACACCCCCCTTGATCCATATACCACATTTTTTTACCAGCGATAACACTGCCTCGTTTCCCAAGGCCAAATCTAATCCAAATAATGTGGTATATGAACTGGAAAAACAAGAATACTGCTGTACTTTTGGATTCCGAGTTCTCCAGATGTCCCACAATCCCACCTCCACCAAAAATTGAGGTAAGCGACCCTCTGCAACCCTGTCTGACTGTAAGCAAGGTGGGAACCTAGCAAGTGTTTTGTAGAGAACCTCATTAAAATCTCCCACCACTATAACAGGTATTTCTTCTTTATCCACCAGAAATTCCATTCATTTATACAGAATCTCCAGCTTAAAAGGTGGGGGTATAAAGATTTGCCACTACATATAACTTGTCCTCTACTGAGCAATACAAAAACACATAACAACCTTGTTTATCTATGCTAACTTCCCTGCAAGAGAAAGAGATCCCATTCCTGACCATTATACTCACCCCCCCTAGAATAGGAGGAATAAATGGAGTGATACTGGCACTTAAATTTCATACTAGGAAATTGTGTGATAGTGTCCTGCACTAAGTGCGTCTCTTGCAGGCAAGCCAGATCCACCCCATGTGTCTCCAATGTGGAAAGAACTGCAGCTTTTTTTAACTGGGTTACCCAATCCCCTAACATTCCAGGAACCTATGTTAAATTTTCTAGGCTACATCAAAGAACCAAACAAAAAACAAAAAAAAGTTATACACGTGTGCACCAAAAAAAACAAAAAAAAACAACAACTCCCGAAGATACTAGTGGAGATAAAACAAAAGGGGGCATCCAGAAAAAAAGGGCCAGCCTACCAAGCCTGCTCCTTGACTCATACCTTCATTGTCTCCAACAACTAATAATTGAACTATAAATGGAATCTTTATCATGAGTCTCCAAATTTATGGTGTAAACCAGCTTGTTTCTCTTATATTAACCACATCAATACAGGGCACTTTCGCCCCTTCCATCCCAGACTAATTTTCAGCTTTCAGCGCTCTCGCACTTTCAATAAGAATTGCGCGGTCATGCAGTGCTGTACCCAAATTACATTTTTATCATTTTGTTCACACAAATAGAGCTTTCTTTTGGTGTTATTTATTCACGACTCCGTTTTTATTTTTTTGTGATAAAACCAAAAAAAGAGCGGAAATTTGGAAAAAAAACTATTTTCTTTATTCTATTTAAAAAAAAATCCAATAAAATCTAATTTTGTCATAAATTTAAGCCAAAATGTATTCTGCTACATGTTTTTGTTAAGTGCATAATAATTGGTTCGCGTGATCACGGACATATGTACGCAAATGATCATGTACAGATGTGCGCAGGTGATCACGGACATATGTGTGCAAATGGTCATTGGGTCATGTGATTTTACTGTTATATATGTGGGGGACATGTGTTTTGGGGATCATTACTATGTGGTGACATGTGTTTTGGGTACATGTGTTTTGGGGACATGTGTGTTTATTGTGTGGGAACACTACACTGGTGATCAGTGAGTAAAAAGCTGTAAAAAACAGCTCATACTGACTGATCACCAGCCAGCTGCAGAGATCCACTCTCCTCTCCTCACCGATCACTTCCGTGTGAGGAGAGGAGAGCCGATCGCCTAACAACCGGCTGTTTGTTTACATCACATGATGGCTGTGATTGGACAAGGCCGTCATGTGATCAGGAGGGCCAATCACAGAGCCCTCCTGTCGATCTAAGATGTGCCATGTCCGGGTGACACGAGCGCATCGGGATCGCACCTCTGTGCGGGAGCGCGCGCGCGATCCCGCTCCTTATGAGGGACGTTCCTGAACGTCCACTCAGAAGGAGAGATAGCCCACCCGGCTGCTTATGTGCAGTGGCCGGGTGGGAAGTGGTTAATGTCCCAATACTGTGTGAATATTCTAATAATACACTTGCCCCACTGCCCCCCCTTGTAACCCCTACCCTACCCACCCCACCACACCTCCCCCACCCCATCCCTCCCCCACCCTTGCCTAGTGCACTTCCCATCTCCTCCTACCCCAGCGTATATAATTTTATGCTTCTGTAAAGAGCATTTAAACGGTACAAACTCTGCTCTGCACTTTTGGAGATCTGGAGAGTACACAAAAAGAAAATGAATACTAAACCAGTAAACCTAGGTCGGACTTTAAAAAATAACAATATTTATTAGAGAAAATAACAAAGCATGAATGAAACATTCAAAGAAGAGTAAAAATCATGTATACTAATACATAATGTACAGTGAGCCCTTGTGTATCAATGCGTTTCACTGTTAGGCTTCTTCAGGACACAGTCTAGGTTCTACATATAGCAAATAAAGAGAACGGATCTCACTGTCTTGCAAGAAGATTCGTCTCATATATATGTATCCAGGTAAATGCTCAAAAAGCACCGTCCCAATAAAGACTGGTTTATGACGGTCTGTACAAAGGCAGAGTAAGACCAGCCTAATCTGCTAGCAGGAAAGAAGCAGAATTGGCCAGAACGATCCAAAAAACAGGGGCACAATTATACAAGAGATGTTGACCCAGTAACAATAAGTGGGCAGGTTTCTTGGGCTTCAAAGCCCACCAAACAATGTGGTAACCAACTGGCAATGTTATCCAGATATAACATTAGGAAACAGTCCACAACATATGGCAGGATTAAAAAAACGAGACAATAGAGCATGGCCCCTGGGAGACAGCCTGTCTCCCAGGGGCCATGCTCTATTGTCTCCAATGACAGATGTCAGCCAATGACAGCTGATCACATGATGTAAACAGAGTCAGTAATTGCCTTTTTTTCTACATGCTGACAGCGCGAGAAGAAACAAAAAAGCCTGAACAGTGGCTTCTGTCAGAGGGACATCAGTCCTGAACAGAGATCCACTGCCCCATCTAAATCCACCCGTGCCACCTGCCAGTGCCCACCAGTGCCACCTACCAGTGCAAAACAGTGATACCTATCATTGCCCACTAGACATGTGCACAACAAAAAAATTTGTTTATTTTCGTTTAGTTTTTTTCGTTTCCGAAAAAAATTTGTTTATTTTCGTTTTGTTTTTTTCATTTCCGTTGATTCGTAACGATTCGTACATTCGTAAGTCGTCTGCGTTCGTATTCGTAACGATTCGTACATTCGTAAGTCGTCGGTGTTCGTATTCGTAACGATTCGTACATTCGTAAGATTTTTTTTTTCGTTAATTTGTTTTTTCGTTTAATTTTCGGATGCATTCGTATCTATTCGTAAATTTGTAACATTTGTAACATTCGTAGATTCGTAATCGGAGCATAATTCATAATTTTATGTAATGTGTATGCTATTATTACATTTTAATAATTTACGAATCGAAAAAAAAAGTTACGAATCGAAAAAAAAAAAGTTACGAATTGAAAAAAAAGTTACGAATGTACAAATTTTTTTGTTCAATCCATTCGAAGCACGTTAAGCAACGCCATTGTAAGAGACACGGAAAATTACAAATCAAAAAAAAAAAAAAAAAGTTACGAATCGAAAAAAATAAGTTACGAATCGAAAAAAAAGTTACGAATGTACGAATTTTTTTGTTCAATCCATTCGAAGCACCATTGTAAGGGACACGGAAAATTACCAATTCAACAAAAAAAAAAAGTTACGAATGTACAAATTTTTTCGTTCGTTTTAGTTTTTCGGATTTTCTTCATTAGTACATTCGTTGTTTCTAATTTGTTTTTTTCGGATTTTCGTTGTTTTTCGGATTCGTTCGATTCGAATGATTCGTTAATCGGATTCGTACGATTCTAACGATTCGTTATTCGGATTCGTACGATTCGAACGATTCGTTCATTCGTACGAAAAAACGAACGAACGAAAATAACGAAAAAAAAACGAAAAACGAAAAAAAAACAAAACAAATTGCACATGTCTATTGCCCACCAGTGCCACCTACCAGTGCCCACCAGTGCCACCTATCAGTGCGGATCATTTCTGCCAATCAGTGCCCATTGGTGCCTCATCATCAGTGCTGCCTAACAGTGTCATCTACCAGTGCCTATCAGTGCCCATCAGTGCTACCTATCAGTGCCCATTAGTGTAACCCATCAGTGCTACCTATCAGTGCCACCTATTAGTGCAACATTTTAGTGCCCTTCAGTGCCACCTATTAGTGCCCTTCAGAGTCACCAATCAGTGTGCTTCAGTGCCGCCCATAAGTGTCACCTATCAGTGCTACCTATCAGTGCACACCTATTAGTGCCCTTCAGTGTCACTCATCAGTCCCACCTATCAGTGCCTACCAATGCCCATCAGTGCCACCTAGCAGTGCTACCTATCAGTGCCACATATCAGTGCCCATCATTGCAGCCTATTAATGCCCATCAGTGCAGCCTATCAGTGCCTATCAGTGCCCATCAGTGCAGCCTCATCAGCACACATGAATGAAGGGAAAAAATTACCTGTTTTCAAAATTTGATAACAAACTATGAAAACTGTTTTGTTTTTTTTTCTCCAATGTGTTTTTTTGTTTGTTTAGCAAAAAATAAAAACCCCAGTAGTGATTAAATACCACCAAAAGAAATCTCTATTTGTGTGTAAATAATGATAAAAATGTCATATGGGTACAGTTTAGTATGACTGTGCAATTGTCATTCAAAGTGTGACAGCACTGAAAGATGAAAGTTGGCCTAGGCAGGAAGGGGGTTTAAGTTCCCAGTAGGCAAGTGGTTAAGACAGCAAAGTAGGAATAATGTTAACAAGTTCATACTTGTAAGATAATGTCTTCTCTTATTACTGCATTGGCTTACTATGCATAACAGTATTTTTTCAGAATTTAATGGAATGCATCCCCATCTAGTGGCAAAATAAAACTCATCTGCAAAGAAAAGTGTCTGTGTACGTGAGTATGTTGATTTTCATAAAAGGAAATAACATGCATGTGTAAATATAATAAGTATGCATGACATACACTCTAGTATCAAATCTGCATTTTATGACTTTGAAATACCTGCTCACAGTTAAAGTCAACTCCATGCAAATCCAACAAGTGGAAATCAGCAGTGCAGATGTTGTAGTGGGTAGTGTTAGATGTACTTAATTTAAACATTAAATAAATGTGTCCATAATTTAGAACATCTCACTAAACGTCTAAGAAGATGTTGCAAAACTATCACTGTGATTTAAAAACAAATCAACCGTAGCTAGATTTTAGTTTCAATAGATTTTTGTTAAACAGTAAAAGAAAGACATACAGTACTCATACATTATCAGATAAAGATTTACCAAAGGTACATAAATTGCTGGATAAATAAGGAACATTGTGCATAACAACAGTACAAAGCAAACAAATGAGGTACAATTTCACTATAAGACAGAACAAGAGAAACAAGGGGAGACAAAGATAAAAACAAGAAAAAAACATGAGACAGATACAGTAGAAGGATAAAAGGTCAAAAAGGCCTTGAGAGGATGGTAATATGTAATGTAGGTTTTACTGGAGGTGTCATTAGTGAGTAGTAAGAAATAACAGTTACAAGTATTCAATAAATACTGTAAGGCAGGGGTGTCCAACCTGTGGCCCAAGGGCCACATGCAGCCCAAGACAGCTGTGAATGTGTCCCAGCACAAAATCATGCACTTACTTAAAAACATTTTTTTTGGAAAAATATGTTTACAGTTAGTGAACGCATGCAGCTGAAGAAACATTTGACAGTGTCAGAGAGGTTACCTGACTGGTCATGGTGCTGGCCGTGCTGGTGTGCGCCGGTGCGTGCTGGCGTGCACTCCTGTGTGCGCTCCTGTTGGAGTTGGTGCGTGCCGATATGTGCCTGTGCGCACTAATGTGCGCTCTAATGTGCGCGCTAATGTGTGCACTCCTGATGGAACTGGGGCGCTTGCTGGCATTTGGGCATGCGCGTGGGCACGTGTGCTGGCGTTCGGGCCAGAGCGCGGGTGTGCGTGCGCGCTAATGTGCACGCACGTGCGTGGCATTTGGCGCCAATCGGCCTATTTAGGTCTGCTGCATACTCTGCTCCTTGCTGCCTGATCATCAGCTCCCCTGTGCCCTTGTTCCTGTTGCCTGTAATCTGCGTTCCTGTGTACCTGATCTCCTGACAACCCGGCTTGCCTCTTGGATATCCCTGACTTCTGCCTGCACCTGACCTCGGCCTGTTTGACCTTGCTTCTGCCTGCTCCTGCTGTACGGTTGTTGCCCGCCTGTTGCCGAACCCTGCTTGTACCTTGACCTGCCTTCTCAGCTCCTGCACCACACCTGACTGCCTATGTTCCAGCTTACTCACCTGCTGCTTGGAGATCATCCTGCTTCCAGCTCCTGGATCATCCACACCAGGCTCTCGTACCACTCCGCACTCCCGTGCCTCCTGTCTATTCTACCAGGGGCCACGAGTCGGACCGTAAGGGAGACCACCCTCTGCCCAAGCGGACTTGCCGGTCTGGTAAGTGGAAGCCTGACAGACAGTGTCCCTTTACTTGACTTTTATCATTTTTATCTTCCCCCAAAGAATCCCACTCTTCACAATCACGTCTTATTAATGATATCAGTTTTTGGGATCATCTATATTCGTGAGCAACTATTTTCTTTTTTTTTTCTTTTTTTTCTTTCAATACATTTTTATTGGATTATAAAGGTAAGTTTACACAAACTAGGTGTGAAACAAACAACAACAAAATACAGTAAAGTACAACTCACAGTTAATGGCTGGACGTGCCTAAGGGGGGTTCCCTCCTGCTCATCCATATACTTCCATGCTTTACAAAAGGCTTCATGCCTCATGGCGTTCATCGCCAAAAATCAGTCAAAAGAATAGTTATGGTCTACCATTTTTCACGCATCTGGGAGGTTGTGAGCTAACTAGACATGTGCAATTCGTTTCGTTTTTTTTTTTTTTTTTTTCGTTTTTTACGAATGAACGAATCGTTCGAACCGAACGAATCTGAATAACGAATCGTTCGAATCCTACGAATCCGAAAAGCAACGAAAATCCGAAAAACCAAACAATGAAAATCCGAAAAACGAAAAAAGGAACAACGAAAATGAACGAAAAAAAATGCGTACATTCGTAATTTTTTTTTTTTTTTTGTCCCTTACAATGGTGCTGCTTAACGTGCTTCGAATGGATTGAACAAAAAAATTCGTACATTCGTAACTTTTTTTTTCGATTCGTAACTTTTTTTTTTCGATTCGGACCTTTTTTTTTTCGATTCGTAAATTATTAAAATGTAATAATAGCATACACATTACATAAAATTATGAATTTTGCTCCGATTACGAATCTACGAATGTTACAAATGTACGAATAACTACGAATGCGTCCGAATTTCGAATAAACGAATGAACGAAAATTAAAACTAATCAACGAAAAATAACTCTTACAAATGTACGAAATGTTACGAATACGAACAACGACGACTTACGAATCGTTACGAATACGAACAACGACGACTTACGAATGTACGAATCGTTACGAATCAACGGAAACGAAAAAAACTAAACGAAAAAAATAATAATAATTTTCGGAAACAAAAAAAACAAACGAAAATAAACAATTTTTTTTGTTGTGCACATGTCTAGAGCTAACGGAGATTTCCAGTTTCCAAGTATTATTGAGCAGGCTGCTAGCAATATGTGAGATATGACTGATCTGTGCAAAGAAGGAGAGAGATCTATTCCTATGTTTAGGAGGGCGAGGGCAGGATTGGGTTTAGTCAAGATTACCGTGCATGTGGAGACTAGTTGAAATATTTGATTCCAGAATCTAGTGAGGTTGGGACATAACAGAAGGCGCGTAATAGGTTTCTTACCCAGCCACAGTAGCTCCAGCAGAGTGGGAAAATGGAGGAGGAGAATTTTGCCATCCTGAAATGTCTGGGGAATGTGTGAAGACTAAATGTGTGTTTGTCATGTTGAAAAAAAATAATTGAAAAAAAGTCTAAACTCATCCATAGGAGAGTGTGAAGGTGTATGGGAAGTGAACTATAAAATTAAGTGTGTGCGTTGAATGTGTGTGGAGACATGAATAGGTCTGATATTACCCATGTATTGATGAAAGCTACTCAAGATAGTCCCTTCCTTGTGGAACGCAGTGGAGGAGTGAACTGTCAATCGGTCCCAGCTGAAGTACCCACAGTCCTCGGCGGGTCGCCGCCAGTGTCATGCATTGACGTCTGAGCAGCATAGGGGAGGTGAGGGAACATTCCACCTGAGGATGATATATACCCCAGTGGGTGCCCGCCCATCCCTGCTGCGGCATCTGATGGAAAAAACAAAACAAGCCCCTGCCTTGCAGCATCCAATGACGTCACTCGCTGGGCATGTTTGAGCATGACATAAATTATCCAGCCCCATAAATTAACTAGCCCATGCTGTGCTAGTTAATGGGTAGTCTCAGGGACTATGGGTATATGGGCTGTGGGGCTGAATACATGGCGGTCCCTTCTCCGGGGTTGCGATGCGCTCAGCTCCCTCCACGCCTCCCTTCACAATTTCTGGATGGGGGTGGGGTCCGATTTTGGGCACCCACTGGGGTATAGATCATCCTCAGGTGGTTTCCTCACCTCCCCTATGCTGCTCAGACATCAATTCATGACATTGGCGGGGACCCGCCCAGGACCGGGGGTACTTCAGCTGGAACCGATTAACAGTTCACTCCTCCACTGCGTTCCACAAGGAAGGGACTACCTTGAGTAGCTTTCATCAACACATGGGTAATGGCAGACCTATTCATGTCTCCACACACATTTAACGCACACACAATTAATTTTATAGTTCACTCTATACACTCATACACCTTCACACTCTCCTATGCATGAGTTTAGACTTTCTTTCAATAATTTTTTTTCAACATGAAAAACACACATTTAGTCTTCACATATTCCCCAGACATTTCATTCTAACACATTTAAAACCCCATGTGTTTAATACACATATATACTTTTTAGCAGTGAGCCTCATTCATTCAATACCATTATGACATTCTCATTTTTTTCACAGATTTGGGCAATACATGCACATTTAATACCCATTGGACAGGTGTTGAGGGTGTCTGGGTTGGTCTGTGGCTGTTGTTTCCCCTGGCCCTCTCTCCAATATTCTTTTAGGGCGGTGGTCGGTACCCTGCCTTAACCCCGGGTGAGACAGTTTTGTTCCAGACCACACCAAATTCCATTGCTGGAGGTTTTGCCCATTTCTTGGGCTAATTTGTAAGAATAAGCGGATTATTCTGATATTTTCTCTCTATTTAGCAAAGGTTTCACATATATTAATTTTCATCCTATCCTATTGATTTTTCAGTAAATACGTACATCCTACCCCTTATGACTGGCAAGAAGCCAAGAAACGTGTCGGGTTTTAAACTAAGGGTGCTGAACTTAACCTATTTTTAATCATGAAATTAATCAAGATTGTCTTTTTGAGTCTGTATTTATATCATGTGATTTATGTAATTTTGATTGGTAATTTTAATTCATGTATTTCTGTTATGAACTGCATCAATGTATGTCCATTGATTTGTTTGCACCAAAGATTCTCTGATTATCATTATAAATATATTAATCTTTTTGATTATATCTGTATTGCAATTTATTTCATTAGTTGATGCTTCAAAATCATGGACGGGTAGTCCACGATTTTGAAGCATAAACTAATGAAATAAATTGATGCTTCGAAATTGTGGACTACCCCTAGGGGTTAATGACATCTAATTAAATCAAAATAAATTTTACGTTTATTTTCCATATCCTCAATGACATGCTTCATTTAAAGTCCCACTTTCCTTCTCTAATTTTTCAGAAGACATTATATCTGACTTTCTGAAATCAGTAAATTTACCTACAACTTCACAAATAGAATCGTCTCAACTAAATCAACCCTTTACAGTACCAGAAATAGAAAAACTAATCAAAAGCTTACCCCATAACAAATCTCCAGAACCGGATGGATATTTGTCGGAATATTATCAACTATTTATCGCTATTCTATCACCATACCTATTACAGGTCTTTGATGCCGCAATTTCCAGAGCTAGTTTTCCACCTGAAATGTTTACAGCAACAATTGTAACCCTGCCTAAACCAGGTAAAGAGCCTAATGTACCTCAAAATTTTAGACCAATTTCATTACTAAATGTAGATGTGAAATTATACACCAAACTACTTGCCAATAGACTAACAAAGCTACTACCAAAACTAATTAACCATGATCAGGTGGGATTTTTGACTGGTCGCCAAACTACAGATGCAACCAGGAGAATGGTTAATCTCATACATCTAGTGGAAAAATATGGGGAGCCTTCTCTGCTTCTCACATTGGATGCAGAGAAGGCTTTCGATAGAGTACATTGGGAGAAATTTGGTCTGATAGGTCCCATACAAAAAGCTATATCTGCCTTATACCCATCTCCCTTGGCATATGTATTCACGGAAGGCATGTTTTCCAAAAATTTCCAACTAACTAATGGGACAAGACAGGGCTGCCCCTTATCTCCAATAATTTTTGCCCCAATTATGGAACCCATGGCCGAGAAAATTATATCACACCCAAAAATTTGAGGCATTCCCTCACAGGGCTACCAACATACAATGTCATTGTTCGCAGATCTTGGTCTGGCTGCCTAGCAGCTTCCAAAATGCTGCTGCTGCCAAAAACAATTTACTACTTTAGAGCACTTCCAGGTCCCATACCCACCTCTTTCTTTACAACAATGCAAAGTCAAATGTTACATTTCATTTGGGCAGGCGGTAGGGCAAGATGCCCCCCTCGGACACAATGGAAGCACAAATCAGTGGGCGAAATTGGAATACCAATCTTAAAGGACTACTATGTAGCTGCTGTACTGGACCAACTTTAAAAACAGTTTTGATCTTAAAACCTTGGTGCCAATAAGAATTTGCTTGGATGCACCCCAAATATCCATTGTCTCTCCTTATGGCAACTTACCTGCTTCCAAAGGGGATTGACATAGATCATCCCAACATACAAGCCACAATCCAGGCATGGTCTTATCTGAGGACGTCAGGGGACGATACTTTATCGTCCATTGACATCCCCACCCCCTTAGAATCCCTAAAATGGGTGATCCCAAACATATCCTAGACCAATGGATAAACAAAGATATTCTTTACTTAAAAGTGAAAGGAATCACCATGATATATAATATACTCCACTCTAAATTTACATTTAACAAGCCAACCCCTTTAATTAAATGGGAGAAAGAACTAGGTAAAATATTTTCAGACCAACAGTGGCTAAAAGCGATTAGAAACAATCATCAATTTTCCTGATGCTCTAACTATGAGGAACTGGCATACAATTCCTCCTAAGATGGCATTATACCCCGTACATAGTGGCAATATTTCCCAGGACTAACTCAAACCTTTTTTTGGAGAGAATGTGGACAGGTAGGAACACTAACACAAGAGGTTTGGGCTTGTCTCCATCTCTGCAGCTTCTTGTCGGAGATATTTAAATTAATATCTAGAGCAACTGGGGTCTTTTTGAAACCAAATATTGAACAAGCTATACTTAGCATTAACATGACAACCTACCCAATCTCTGTCAGATCGATAGACATGCATATATTATTTGCAGCACGCTCAGTGATAATGCACAAATGGAAAACAAATGAAATTCCTAGCATAAGAGAGAGCATCAAACATCAATACTGTAGCAGAATATGAAAAAAAAAATTGGCATACAGAGATGGAAACACATCCAAATACGAGTCAAACTGGTCTATTTGGAGAACCTTCTCCTCTATACCATAGATAGATTCAAAATCTTACATTAAAATATACTGCTATTACCCCATATTTGCACAATATTCAAGATTCTTTCACAGGAACAGTTGACATTGTTACTCAACCTTTTTATATTTAGTTTAACTTGTTCAAGTATATTGTTATATTCTTGTATGTTCTAAACCAATGTTTATTTTGGCCATAATGAGCTCTATCTCTAGAGTGTGAAATACAGGAAGTATAACAGTCAGTATACCTTCTAAAGGGCTAAAAATATAATGTTGTTTTCCTTATCCATCACGCTCCAGTTGGTAGTAAACAATGATAGTTGATTGAAACTAAAGTTTTACAGATTCTGGAAAGCTTTATGTATATGCTCATCAACATGTTATAACTTGTACCGTTACTACCTGTACTCTGTTAAAATTCAATTAAAACCATTTGAATTAAAAGTTTGAACACCCCTGCTGCAAGGTATCAGGGTCCCAGGTATCATTTTGTTAGTTAGGGAAGTTTGTTTACAATAGCTGAAGGACCTATAACATGTAGAGGCACACAACTGTGTAAAACATTTTCAATCAATTTGGGATTTGTAGCCAATGCCTCCTAAGGTATTGAAATATATTGTGTGTAAAGTTGGCACTGGAAAACATATATTTTGAATGAGCATGGTCATTTAGGAGTGGGATTGATGTGTGAAGCATTGGAGGATTGTCTAGCTTCCAATTCCTAGCTATAGACAGTTTGGCAGCTACCAAAAAATAAGTAATTACAGTGTAAAATTTGAAGGCCAAGCCTCAATGCCTACTCCCAGAAGTGCTAACATGGGGTCCAGGACACACATGGTATCAGTAATATTGGATGTTGAAGGAAAAATGCTGACAAAAATCTATAAGTAGAAAGCAGTCCCACAATATGTGAACCAAAGATCCTATAGACCCGCAATTTCTCCAACACTGAGGAAAATGTTTAGAAAATATTTGGGCTAGGCTATTTGAAGTGTAATACCATTTATGGATAATTTTTGGGACTGATTGCCAGTGGGAGATGCATTTGGACAGTTTAATGAGCCTAGGAAGAGCAGAGAACTATTGTGAAGGGGTGGCAGAAAATTGGAGGGTTTGTTCCCAAGATTCCAAAGTAGGAGTCGTATAAGATTGCTTAGGCTTAGCCGGTAGATGAAAGAAACTTCCTTCTTGCTCAAATCTGAGGATTTAAAATACTTTAGTAGGTCTCCAATTAAGATGTCTGTGTTGCTACATAAGCACTGGAGTAAATCTTGAACTTAGAGATATTTATAAAACAATTTGCTGCTTAGAAAAAACAAATTACAGAGATCTTGCATTGACATTAATTGTGACCCTTAGTATAAGTGGCACACTGATTGCATTCCTGCTGCTTCCGTAAGATTTTAGTGACAGGTTATCCATAAGTAGTTCCAGGGAATGAATTGAGATGTGCGACAGTGCTTGGGTTGCTCCTTCTGAGGTTTGATTAGGTTTTTAATGTATCCAACAAAATGCCCAGGTATGATTTGTGAAAGTAAGATTGTAGAACAGTTGCTTGTTCAATTTAAAGCCATGAGAATTACGGGTGAACACACCACTGCTTGGATTAAGCTAAGATAATAGTTTTGTAATATTTAGTAATTTTAGGAACTCCCATACCTGCAATTTTTGTTGAGAAATAGAGAATAGCTCTATTTACTTGTGGCTTTTTGCAACCTCCGATAAGTGAGCTAATGAGAGAATAGTGCTATTTACTTGTGGCTTTTTGCAACCTCAGATAAGTGAGCTAATGACTTGCTGAAGGCTATGTGGATTGGATGAGAGAATAGGCAGTGGCAAAGACTGAATCTAGGTATAGAATATGTAGTAGGAGAAAAATCTTCCTCAAGTAGATACAACCAGCCCAAGAGCCAGATGAAGACTTGAGACCTTGACAGGTGTCTTATTGTTTGTATTAGGTTAGCATTAGGGTTGCACCGATACCACTTTTTTAAGACCAAGTACAAGTACCAATACTTTTTTCAAGTACTCGCCGATACTGATTCCCAATACTTTTTTAATGTCATGTGACAGTGGACTGTGTCAGTAGTTTTTTTTTACAATTAATTTTTTTATTATTTTTACAATGCTTTTATACAACGCTTTAATGCGTTTATTTAATTTTTTATTTTGTTTTACAATCTTACCTTTTAAATATTTATTCCATTTTTTTTTTTATTATTATTATTTTTTTATCAGCCCTGTTGAGGGGGGCTTTGGTGAGATATCAGGGGTCTAAAAAGACTCCCCTTTGAGACAGAGAAAGAAACTGAGGACACAGATTCCCCAATCCCTGAAGATGAATGGACAGGAGACAGCGGCTTCTGTTTATTCATAAACTGAAACATCGTAAACACAGTTTACTCTGCTCAGTTATAAATGGACAGAGTTATTGATCGCTGACTCTGTGCAATCAGAAAAGGAAGGAACCGGTAAATTACAGATTTACTGGCTCCTTCCTGCGCTCTCCATCCTGACAGATCTGGGACAGGGGGGGACCGGAGGAGGACAGAGGGGGACCGTAGGAGCATGAAGGACATGGAGGGGGACCGGAGGAGCATAGAGGACCTGGAGGGGGACTGGAGGAGCATGGAGGACATGGAGGGGGACTGGAGGAGCATGGAGGACATGGAGGGGGACCGGAGGAGCACAGAGGACATGGAGGGGGACTGGAGGAGCATGGAGGACAAGGAAGGGGACCGGAGGAGCACAAAGGACACAGAGGGGTCCCGGAGGAGCATGGAGAAGAACAGAGAGGGGGACCGGAGGCGCACGGAGGAACACAGAGAGGGGAACCAAAGGAGCATGGAGGAACACAGAGAGGGGGACCGGAGGAGCACACAGAGTAGGACATGGAGAAGGACACAGGGAACAGTTAGGGGTGATCGGTGCGGGGTGGGGGGAGTGGCAAGCACCGATCTCCCTGTATAGATTTCACTAAAGCAGGGGGGGTGGGGGAGATTGAGAAGTGGCTGTAAGCTGCTTTATTGAAATCTATACAGGGAGATTGGTGCTTGTAACTCCCCCCCACCACCACACCGATCACCCCTGATTGCCCCGGTATCGAGTCAAGCATCGGAGCTTTTGCACGAGTACAAGTATTTATGCAAATTTTGAAGATCATGAAGATTTTCCCATCCACAAAAGCATGGTGGATGGGAAAATCCTCCCCACTGTGTTATTGTACTCTAAAGCCAGCCATACATGGATAGTAATTCAGCAGGGATCGGCCATATATCGATGTACATGCAGATTGCACAAAAGTTAATCTACTGATCGACTACTGTACAACTGCCCTATCAGATTTTTCCTACTCGATCAGTGCTGCAGGCTAACGCCAGCAATGCTGATCAGTGTATTCTGATAGCGGGGGAGTCTCTCTGCTATCAGAATACAAAGGCTCAACAGGGAGGTTTCCACCTTACACACACACACTTGAATCAGGTCAGTTTTTTTGTTTAATCATTGACTCATCTATGACCAGCTTAAAGGGATTGTAAACCCTTGTGTTTTTTTTTCCCCTTAATGCATCCTATGCATTAAGGGGAAAAAATACCTGGCAGTGACGGCCCCCCCAGCCCCCCCGTTTTACTTACCTGAGCCCTGGAACTTCACCCGGCGGGGACACGCTGTCCCTCTGGGTTCTCAGCTCTTGATTGTATAGATTGATAGCAGTGCAGCCATTGGCTCCCACTGCTGTCAATCAAATCCATTGATGCGGGTGCCAGGGAGCATGCCCACAAGGTAACCCCCCGGGAGAGTGCTTCTCCTAGCGGGTCATCTGATGTAGGGAGGAGCCACGAGAGCCGCCAAGGGACCCCAGAAGACGGTGTTCGGGGCCACTCTGTGCAAAATGAGCCACACAGTGGAGGTAAGTATGACATGTTGGTTATTTTTTTTTTATAATTGAAACTTTACAGTCACTTTAACAGTGGACTCCTCCACTCTCAGAATACACTGATCAGCACCTTAAATATGTGGATGGGGGAATTGGCACATTTAAAAAATACTAATGTGTTGACTGAATTACTGAACTTGCCTTAAAGAAGAATTTAATTAAAAACAGCCACTGCTGAATCAACCATTACCTTGTTCAGGTCCATGTACAGCATAATATATAAAGTACAGGGATCAGGAGTACGTAGAAAACAAGGAGGATGAGCATCACATTCACATTAGAGTCCTCCCTTACATCAAAGTCCCCAGCTTTCCCCCTGTACATCAGAATCCCCCCTTACATATGTGTCTCTAAAGTCCCATCACATTACACCAGAGTCTGCAGAGTCTTACCTTACAGCAAAGTTCCCCATTTACACCAGAAACCAGCAGAGTGTCATCTTATATCAGAGCCTGGTAGAGTTCCCTCTTTCATCAGAGCCTGGTAGAGTGTCTCCTTACATCAGAATCCAGTGGAGTGCCTGTTTACATCGGAATCCAGCGGTGTGCCTCCTTACATCAGAATCCAATAGCGTGCCCCTTTACATCAAAATTTAATGGCGTGCCCCCTTACATCAGAATCCAATGGTATGCCACCTTATAGCAGAATGCAACAGATTGCCCCCTTAAATCAGAATTTATCAGAGTGCCCACTTAGATCAGAGTTCAGTTGTTCCTAAGTGCTAACTGGGCATAAAATCAGCTGGGCAAGTGTGTGAAGCTCTTGAAAGAATGGGGGGCTGGTATATGCAGGCCCAGGCAGAGGCATCAATCTTGAGCCACAATGTATCTGCCAACTGCTGTATTTCCAACCACACACCTCTTTTCTCAGACAGAGAGAGATGGATGGGAGAAGATGGAACAGATGAATACTTCTCTCTCCTCTCCCATCTGTGCAGGGAGGTGGGAGGAGTGTGCTGGCTCATCTCTGTGAGAGTGTCACAGACAGTTCACAGCTACAGCTAGCCAGCGTGCTAGCCCCTAAGTTTATGAACAGCTTTTCCTGATGGACATTTGGCAACCTTTCCCAAGCACAGCCTTCTGTATTTTGGACAGCTATTTTACCTAAGAGAAATTCCAAAAACATGGCCTGTTGGGGGTACTTGAGGACAGGATTGAGAACCAATGCTCTAAGGAACTTTTTCCTGTACAATTACAGGTGCCCTGTTTTTTTACAGTCTCTGGCTCTACCAGATAGCCAGTAATTGCTCTGAAGCAGGGGTTCAGACCCCCCTACCCCCCCCCCCCCCCTTACACTACTGGATATTTCACCAACATTTTTTAAAAGGTTGCACAGGGGAGGTAAGGAAGAGATAGGGTAATTTAATGAAACTGAGCTTGTGTTGTACTTCATTCACCCAATTTGAGTATGAGTTTGAGAATAGATGTGTTCTGCTAGCAGTTCCATAACTAGGGAAATCATAATTGGGGAGAGAGGGCAGCCATGTTATCAAAACTGGGTGGAAAGGCAGCCAGAAGTCCACACTCTGGTGTTGGAATAGATGTATATAAAGGGCCAAATAAATATGTTCTGATAGGTTGCATTTGACAAATACAGCCTTGAGATAGTCTTATTCGGCCCTGTAAAATGGCTTCTCTGCATTCAAAGAGAGGAGCAGAGAATGCTTTTAATGGTGTTCTGCCTATTGGAGAAGATGAATGACTCTCCTTGTACCATCAAAGACTGCCATCCAGTAATGAACCTCACTTGGTCTGGGTGGATTAATACAGGGGTATATTTAGCTAATCTCGACTGGTTAACGGTAACCCTGGGTTTCCTTCCAGCTATTTATTTTGTCTGCATAGTTTTTACTGCAGATGTTCTTGCACAAAGTGACGGTTCTGGTTCTGTTCTCATATACAGTAACTGGTTCTACCTCCATTATGCAACACCTTCTGCTTGAATTCTCTAAAAAGCAAAGATCTTGCTATAGATTTTACGTTCTATGCCTTTTTTTGTTCAAGCTACCAAGATATCTTGTAATCTACCTTTGATACAGATTTTGACATGTATTCATATGTGACTCATTGTTTATATGCCCATCCTCAGGTTGGCTTTAGAAAGGATAAAGATTGGATGTAACTTAGCTTCATCTTCATCTCATCACTTGCATGTCTCTTTAATGGGCTCAAATTATTTCCTATTTTTCATTGCTCCTACTTTTTACCACCACACTTGTCACATGTCTCCCTAATTGAGCTTTATTGGTGATGTTTACTTAAGTATAAGTTTATATGTATATATGTATATTGTTAAGCATGAGGTTATTTAGGTTCTTGGGTGGATATTTTTTGCTTTGCAGTTTTTTTAAGATTGCTTCAGGTGCAGCAGGGAGTTGTCACTGTGCCCTCTATCTAGGTGTTCTCACCTGCAGGTTAGCAGGCCTTCCTCACAGGTCAAAACAAAGTTTGATTGGACAATAATGGGGTTTGCTTCCGGAGCTCTGGGATCCAGGTGGTTATCATGTCTCATTGTACGAGAACATTGCCTCCTCTGGCATTGTTGTTGTGAAGATTTTGGGGAATTGGAGTCATGGTCAGGTTCTGTGTCTCCACTGAATCGGTATGGAGTATAATGCTCAAAGCTGATCGGGGTGGTTTAAGTGGAAAAACCCATCCATCTTTCTTCACCTATAGGTGAAATGGATTTCCCCAGCAGTAGGACGCTCCCAAGTGTTGGATGCATTGAAGTAGAGGTTTCAACTATCTTGTCGTGTACAGAGTATAATTCGATCTGGGAGAAAAGTGATCACAGCTCCATCGAACTCAAGAGACTTTTTCTGCCAGGCTTTCTGCATTATATCTTCTTTTAATGGGTACAAATAAATGAGATGGATGAGAACACCCCGAATACCGGTTTCATTTCCAGGACCTGTCACTCAGTGTATTCTGCCTCATTCATTCACGTCTGGGGGTTTCTATGCAAAAAAGTGTTTAAGAGGGTGATCACCATGGACAGTAGGTCCCCTCCACTCCTACGGTAGCCTTTAGAAAGCCTCTGATGGGGTCTGCCATGACAACAGGGTAGGGTCTAAAGCTCTCTTCAGCCACCTCTTTACAGCTCTAATGCTAACTATACTCTCCAGGCTCAATATTTTTAACTTATCAAAAAGATACAGTAAATCAAAACACTTTTATTTGTATATTTAACAGACCAAAAGAGATCAAATGATAGTTTTTTTTTTGTTAGGGTTTACATACACTTTAATCCCCGACTAGCTGTATGTTTGTTAAACCTGAACTCCAGGTTAAGCAAATATTGTCTAAATACATTAGGTATGTGTATTCTTACTTGAATCTTGGTGGCACATTTTTTAAGATTGTTTCTAACATCTTGCCACTCACCTAATGCATATCTGTGGTGGCAAAGAAGGAGGGCTTTAACATCCACATGCTGGACATATGTGTCTATGGGTAACAGAGCTTTCACATAGTGGAATAATTAAATACCATTTGTGAACGTTTCTCCTCTGGGCTTGAATAGTACTCATCCCTTCTGACCTTTTGTATCAGGTGTGTTTATTCAACTTTTTTAGCCAACGTTGATGTAAGCATTTGCAATTCTAAATTCAATAATAATATGGTATGTTACAGTAATACTTAACATTGAGTATATCCTTAGAAAGAGCAAAAAAATGGCTGCACTCCATTTAGACATCTTTATTGAAGTCAGATAAAATTATGACATACTGAAGCAGAGCATGATCCCATCCCTTCGGAGACTGGGCCACAGGGCAGTATTCCAACATGATAACGACCCCAAACACACCTCCAAGACGACCACTGCCTGGCTAAAGAAGCTGAGGGTAAAGGTGATGGACTGGCCAAGCATGTCTCCAGACCTAAACCCTATTGAGCATCTGTGGAGCATCCTCAAATGGAATGTGGAGGAGCGCAAGGTCTCTAACATCCACCAGCTCCGTAATGTCGTCATGGAGGAATGGAAGAGGACTCCAGTGGCAACTGTGAAGCTCTGGTGAACTCCATGCCCAAGAGGGTTAAGGCAGTGCTGAAAAATAATGGTGGCCACAAAAAATATTGACACTTTGGGCCCAATTTGGACATTTTCACTTAGGGATGTACTAACTTTGGTTGCCAGCGGTTTATACATTAATGGCTGTGTGTTGAGTTATTTTGAGGGGACAGCAAACGTACACTGTTATACAAGCTGTACACTCACTACTTTACATTGTAGCAAAGTGTCCTTTCTTCAGTGTTGTCACATGAAAAGATAGAATAACATATTTACAAAAATGTGAGGGGTGTACTCACTTTTGTGAGATACTGTATGTATATATACCTGTAACCAAGCTTAAGAAAAAAGTATTTCTGATCCTAAAAATATTGATGTATGTAAAAAACACTCTTAATATATAAAACAAATGTGTTTCAATACTAGAATGAGTATGTTCTGTAACATGTATATAAACTCATATATAACATTTTTATTTTTAATGTAATATACAATGTACATGTAGCATGTGTCACTGGAGGAGAAGTGACAGACAGTGATTTTATCTGACTTCAATAAAGGTGTCTTAAAAATCTGTCCAGCCATTTTTTGCTCTTTCTATGCACGTGCAGAGCCTGCATCTGTCTTTTGCTAGCAGGAGGTGTAACCCTGGGATGGTTTGCCTAGAGCAGTGAGTTCTTATCTTATTGAGTATATCCTTATTGGGTTTGGGGATAACTATGTTTAATGAGTTGATAAACTCAGGGATGTTCAAGTCTACTTTTTAAAAACAAACTCTCATGGGTAGTCCATGTTTTTAATCAAATTAATATTTACTTAGAGCACAAATGACTCTTTTTTACATTAAACTTAGTAACAGATAGGATACTAACTATGGTTGTCAGAACTCAATTCACAGAAACCTACTTTGTAGTATGTTACAATGCCACAACCTTAAAGTTATATCATTATCCTTAAACCTGTTGATGTATTAAGAGCATTTATTTTTCCTTGGCTTGTGTCAAATATCTTAGGTAAAATTAATTGAACAAAAAACAAATATAAATAAATATATGTAGATTTGCTTAACAAGGTATGGATCTTCATTGTGTATCAAAGCTTTCTTTAAATCACATGCTGATTGTCAATAGTGATCTAAGGTATTTCAAAAGTGATCTAAGGTCAATAGTGAGCTATGGTATTTCAGAGAGTTTATACATTGGTATTAAATCAGACACTAGTAGAAAAGTAAATATACTGCTGCCACTGGTCTAGTACACTAAAGGAAACATTTTGTTTAAAGTTATAAAACATTCAAACACATCAACTATAAAAGCAGAAGATGTTTAATGCCCCAAGGGTGCCAGAAATTAATATTAAAATTCTTCTAACACCTTCTATACACTCACACTGTCTGTTAATCATAACACTGTTCTATCCCTCTGTCCTTGATGTGGAAAATACCAAGCATTGTAGGAAAGCCACAACCATTTTCAATAGTGTGAAGGAGGCTATGGGTGGTGTATACCTCACAGCTAATCCTTTGGGTTCTAGTTGCCTGGCTGCAGTTCTTTTTTTTTTCTCTTTCATTTTCCCCAGAGTGATTCCCTCCACTGACAGTTCATGCAGTACTGTCAATGATGAAAAGTATTTTGGTGTTTTGTTGTTATATGTTATTGCAAACAAAGATTGTTGAGGCTCTGTTAGCATATACTGTATTTCTAAAAAAAAAAAAAAACACATTTAACTTAAAAAATATAGTGAGTATATCTACAGTATTTGATAAAAATCCTTGTTTTTAATGATAATTAAGAGGTTTTATTTCTAAGGATATTTTATTATCATGTTATGTTCAGTAATAGTAGTCTGAAAATATTGTAGGAAACAACATTGCCTTTGTACATGTTTAAACAGCACATGCATCTTTTGGTTAGCAATAATTTAAAGTGCCATTAAACACAAATGTAATATTTCAATTAGGAGTGCACGTTACACATTTTTTATAGCTCTTTGAGTATCCAGACTTAAAATACTTCTGCCATAGCTATTGGTTCATTCCTTCCTACCTTAAAGTAGAACTATAGGCAAAACGTTTTCCTGCTGCCTCCATGGCAGCATACCTGTGATAAGCTCTGCCCCATAATCCTCCCCTTAGAATAGTGAATATATTATAAAAGAAAGACCAATACTCCTTACAGCATAATGAATGAATGAATGAATGAATAACTTATATAGCGCTACAATGCGAACTGAATCACCTCAAGGCGCTGTAATGGCGTTTGGTTGTCGAGCTTCTAGAAGAGGTAGGTCTTGAGTTTCTTCCTGAAGGCCTGATGGTTTTCTTCCATGCGGATGTCGGTTGGTAGAGCGTTCCATAGCCGTGGTCCCTGGACAGCGAACCTCCGTTCCCCCTTTGATTTGTAGCGGGATTTAGGAATGAGGAGGAGATTTTGATTAGCCGATCGAAGACTGCGATTCGGTGTGTAGTGTTTTATTTTCTCGAGAAGGTATTGCGGAGCGTTTCCCTGTGTGCATTTGTGGGTGAGGCAGAGGGTCTTGAATGTGACCCGATTCCTTACAGTTAGCCAATGTAGGTTCCTCAGGGAAGGGGAGATGGATTCCCAGGGTTTTTTCCCTGTTATCAGTCTTGCCGCCGTGTTTTGGATAAGTTGTAAGCGCGCAAGTTGATATTGGGGTAAACCTATGTAGAGGGAGTTAGTGTAGTCTAGTCGAGAATTGATGACTGTTCCAACTACCACTGCTTTGTCCTCCTTTGGAATGAAGGGGATGAGTCTGCGTAGCAGGCGGAGCAGATGGTGAGATCCACTGACTACTGATCCTATTTGGGCATCCATTGACATTTCTGAGTCAAAAATGACTCAGAGACTCTTGGCCTTGGTCCTAGGGGCGATGGTCTGTCCAAAGATGGTGGGTGGTGTCCAAGGGATCTTGGTTCGGGGGTTTTGATTTGCATGTAGAATAAGAAGTTCTGTTTTCGATTCATTAAGTTTGAGGGAGCTAGTAGTCATCCAGTCGTCTATCATAGTGAGGCATTTTTCTAATTGCTGATGGTGGTCTTTTTGTCCGGTGATACGAAAATATAATTGCGTGTCATCAGCGTATGAGTGGAAGCAGAGGTCTGATCTTCTGATGATTTGAGGAGTGGGCGGATGTAGATGTTGAAGAGCACTGGCGACAAGGGTGATCCTTGAGGGACTCCACAGGAGATTGCCCGGGTTTCAGAGGTGAAAGCTCCTAGTTTCACTGTCTGAGAGCGATTTCCTAAGAAGGATGCGAACCATTGTAGATCTGAGTCTGTGACTCCTGCTACTTCTGTAAGGCGGATGAGTAGAGTATTGTGGTCCACAATATCAAACGCTGCACTGAGGTCCAACAGTACCAGGAGACAAGATTCTCCGTCATCTGCTGCTTCGAGGGCGTCGTCCCATATCTTCAGGAGTGCGGTTTCTGTCCCATGGCCTGGGCGGAATCCTGATTGTAGCGGGTCCAGGAGTGTGTGTGTGTCCAGGTGGCGTTGTATCTGTTGTACTACCGCTTTCTCCATAATCTTGGAGATGTTGTTCAAGCTTGTTATCGGTCTGCGGTGGTTAGGATCCCAGGGGTCAAGGTTGGGTTTCTTTAGCAGGGGTTTGATGATGCCTTGTTTGAGGGCGCCTGGAAAAATCCCTTCTTTGAACGATTGATTTATGAGGTGCGTTATTGTGGGAGCCAGGATGTCGGAGCATTCTTTCAGGAGTTTTGTGGGGATGATGTCAATAGAGGATGTGCTGTCTCTGAGATTTTTGATGATGTTTTTAGTAATATCTGTGGTAATTGGGATCAGAGAAAACTTTGGTGGTTGTGGGATGTTTGTGTCGATATCGACTTTTTGCTCTGGTTGACTGCCGTCGGATGTTTTTTTCTGATGAATTATTTTCCGGATGTTGTCGATTTTATTGATGAAAAAATCTGATAATTCATTGCAGAAATCTTGGGTTTCATTAGCGGGGGGCTCTAAGAATGCCGGGTTCATCGACTGAGCGACTATTTTAAAAAGTTCCCGGGGGCGGTTTAAGGCCGCTGAGATGGTATTTGAGAAATAATCTTTTTTAGCTTTGAAGATTGCCTTCTGATAATTCTCTGTCATTCCTTTGTAGTTTGTGTGATTTCCCTTGGTAGGATTTCTTCTCCATGCTCTTTCAGCTCTTCTGCATTCTTGCTTGAGTAGCGTGAGCGAGCTATTAAACCATCCTGCGTTTTTCCTCCTGATGAGTGTTCTGCGTTTTGGAGCCACTGAGTCTGCTGATTGTAGTAATACATTGTTTAGGGAGCTGAGAGTTTGCTCCGATGAGTGGGTTAAATTCAGAGTTGCTATTTTGTTTGATAAAGTGGTTTTGAAGGTATCGGAGTGCAGTTTTTTCTGCGATCTGGTCCAATGAGTTGTTGTTGCAGGTTTCTGTTTTTGGTGGGTGGTGTTGGTGGAGATTTTGAATTTGATGGCGTGGTGGTCCGTCCATGGTAGTGGTATGTTGTCTAGTGTGTTGATGTCCAGAATTTTTTTGAAGATGAGGTCCAGAGTGTGTCCTGACCCGTGTGTGGGGGTCTTTATCAGTTGCTGGAGACCCAGTTCTTCCAGTTGGCTGATGCAGGCGGTCGCGATAGGGTCTTGGGTAGAGTTTGCCCAGAGGTTGAAGTCTCCAAGTACCAGGAGGTTTTTGGATTTCAGTGTGTGTATTGAGATGAATTCCGCGAGGGGTGTAAGCAGATTGGTCTTTGGTCCTGGTGGTCTGTAGCAAAGTAGAATGGGAGTGGTGTCATGGGGTGTTGATTGAAGATGCAGCATCAATGTTTCCATAAAAGGCACTGGGTTCTGTAAGATTGGTTTGGTGAGCGCCAGGTGCGATTTAAAAATCACTGCTAGGCCTCCTCCTTTTTTTCCTATCCGATGTTCAGTTAGGATCCTGTAGTTCCAATGAGAGCAAAAGGTATTTTAAGGCATTTCTTTTTAAAAAATCAGCCACAAATCATAACTGAACTATGAAAAGCCTTAAACAGATTTCAGTTGAACTTTATGTGGTCTGATTCTATGCAGTCTAAACTCTCTAGGACCGCATGCGGCCCACGGGGCTGCAGGTTGGACACCCCTGATGTAGTACAAGGGCCTGCCTGATTTTATACAGAGTGAATGGATAGATAGGTGGGTCATCCTTTTCCAGAGATTTGGTAAATTTAAAGCAAATTGTACAAATATTGTACAATCAGATTGTATAGAATATGGCCACCTTTATACACCTAAAATGAACTAGTCACACTTTCAGTGCCATTAATTGGTAATGGCACCCCAAATGCAGAAGCAAACACACATTTTGCCACGTGAAGAAATTAGCAGAAAATGCTGCAAAACGCACCGTAAAAAACATGTGGGGGCGTGGCTTGGAGCGCAATGTGGACGGCCGCACAGTAGCTGAGTTCTGGGAGACTGTGAGGCCCGGGACCTGCTGATACCGCCGAGACACTGATAATGTCCACTCAGCTTAAGAGGGGGACCCACGGACATACACTCCGCTCCTTCGTGACCCCAAAGAGAAGAAACTCGGCAGCAAATCTGAGCAAATTCAGATTCAGCAGCGGGGGGAGGTCGGCCAAGATGGTGCCGACACACAGGCAAAACGTGGAGGAGGACATAGAAGATGACGAGGTGTCTTTGCCGGCTTCTGAGGATTCCATGGCAGGTAATGCTAATGACAAAGACAGACCCCTCACCTATGCCTCCATGACCGATATTGCCACAGACATCAAGAGGTCGTTTGCCTCTGCTATCACCGACATAAAGACAGAACTGCTTAAGCTCTCAGAACAGATGGCGGTCACAGAGAGAGCAGGGAAGAGGAGAGATAGGGCCCTGGTGAGGCTGGATGAAGTTGCAAACTCTCATACACACCATCTGATAGAGATGAATAGGCATTTAGAAGATTTGGACAATAGAGGACAACGCCACAATATCAGGGTCAGAGGCATCCCTGAATCTGTCCCGAACGACCAAATTAAACCAGCCCTGACCACCATTTTAACGAATTGTTGAACAGGCCGGAACATTCCCCAATTGATTTTGACAGAGCCCATAGAGCTCTGTGGCCTAGGGTGCCTGATGATAACCCACCCAGGGACGTTATTTGCTGCCTCCCCAACTTTTGCCTGAAGGAAGAAGTGCTACAAAAGGCTAGGGCAAACGAGCAAATACTTTTTCATGATGCCACAATACAGTTGTTTCAGGACCTCTCCCCTATCACCCTGAAAAACAGGAGAGCATTGAAACCCCTGTTAGTGCTAAAAGAAAAAAACATCAACTACAGGTGGAAATTCCCCTTTGCCCTGCAGGCCTCCTTCATGGGGAAACAACACGTGCTCAAAATCCCTGAAGAGCTTCACAGATTCTGTGACAACCTTCAAATCGCACCAATAGATCTACCAGAATGGTATGCAGACTTCATGCTACCACCAGAAATCAATAATCCACAACTCAACCCAGGGTTCTCACCCATGCAATCGCCCTTTCAACAAGGAAAGCAAAGAAGAAACAACAGCAGACACACTTATGCCGCGTACACACGTGCGACTTTTGCCGGCGGACCTAGTCCAGCGGACAATCCCGCGGGACTTTCCAGCTAGGTCCGCTGGACTTTCCGAGCGTGTGGACTTGCCCACACACGCACGGACTTCTCCAGCGGATAATCCGCCGGCCAAAAGTCCGCGGGACTTTTGAAAATGAACGGACTTGCCCACACACGGAGCAGTCCGTTCATTTCGAACGTAACTTCAGGTTACGTAGCTAGCGTAGGCAGTTACTGCCGCCGCGCTAGCTCCGTGACCTGGCATGGATTTAAAGGGAATCCCCACGCCGAAAAAACGGCGTGGGGGTTCCCCCCAAATCCATGTCAGACCCTCATCCGAGCACGCAGCCTGGCAGGCCAGGAAAGGGGTGGGGACGAACGAGCGCCCCCCCCCCCTCCTGAGCCGTACCAGGCCACGTGCCCTCAACATGGGGGGTGCCCTGGGGAAAGGGGGGCCGTGCGGCCCCCCCACCCCAAAGCACCTTGTCCCCATGTTGATGAGGACAAGGGCCTCTTCCCGACAACCCTGGCCGTTGGTTGTCGGGGGCTGCGGGCGGGGGCTTATCGGAATCTGGGAGCCCCCTTTAATAAGGGGGCCCCCAGATACCGGCCCCCCACCCTATGTGAATGAGTATGGGGTACGATGTACCCCTACCCATTCACCTAAGGTGTAAAATGTAAAATACAAAAAACACACACACTTTTGAAAAAATATTTTATTGCACTGCTCCGGGGGTCTTCTTCCGTCTTGGGGGTCTTCTCGCCGGACTCCTCCGCTCTCTTCTGCTCTTTTACCTAGCTCTTTCACGAGCGGGGGGAGTCCGGCTACCTTCTTCGTCGTCGCCACCGTCGTCTGGGGGTCTCGATCCGCCTTCGGGGGTCTTCCGGGGGTCTCTTCTGTTCTTGCGGCGGTCGTCGTCTTCCGCGCCGCCGGCGCCTTCTTCTTCTTGTCCGTCTTCTTGTTCTTCTTCTTGTCCTTCTTCTTGTTCTTCTTCTTCCGATGTTGACCCGTCGCTGTCTCTGCCCGGAATGCCTGTGCCGCTCTGCGCTCGGACTTATATAGGGACATGGGGGACAGGGTCACATGCACATGTCACATGGTGACCCGCCCCCTTGTGTTGTCACAGTCCCAGCATCCTCCGGGACTGTGACAACACAAGGGGGCGGGGTCACCATGTGACATGTGCATGTGACCCTGTCCCCCATGTCCCTATATAAGTCCAAGCGCAGAGCGGCACAGGCATTCCGGGCAGAGAGAGCGTCGGGTCAACATCGGAAGAAGAAGAAGAACAAGAAGGACAAGAAGAAGAAGAAGGCGGCGCCGGCGGCGCGGAAGACGACGACCGCCGCAAGAACAGAAGAGACCCCCGGAAGACCCCCGAAGGCGGATCGAGACCCCCAGACGACGGCGGCGATGACGAAGAAGGTAGCCGGACTCCCCCCGCTCGTGAAAGAGCTAGGTAAAAGAGCAGAAGAGAGCGGAGGAGTCCGGCGAGAAGACACCCAAGACGGAAGAAGACCCCCGGAGCAGTGCAATAAAATATTTTTTCAAAAGTGTGTGTGTTTTTGTACTTTACATTTTACACCTTAGGTGAATGGGTAGGGGTACATCGTACCCCATACTCATTCACATAGGGTGGGGGGCCGGTATCTGGGGGCCCCCTTATTAAAGGGGGCTCCCAGATTCCGATAAGCCCCCGCCCGCAGACCCCGACAACCAACGGCCAGGGTTGTCGGGAAGAGGCCCTTGTCCTCATCAACATGGGGACAAGGTGCTTTGGGGTGGGGGGGGGCCGCACGGCCCCCCTTTCCCCAGGGCACCCCCCATGTTGAGGGCACGCGGCCTGGTACGGCTCAGGAGGGGGGGGCGCTCGTTCGTCCCCACCCCTTTCCTGGCCTGCCAGGCTGCGTGCTCGGATGAGGGTCTGACATGGATTTGGGGGGAACCCCCACGCCGTTTTTTCGGCGTGGGGATTCCCTTTAAATCCATGCCAGGTCACGGAGCTAGCGCGGCGGCAGTAACTGCCTACGCTAGCTACGTAACCTGAAGTCACGTGCTAAATGAATGGACTTGCCGATGAGCGGCAAGTCCGTTCATTTCAAAAGTCCCGCGGACTTGCCCACTAACGGCGGGATTGTCCGCTGGACTGCCAAGTCCAGCGGATAATTTTAAAACAAAACTTAAAACTTTGGTCCGCTGGACTTTGGCGCCAAAAAGTCCGCCGGCGCCCACACACGAGGGGATTATCCGCTGGACTTCAGTCCAGAGGATAATCCCGCGGGATTGTCCCTTCGTGTGTACGCGGCATTACGATTCTCCCTCTTCATCTAAAAGTGCAAAAAGCCAGAGAATTAAGTAAGGGCCCTATGCAAAATCCCCAAACATCTATTCTCTGACTCCAGATGATACCTGTTTACCAAGTTCCACTACCTCTTTTATCACGGCTGAATTGACATAGATCCAGTTATATTCTCACCTTTGAATACCCTGCGGCTTGTTTACATGCCCCTTACAGCATTCCCCAGCATGACTCCACAGGATCAGTAATTTCAGACAGACGCAAGGACATAACAGAAGAACAGCTACCACCATGAACCACCACCAGAGGGCGCAAGGAGACCACAACACTGCACCGAGCAACCTGAGAAACAGAACTAACACCTAAGACCCGCATTGTCTCTTCTTTTTTCCCTCTTTTTGTCTGAAAGCCATTATGAGAGGAACATCCCTGCAATGCAGGAACAACTACTCTTGCCTGTCCAAGCTTGCAACCTCCAGGACTGCTATAACGAACATTCACAGGGATATACCAAGAAAGATGCAATCACCATGACCTGCCACCAGAAGACACAAGGCAGCCACCTCACCACACTAAACACCTTCTGTAGAAGAGAAAAGACCTTTTTTTTTTTTCTTTTTTCTTCCCCTTTTTTTTTTTTTTTCCCCTCCCCCTCTCTCCCTTATTTTTTAATTTTTACAGACTCATCTCAGCACCACGTGAAGGACCAACAACATCGTGGAAGGTGAGAAACCTATCAAGATGCCACCTCCACAACCCACCACCAACAATTTGGCTCGGCATCCACCCTGTGAACTTTGACACACATGTCACCTGTCAGCAAGGACTCTGACAACAATATGGACAATGCACAGATTCATACAATCATCACCAAAAGGTTTTCTTTTATCCATAATGTAAGATAGAGTACCGAATTTTCTTGTTACCAGTATGTGATTAGATTACCCCATACTAGCGCACAGCAGGGACATCCAAGCTGCTGATACATATACCTTGAGTTGAGGCTGACACACTATACTCATGTGGAGCATGGGGGCGCCCAACAATTCCCAGATCACTCTAATACCTGTAACCTACCAAGAAAAGAACACACCTGATGCATGACACCTGGGTGTCATCCCAACTAAACTCACCCTCAGACACAAGACAAAATTAAGAGGGCTGAAATACCTCTGCCACCATAGATACCATCCCACTCATCCCACCATGGGACCCCCCCACACTCCACAATGAGCCCATAGATAAGTAAACATGTCAAATGTACTGAGAAATGCTTTCATAGGGGTTTGTAAGACTACACTACCATCAGCACCTATTGACCTCTATTGACCTCTATGATCCCTACTCGCTGACCTACCCCTCCCCTCTCCACATAGCAAACCCTTCTTTATCCCACTTGCTCCTATCTTATCTCATGAGGTTACATACGTTAGATACACGTTAATGCTCACATACACAGACTGGAATACTGGTGGACCTGCTGGTGGTTCATGATAGACAAGCCACCCCCCCCCCCCCCCCCACCCGATTAGCACTACAGGTGACAGTTGATCTATTACAGCCATAATGTTCTTAAGGTTATGTTTGTATATTTTGTATATTTTGTTTCTGGAGTCTATACACCATTCACGGCTCTTGGCTTTCTATTGAATGCCATCTAAAACCCACAACAATCCACGTATCAGTCCCCCCTCGCTACGCATGCACACCGCAGACGGTTTAAACCTAAGGACAAAGATCAATCTCACATAACTCCCGGGCCTCCCGGCGTCACTAGAGACAGACACTAATCCCAGGTGACACAAATCTCTCACTGGTAATATAACCCTTACCGGTGACAGAAACCCACTACCGCTCCTCCCACTATCCCCCCAGAGTACAACTTAGTACCGGATTTTCCTAGGTACTATCCGGCTCCTCGCCATATAGGTGAGATTTGAGCATCCACTCAACAGTTCCCCCCTCCCCCATACCCTACTACTAAATACCCCCCTCCCCACCACACCCCCCCCACCCTCTCCCACCCCCCTTCCTAGACCCTTACACTACTCAAATACACAGCACGTTCTGACATCTCACTCTCCTGACCGTCAGAACATCATATCAACCGATACATCTCATAACCTGAACCTCATCCAACCACCCCCTACACTTATATTAACCCGATTTCCCGGGTGACCAGACACAATACGACATGGCATACTCTCAACTAGGGAAATCACCGACCCTTGTCTCACACAATATCAATGGCCTGAATCAGCCTGAAAAAAGATCCAAACTACTAAAAGAACTTAGAAAAACTCGCCCGATGATAGTGTTTCTGCAAGAGACCCATTTCAAAAGCGAACACATACCTAAATTCACAGACAACATATACACCGAAATGCATCACGCCACTAACCCCCTAGCAAAGACAAAGGGTGTCACTATCCTTATCAACAAAGAAGCCCCTTTCAAACTCCAACAGAAACTCACTGACCCCGACGGCCGATATATATTCCTAAAGGGAGACTGGGCTGGTACACCCATCACTCTCGCTAATGTTTATTTCCCAAACAAGACGCATGTCCCCTTCTGCCGAAAGATCATAGAAGAGCTGAAATGGTTCGCAGAAGGCTGCACCATCCTAGGCGGGGACTTCAATATCCCCCTCTCACCCCTCAAAGACACATCCACAGGCCACACGACAGTAACATACAGAATACTCTGACTTATCAAACTGCTAATCAGCTCCCTCTCCCTAGTAGACACCTGGAGATCTATCCACACCTCAGGAAAAGATTACACCTTCTATTCCCACCCTCACAAAAGGTATTCACGAATCGATCTCATTTTTGTCACGCAACGAGATATTAAAAACATTAAATCGGCGGACATAGGCATTATATCACTCTCAGACCATGCACCCACGGCAATTTCTATGCAGCTTGACCCCCCTAAACGATCCTTTTTTAACTGGAGACTGAATGCCTCCCTACTAACAGACCAGACGATTAAAGATGACACAACGCTATTAATGACTATTTTAGGATTAACAAGGATTCGGACACTGACCCCCTGACAAATTGGGAAGCACACAAATGTGTCATAAGAGGAATTCTAATGAAATGGGGTGCAAGGAAGAAGAAAGAGAGGGAGACAGAAATAACCAGGTTGACCACACAAATCAACAAACTTGAAACGCAACACAAACAGTCACTCTCCATTTTAGTAGAAGAAGAACTCACAAGATGCAGAAACACACTAAAACAAATATTAGACCTAAGGATTAGGAAAGCACTTTTCTTTAAGAAAGGCATCTACTATGAACACGGCGATAAAAGTGGAAAACTACTGGCCAAAGCCCTCAAAGACGCACAGATGACGACCAACGTACATGCTATAAGAGACACAGACGGCACACCCAGACACAACCCCACGAGATCGCGAATCTCTTTCACAATTTCTACACGAAACTCTACAACCTTCCAAACCAACATAAACCTCACATCACACTCACAAAACAAGAAACGATAGATACATTTCTAAAAGACAGTGAACTACCCCAACTATCACAAGAGGATGCACAACAATTAGAAGAGCCCATATCCACTACCGAAATATTAGGAGCGATCAAAGAACTAAAATCGGGTAAGAGCCCGGGCCCTGACGGCTTCACTTCTCAATATTACAAGACCTACATGCACCAGCTGACCAAACCCTTACTGACCACATTTAACTATCTAGCCAAACATAAAAACCACCAAGACCCCTTTCTCATGGCACACATAGCAGTGATCCCCAAACCAGACAAGGACCACATGGACTGTGCAAACTACAGGCCAATTTCTCTCCTAAACACCGATCTAAAACTCCTAGCCAAAATACTAGCCAATAGAATAAAACCCCTTCTTGCAAAAATAATTGGCCCCGAACAAGTAGGATTTATGCCTGGCAGGGAGGCAAGAGATAACATTACAAAAGCACTTAACCTGATACACTTCTCCAAACTTTCTAAAACTGGCAAACTCATACTCTCCACCGACGCCGAAAAGGCTTTTGATAGAGTCTCCTGGGATTACATGATGCACACATGTTCCCATATTGGGCTAAATAGCAACATGATGTCATGGATATCAGCACTCTATCAAAACCCTCAGGCCAGAATCAAAGTAAATAATACACTCTCTGACCCGATAAAAATACGAAACGGCACTAGACAGGGGTGCCCCCTATCCCCCCTCCTCTTCATTATCTCACTAGAGCCTCTAATCAGAACCATCAACACTGACAAAGACATAAGAGGTTTCAAGATCGGGGACAGAGAATTCAAAACCGCCGCATACGCAGATGGCCTCCTGTTCTTCCTTACAGAACCACATGTTTCCATACCCAACCTTGAGAAAACATTTGAAACCTTTGGCTACATCTCTAATTTCAAAATTAATAATACAAAATCTGAAGCCCTAAACATTAGCCTCCCGCAAGATCAATTGAGATTATTACAAGACAACCATAAATACACATGGGTTAGACACACATTAAAATATCTAGGGATTAACCTGACTAACAATATAGACTCCTTGTACCATCACAACTACGAACCTCTACTGAAAACATTGATTAGAGACCTCCAAAAATGGCAAACAAAAACATTCTCATGGTTCGGCAGGGCCTCAATACTCAAAATGACAATACTACCCAGGCTCCTATATTTCTTTAACGCCCTCCCTATTAAAATCCCAGAGACCTTCTTCACCACACTAATTAGAGCACAGAGACGCTTCCTATGGGCAGACAAGAAACCAAGAATACAGATTAGACTCCTACAACTACCTAAGAACAGAGGTGGTATTGGACTCCCGAATTTTAGAAAATACCACCAAGCCTCTCATATCACACAAATAATAGACTGGCACTGCCACACGACAAACAAGGACTGGATACAACTGGAACAATACCTAACCCCACACAATCTGACCTTCTACCCATGGACAAGCCACTCCAAATCCGACAAAACACTGGACCACCCACTGGTATCAACCACATTAAATATCTGGCACAAAGTAGCTGGAAAACACAAACTTGCAACAATTCCAGGACCACTCACCCCAATCACAAATAACCCAGACTTCATCCCAGGCTTACATCTCAAACACATACAGACCCAAACGACGGCCCATTGCTTGACCGACTCTAAAATCAAAACACTAGATGATTTACGAACAAATTGGGAGGGCCCATTTCCTGGTTTATGGTTCTACTTGCAATTAAAAGACTTCCTGTTAAACAGCAAATATAGAGCATCATACTGCCTTCCACTATTCCCTCTCAAAGAAATTTGTTTCAAAAGATCCCCAATTAATAACACTACCTCCCTAGCTTACTACTGGTTAAACCAGGACGAGAATACAGACAATGATAAACACAAGAAGAGGTGGGAAAGGGATCTAAACACTACAATCACGAATGCACAATGGGAGAAGGCATGTATCATGACTCACAAAAGCTCTTTGAGTACCAAATATCAAGAAATCTCATATAAAATACTCACTCAATGGTACATCACACCCCTTCAAACCAGGAAATGGTCCCCCACAGATACAGACTCCTGTTGGAGATGCAACAGGAGCATTGGCACCTTCCTCCATATCTGGTGGACATGTCCCCCAATACTGTCATTCTGGAACGCAGTAATACAACGGATTAAATCCATAACAGAAACCAGTTTAGAATTTACACCTGCTGCCTGCCTAATAAATGTAAACAACCTCACCATAAGCAGATACAAAAAATCCCTCACTAGACACCTCCTTCTGGCGGCCAAAACACTCATCCCCCTTCATTGGAAGACTACACATACACCCTCCATCATAGACTGGATTGACAGAGTTAATTACATTCATAAAATGGAGGAAATAGCCGCAATGAAACAAGAACACAACACCCGATTCAATGAAATATGGCAGCCGTGGTTGCTGTTTAAGTACTCACCTGAATATCTCTCACTCACTGATCCAGAAGACCCAGATGACTAAACACCGTCCAGACCCATACCCCCACTTCACCCAGACTGAACCATAGATCCCTAATAGGACACTGAAATGAACGATAGCAAGGTCTTTGTGTTACCCCAGAATTCAAGTTGATTACACTGTATCCTAGAACCAATATCAGCGACCTACATCCTATGAGATATGTCAAAATATGACCTACCTCACCCTTCCCCTCAACCCCACCACCCATCAATACCACTGTTCCCCTACCCTCTCCACCACCCCCATCTTATAAACATTAACCCAGTGAAATGTTTCACCTTACCTTACTACTAATTTTATATTACGTAAAATATCTTTTGTATATACGTGCCCTTAACGTAGCTACATTCAATACTGTATGCCTTTGTAACACCCCCTGTTATATTACTTGTTTCAAACTTCAATAAACTTTTGATTGAGAAAAAAAAAAAAACATGCAACCCGAAATACTCCAAAATGTCCCATAAGTTAGTTTGAAATCAAAGGCTGCCCTATGTGTGTCACATAAAAAATACCAAAAAATGTGCACTCCCGCTGTGCTAGGTGTGAATGGGGCCTAAAAATTAAATTGGTGTCTTTACACAAGAACAATGAGGCTCTATTCACATCTGTGCATTTTCGAATGCATGGCAAGCTGCACAGAAAATGCACACTTCACCTTGCGATTCAGAAATATTATTTAAATGCACTAAAAAGCACAGTAAAAAAAACACATCATGCTCAACTCTAAAAAGATTTCTGAAGCTTCTTTAGTGCAATAGTTGCGCATAGAGCAGCCCATTCAAGCAAATTAGCTGCCATGTGCGTGACAAGCAAAAACTCCCCAAAAAACTCATGTGGGAATGTGAGTTCCCACAATGCAGAGATGTAAACAGGGCTTAACAGCTGAGTGTCTCCAATCACTACGCAGTGCAAGGGCCTGCCTGATTGGATACAGAGTGAATAGATAGATAGGTGGCTCCTCTTAGTCCATAGTTCTGGTAAATTTTAAGAGATTGTACATATTTCATAATGTATGGGCAGTTTTATATAAGTACTGTACATAGGAGGAAGTGGATGGACACTCAGCTGTGAGGCCCTATTCACATCTCTGCATAGCAGGAACTCACATTCCTGCAATCTGTTCTGTTTAGTCGTTTTTGAGCTTTTTCGCTTGTCACACATAAGGCAGCCCAGTCACTTGAATAGGTTGCCCTTACGCTCAACAATCACCCCAAGGAAGCTGCAGAACTTTTTTTAGAGTGGAGTGTGGTGCGTTTTTTACCATGCTTTTTGGTACGTTTATAGCACATTTATGAAACTCAATGCAAAACACGCATTTTCTGTGCAGTTTGTCATGTGTTAGGAAACACACAGGTGTGAATGGAGTCTCATTGTTCTTGTGTAAAGACACCGATTTCACTTTCAGTCCCCATTCACACGTAGCATACGTTTTTTGGCTCCTTTTTCCTGTGACTTGATTTCCTTGATTTCAATGGGCAGCACTACACATAGCTCATGGGACATTGTGGCATGTTGCGGTTTGCATGTTTTTTACTGTACGTTTTGCTCACTTTAAAAAAAAGTGTGTTTGCTTGTGTGTTTGGTGTGTCATGAACCGCCATAAAATAATAAACAATGGCCCCCTTGCAGGTTTAAGTCATAATGTACTAGTATGCACCACATGCTAGCACATCATTACAGACTTACCTGTACACAGAGCCCTCAAGCACAGTGCTGTCACAGTTTCCAGCGCTGCCATCTTTGCCCGGTCTTCCTTCCGGGTTCACAGGTTCCAGCTGTATGAATGGCCCTCAGTTCTGGCATGGAGCTTTAAAGGTTTGGCACAATATGCCAAACCTTCAGAGTGCATGCGCCGTGATGTCACCGGTTGCATTTCGTGTGAATATCTCCTAAACAGTGCAAGTTTAAGAGATATTTACTGTAGCTACAGGTAAGCCTTGTTATAGGCTTACCTACAGTATAGGTACAAGTTCAAAAAATGCAGTTTAAGTCCACTTTAATGGAAAATAAAATGCAACCAGTTAATTCAAGCTGTAAAGGTGGCCATACACTATACAATCTGATTGTACAATCTCTGTATTATCTCTTTTAGATTTACAAAAACTATATAATAGGAGAACACACCATCTAGCCAATCACCCTGTATCCATTCAGGCAGGCTCTTGCACTACAAAGGTGATGGTAGATCTAAAGGGTTATCTATGCTTGTGTATTTAGTGAGAACGATATTCACCAATTGCATTTGTAAAACATGCATCTGATAACATACCTCCCAACTTTTTAACTCAAAATGAGGGACACTTGAGGGAGGAAGGGATCTACAGCATGCATAGTGTGCTTCAGCAAAAATGGGTGTGACCAAATGCTTAACAGTGGGAGGGGCTTAAGTGGCATGATTAAACAAAACCCGGGCTTCCTTGTACCTATAAAATATGCTTTGATTGCCCACAACCAATAGGCTCATGGACACAAACCCCACCGCAATCATTAAAAAAGAATAAAAAGCTTCCATTACAAATGATTTTGCACAAACTGTGGAAGAGTGTGTTACACAAAGTGTGGAAGGATTCAAGAGTGGATTCCGCACAGGTTGCAGGGTTCAGAAATGTGCTACGTACAGAGTGCAAGAATCAGGAGTGCGTTTCATACAGAGTGTAGGATTTAGAAGAGAGTTTCTTACAGAGTGCAAGGTTCAGAAATGCTTAACGTACAGAGTGCAAGGTTCAGGAGTGTGTTATGTACAGAGTTCAAGGTTCAGGAGCGCGTTACATACAGAGTGAAAGGTTCAGAAGTGCGTTACATACAGAATGCAAGGTTCAGAAATGTGCCATGTACAGAGTGCAAGGTTCAGAAATGTGCTATGTACAGAGTGCAGAGTTCAGGAGTGCGCTACTGACAGAGTGCAAGGTTCAGGAATGCGTTACATATAGAGTACACGTTTCAAGAATGCATTAGGTACAGAGTGAACGTTTCAGTAGTTAGTTAAACTGCAAAGACACCAATTACTTAAACACAACACACTTATGTTCTAAAATCTTGAATAACATCATACAGGACTTGGAGCAGAGGCAAGAATGCAGGCATCAGATGGGTAATAAATGAGTGCAGCCGAGCAGCACATGCAGCAGTGTGAACAGTGTGAGCACCTAGCACAGCCAGGGATTGATGGGCAAGCCGGTGGGGGTACGGCTGCAATGAGAGAGAGTGCAGCTGTCAAATCCAACCTGTGGTGTTGGGGGTGGACAGGGCTGATATGCGTTTCAGGGGTTCTGTCCCTATGTCAAACAACCCATTCATACGGAAACAGCTGGTATTTATACAGTATTTATACAGTGCCAGCCAGAAAAAAGATAGCATGGGGCAGAACCAATTGGAACTACTGCATGTGCACCCCCAGACGTGTAAAACTGTTGTGGGTGCACATGCAGTAGTTCCAATTGGTCCTGCCCCTTCCCATCTTCTTCCCTGGCCAGCAATGTATAAATGTTGGCTGTTAGTCTATGTACTGGTTGCTTGACAAAGGGGCAGAGGCCCTGAAACACATATCAGCCTCGTCCATCCTCAACATCACAGGTTGGATTTGACAGCTGCACTCTATCTCATTGCGCCCCTGTCCCCACCGGCTTGCCCACCAATCCCTAGCTGTGCTGGATGTTTACACTGCTGCAGGTCCTTCTTGGCTGTTAGCATATAATGGAGTAGTATGGGACAAAGCCCCTGTACACTGGGATCTCGGGACAAAGGTGAAAATGCGGGAAAGTTCCACCCAATCTGGGACTGTTAGGAGGTATGTGATAAGGGGTGGTAGTGATGTGCTGGAGTAGGAGGGTCGATGATACAGGGACCAGGGTGTGTGCTAATAAGTTTAAGCTGGTAAACTCCTTCCT
This sequence comes from Lithobates sylvaticus, assembly GCA_028564925.1. Taxonomy (NCBI): domain Eukaryota; kingdom Metazoa; phylum Chordata; class Amphibia; order Anura; family Ranidae; genus Lithobates; species Lithobates sylvaticus. The sequence goes on along the minus strand of CM053026.1, from coordinate 571,162,379 downwards.
GTGTCACATCCCAAGGTCTGTCCATGCAATAATGGAAGCATTTTTTTTATACAGCCAGCTTGACATTAAGGTAAGGGGTGTATAAGATAATTATAAAGCTTTTTTATTTCTGCAGAAAAAAAAGATCATTAATGGTATATTGGTACATAGAAAATCTGGAAATTAGAAAATCATTAAAGATGATTGGTAGAAGATTTATTCCTTTCCTTACTGGGCACACAGATACAGCTCATTTTCAAAAGACTCTACCACAGTGACTTTTGAATGTGATCATTTATGTTTTATTTGGATCCCAACCCTTTGGTTAAGGTGTCTCCTTATTTGTATCCTTTTATAATCCCCTATTGTTCATAAAGCTGTTTATAACTTTCTATTCAACAACAGATTTTCTGCACTTTTGTTAATTCCTTTGTTGTTTATAAATCTCAGGCCTTTTATTGTAACAAACTCCATAAATTGACTTTAAAATATGCACACCACAAATGCAGCTCCACCCATAATGCTTCAGCACCATTATACTCAACACCAACAAGGACCTTTTTCACACTTGTTTTGAGATCACTTTGTGGGTGGGGCTTAGACACTCATGTGGAGGACGAGTGGAACTGCTTTCGCTAATGTCTGAACTTCAGGCTGGTAGCTGTGTTCATTTGACAGTCAACATTAACTACTTAAGGACTGGATGGATTTGCCCCCTTCCTGACCAGGCCATTTTTTGCGATATGGCACTGCGTTGCTTTAACTGACAATTGCGCTGTTGTGCGACGCTGTACACAAACAAAATGTATGTCTTTTTTTCCCCCAAAATAGAGCTTTATTTTCGTGGTATTTGTTCACCTCTGCAATGCTTTGCGCTATAAACAAAAAAAAACAGTTAATTTTGAAAAAAAAAAAACAATATTTTTTACTTTTCCAGATGGACTGCTGTCTTGGCTTTTAGTGATAGCAATGACATTTAGGGCTGCCGCCTCTGAGTTTACCACCTCTTTATCTTCTTTATCTTCACCCAACTTGGCTAATTTGTCTGTGTGCTCAATTACAGGACTGGCCCTCTTTATCTGTGGGTCCCTACCACTCAATTTAACTACATAACCCATCTTCTTACCTGATCATTCTGACTTACCCCTCAATCCTACACATAAACCCCATTACTACCTGCAGAAAAAGTAAACATTAAAAACAATAAATACAGTACATAGATAAATAACAGTACTTTTGTTTTAGAATGGGGAAAATAACATGCATATACAGTATATTAAAGCGGAGCTCCACCCTAAAGTGGAACTTCCCCTTATCGGATTCCTCGCCCCCTCCGGTGCCACAATTGGCACCTTTCAGGGGGGAGGGGGTGCAGATACCTGTATAATACAGATATATGCACCCACTTCCGGGACTAGCATCCCCGCCCATAGCCGAGGATATCCGAAGATGCCCATTGTGTCTTGGGAAACACACAGTTCCCAGGACACAGTGGGGACCAATAGCGCGACTCGCGCATGCGCAGTAGGGAACCGGGCAGTGAAGCTGCAAGCTTCACTTCCTGATTCCCTGACAGAGGATGGCGGCGGGGGCAGCTGAGAGACGAGCGATCGCTCGTCATCTTCTGCCGACATCGCTGGAACCTGGAACAGGTAAGTGTCTATTTATTAAAAGTCAGCAGCTGCAGTATTTGTAGCTGCTGACTTTAAAAAAAAAAATAAATTCAGGTGGATCTCCTTTTTAAGTGCATATGTATGTTGATGTATGTTCAATCAAATCTAGAAATAAAATAAACACTAGAAATGAACACTTATTGATTTTATTTTACAATTATTATTATGATACAGGATTTATATAGCGCCGACAGTTTACGCAGTGCTTTCAGTGCTTTACAACATTAACAATAGGTTTACCACATTCAAATGTATCTTTCAAAAAAAGGACTTTCATGAAAATTACTTAAATTTGCATGCAGAAATTGGTCCTGTTTTGATCCTGCACTGATTGGTGACCTTGAATGCACCTCCTTATGCTGGTTATAGTTCCACCCCATGGGCTAGCACAAAGGAGATTCATTAATAACAAGACAAACTCTGTAATGCATTTCAAACAAAATTCTTTATTTTGGCATTTATATGGCCACGTGTTATCCATGGGGTTACAATATTAAAATTTAAAAAAATATAAAGCCATCCTGGCTAAAATGAAGAAATTAAATGGTGTCCATCCAAACAATATTGGACGACTACTCCCCACTGGCTGAGGCCAGCAGCGAAAATGCCGGCCGAGGCCCCCTCAACATCGTGGCTGATTCTATTAAGTTTTGCAAACCCATGTTAAATATATCCAAGCCTATCCCAGATAAGTGGACCATATCATTCCGAAATAAGCCCGGAACAAAGCCTTCCAACTTAGCATGTCGGAAGGATGTGCCCCCGGATGCAATCAGAAAGCTATGCAATGTCCTATTGAGGCATCAATGAATGTGGCCCTGCATTCCTTTTATCAGGTTCAGTATGATGAATAGTACAAGCACCAGTTACCTGTGCTCTCTTGCATTCTGTGTCAGACTGAATAATATGCCTTGCACCGACCGTGTGTGCTCCTGGAAACTGAGTAACATTAATGTGTTGTGGTTGAATAATATCCCCAGCACCAGCGACCTGTGCTCCTTGTTCTCTAACAAATGCACCAGCAGACTGTGCCCCCTTAAACTGTTGTAACACATTAGACAAAGAATCAATCAGTAATGGCACTTCAGACACAGGAGAAATAATACAATGCTCACCACTAGCTATGACAGGCTGCTCACTGCTTGCTGCCTCAAGGGGAAGCTGAGTAGCGCTGCTCTTCCTCACACGAGATGCACACTGTGGTATATGAGTGTCAGCTCTCTCTTCGGTCAGCTGAGGAGAAGCCACTGTTCTCTGCCTTTTTTTCTTACTTCTCGGCTGTTGCCGGGTCCCGCCTCCGGTTGAGGCCGTCCTTTCGTCCATCTTTGTGACAGTGAGGGATGTCCCTGCAGGTGGAGCCGAGCCTTGCTCCTCCTCTAGGCATCGTAGCAGCCATTCTTCTCCGCCTCTCGACTCAGCCATCTCCAGCAAGCGACACAAGAGTGCCTCACGTGTGCCTGGCGAACGGCGCTTCATGCTGCGGGAGCTCCACGTCGCTTGCCCGGTCCAAACGGTCAGTGAGCCCTGCTCACAGCTCCTTATATGGGATCATTCAGCGCAGGCTTTAGCGCCGCCAGATCTGGCCAATCCCCTGCTGGCCCTCGGCTACCAATCTCCTGGCTGTTGCTGCCGAGGGAAACGACGGCAACCAATAGCAACCTAAAAGATAAAATATAGGGAGAGAAAACTGCAGACCCCTCTGAGCCATCCCATATTGCTCTGACCCTTTATTCTGTAGCCCAAATTATTTGCATTTACGTGGCGCCATCCTGTGGGCATTTCTGTACAGCCAGCCAAGAACCCCTGTCTCCTCTCTAACCTGAGTGATCTCTCACTAATCACTATCATGAATGAACAATCAGCACTGCTTCTTCATTCATAATTGTAAGGGATTACGCAAAGCTGCAGCTCTGTGTAATCTACTGTACCTGTCAATGTCCTGTATGTGTAATTACAGCTACAGACTGATCACCCAGAGTCACAGCTCTGAGAGACCTTTTACTGTCATGAAAAACAATGAGTGATGACTGTTCATTCTTAATAGTAACAGATCAGTCAGTGCTGCAACTCTGCGTGATTATGTCTGTGGCTAGTTTTTCACTCAGTCACACACGCAGCTCCTAACCCCACTACGGTCTGTGTGATCTTTCAATTACTGTTTTTACATACGGTACAGCCTTGGCCAAGCTGCATACATGCACAACAATGCTGTGGTGCTGTGTTGTCTTTCACTTTTATGAAGGAATGCTCAGGCTATTTGGAACGGTGCCATGTATGACACAAAGTGGATCAATCATATATGAAAGTAAAAGGCCATTAGGCATTGCTACGCTGTTTATTGTTTGTAATCAGTTGCAGATAGCTGTGTGATCTTTGTGACCGTCAGCGCTGGATCGAGTGCTATATGCAATTGGCCCCCTGAGGGAAAAAAAATAAATAAAAGTTCTTCTTTAAACTGGTGATAAAACATTTTCTTTATGAAATTTCGATTTTTAATGCATGACATAAAAATATATTACTATACATCTGCAGTTTGCCAATTATTCTATCTTTCAGATATATGGTAATTGTGGTCTTATTGTTTAATAATAAAGATATTTCTATAAATTCTTAACTACAGCTGAGCTATATATTGCATTTAATTTGGACTATGAATAAGTAATGCACTGTAATTTTCTCTGTCATCTGAAATTAATATAGACCTATATGGTAGGTGTCAGCGTGAGGAGAAAAAAATGATTACCAAGCTTCTGTTTACATCCGGGGATCAGCCCCTTACTCCGATCTGTGATCACCCAAGTCTCATTGACTCAGTAATCACAGAGCACACCGTGCATGACCCGCAGGGAGTGCACTGGGAGCGTGCAAAGGGGAGGACGTCTATTGACCGCCTCCCGGCAACGTAGGTCCGCGCTGTAGCTGTCATTCGGCAATAACACGGACATGAATAGGTTAAAATTCTTGGAATATGAGGATGAGTTTCCTTCTTCTTTTGTGATAAGAGTGGTATGTGTTGTTTTGTGTGTGTGTGTGTGTGTGGGGGGGGGGGGGTCTACTGGTGAGAAGCTGGATAATGTGACCCTGTAAGACAGATTTGTATGCCTCCTATAGGGTAAAAGAAACATCAATAGAAGGGGTATTAAATATTCCTCCTTTTTCTCTTTTAGGAAATGTACAAATTCATTCACTGCTTATAATGAATTGTTAATCATCCATGGGAAAGCAAGGGGTTTGGCAATCAGAGAATGTCAAGAAACAATTAAAAGATCATGATCAGGTCATGGCACAGTGAATACAGTGCCTTGAAAAAGTATTCATACCCCTTGAAATGTTCCACATTTTGTCATATTACAACCAAAAATGTAAATGTACTTTATTGGGATTTTTTTTTTTTTTGATAGACAAACACAAAGTGGCACATAATTGTGAAGTGGAAGGAAAACGATAAATGTTTTTCATTTTTTTTTACAAATAAATATGTGAAAAGTGTGGCGTGCATTTGTATTCAGTCAATACTTTGTAGAACCACCTTTTGCTGCAATTACAGCCACAAGTCTATTTGGGGATGTCTCTACCACCTTTGCACATCTAGGAGAGTGACATTTTTGCCCATTCTTCTTTTCAAAATAGCTCACGCTCTGTCAGATTGGATGGAGAGCATCTGTAAACAGCAATTTTCAAGTCTTGCCACAGATTCTCAATTGGATTTAGGCCTGTACTTTGACTGGGTTATTCTAACACATGAAAACGCTTTGATCTAAACCATTCCATTGTAGCTCTGGCTGTATGTTTAGGGTCATTGCCCTGCTGGAAGGTGAACCTCCACCCAAGTCTCAAGTCTTTTGCAGACTCTTATGCCGCATACACACGACTGTTTTTTCAGTCGGAATAAACTCTAAAGTTTTTTCCGATGGAGTTCCGCTGAAACGGAATTGCCTACACACGATCACACCAAAAGTATGATCGTTTAGAACGCGGCGTCGTAAAACATGTACGACAGGACTAGAAAAAGGAAGCCAATAGCTGCCCTTGCATCGTTTTTGACGACATACATACAGACGGACGGTTTTCCGGATAGGAATTGATTCCGTCGGAAAGATTTAAAACATGTTCTATTTCTAGGTCTGTCAGAATTTTCTGAAAAAAAGTCAGCTGAAGCCCATACATGATCGGAATATCCAATGAAATTATTCCGTCTGACTTTTTCTGCCAGAAAGTCCGACCATGTGTATACAACATAACAGGTTTTCTTCTAAGATTGGCCTGTATTTGGCACTATTCATCTTCCCATCAATTGTGATTAGCTTCCCTGTCCCTGCTGAAGATAAGCATCCCCACAGCATGATGCTGCCACCACCATGTTTCACGGTGGGGATGGTGTCAGACTGCTACGTACCTGACCGGTGAGTCCGCTTGGGCAGAGGGTGGTCTCCCTTACGTATCCGACTCGTGGCCCCTGGTAGAGAGGACAGGAAGCACGGGAGTACGGAATGGTATGAGAGCCTGGTAATGAGGGTCCTGATGCTGGAAGTAGGGGATATTCAGACAGCAAGATGGTAGACAGGAACACAGGCAACGGGTGCTGGGCAGGAGCAGAGAAGGCAAGTCCGGGTTCAGCAGCGGGCGGGCAGCGAGGTACAGAGGAGTAGGCAGGAGCAGAGTCAAACAGGCCGAGGTCAGGTGCAGGCAGAAATACAGGGAGTCCGAGAGGCAAGCTGAGTTGTCAGGAGATCAGAACACAGATACGGGTACCGGAGCAAGGTCACAGGAAGCTGATGATCAGGCATCACCGAGCAAAGGCTGCTGCAGAACTAAATAGACCGTCCGGTGCCAAACAGTGCGCACGTGTGTGCGCCAATGCGCACAGGTGCGTGCACACCTGCGTGCGCCCGGACACTGGCGCGCGCACCGGTGCCCATAGAAGCACAAGGACAAGTGAGCACAGGAACGCACGCGCCATCGCACACACGTGCACGCGTCCGCACACCAGCGCGCGCATCAGGGCCAGCTGGCACATGCGCACAAGTGCCCACAGGAACGCATATATGCACACAAGTGCCCACATCGGCGTGCACCGGCAATGCTGAACAATGCTATACCTGGCTCAAGCTTCTTCCTGGCTGGAAGTCCCAGGGTGGGCGTCGGAAGCCTCAGCTGGGGTGGAACAAAGCGCGGAAGGAAGCGTTGAAGGTAGGGTTGATAGGGATTCCCTGACTTCAGTCTAGTCTAACAGAAAATGCAGTCTCTCATAGTACCACAGCCTGGGGACATAAACATCATCTGCTGCAGCTCCAGATCTCTGGGAATCCTGGACCTTCTTGCGCTCCCTCAGATAAGTACTCCTCAGGCCACCAATTTTGGCTTTTAAATAGGGGATGTCTGCCGTGGGGACCACCGGCTTCACCAACTGCAGCAGTTTCTCCAGCGTTGCCTGCCTTTTTAATTTGTTGTTATAATGGGGGTGTTTGACCTGCCACAGATAGGGCAGCTCCCTGTACTTATCTATGAAAATAGGCAGAAAACTGTGGTCTTTGAACCCATCCATTTTCTCTGCAAGACACAACACAAGACAAACCCTAATGTCAGGCAAAACTCTCCTAACCTTGACCCAATATAGGCCTCAATCTAGAAGCAGTATAGGCCACTGATGTTCGAGTTTAAATTGTACCATCGTTCTAACGATCGTCGCTTGCGATACTTTGTCCTCCGCTCACAGATCGTACATACGATGCACGCGTGTTACGTTTTATATACACTGTGCATGCGTGAAACTCTGCCTGCCCCTGAGGTTCTTTCTAGTATATTCCCTGCCCCTTCTCTTTTGGCACAGTGGGAAGAGCACATGACGGAGAGACAACAGGTGCATGAGAATTCCACTAAGGAGGAGGACGAGGAAAGACCGGAGGCAGAAACGTCCTGATCCCGGAGGAGAAGATTTAAGGCCTCAAATATGTCCTTTGTAGAGATGGCGGAGATGGTGGACATATTGAAGAGGAACGACTATGATGGAAAGTATGGACCTTACCCAAACCCAAATGTCAGAAAGGCCAAGATCATGACTAAAGTTGTGAAGAGTCTGCAGAAGAATTTTGGGGTACGACGATCAAAGGATCAAGAGGAAATGCTGGTCAGACCTGAAACTGAGGGAGCAGGATCAGTACAGAAAGATCAAGCGAGTTCTTCTAAAAAGTAAGTAGTTGTCCTGTGTTAATATTATTATTACTTGCATACTGCTCCATGTGCTTTTATGTAGTGTTGTACAGTTTAAAATGGCCACATTCATGTTCACGGGTTCAATCGTTCGTAGTAAACATCGTTTGTTCGCCCACTTAAAATACAATGTTTTGTGACGTTAAAGTTAACTACATTTGTTCAGGCCTATTTCTAGTCAAAGGAAGTTTGTTGTCTAGAGGGGTTTGTAACTAGAATGGAATGCAAACTTGATTCAGTGTAAAGGAGAGGACACTCGGCAGCTGTTTCCACATCTGGACTCAGGAGCACTAGTGTGGGACACCAGAACACCCTTTTTATTAGGGTGTCCCACACACGTGCTCTAGTGGATACTATAGGGGTGTCTCCATCTGTGAAACTTGCACAAAACAGGTAAATATTCTAGCTTTACAAAGTGTCAAAAATAATATTTTCAGCTTTAAACTCAGAAAAAAAGACAATTGTACGACTCTTCCAAGCAATGTTTCCTATTCCTATTTCTGCTCTCAAATATTGGTAAAAAAAGTATTCCTTTTTTACATTCTCATAGTAGAAAGAAGACTCGGGACGTCTGAGGACACCAGGATGCCTGTATATTTATAATACACGGTGTGTTTTCTTTGTTTATTTTTAGGTGATGTGGATGTTGTGGAAGAAGAATCTCATTTTACCAGTGAAAGTGCCCAGATCGGGGAGATAATGGTGTGCAAGCGTGATTTAGATAATCTCAAGAAATTCTCAATGATGTTCAACAAAAAAATGAAGAACATCACTGATGTTTTATCGGAAATCTGAAACACACAAAACTAGCTAGCATTTGAAAAAACTGTTTTATCGTTATAGAAAAGCCAAATTTGGAAGATGTGACATTTAGAATGTGCTATCTCCCATCATGGGAGATCTATGTACGTGTTTTGTGGGTGCAACCCCTTCCTCGCTACTAAAGTGGCTGAGATGAAGTGGTTGCACCCCCAAAACATGTACATTGATCCCCCATGATGGAAGATAGCACATGTTGACATTAGGCATGGGATCAGAAGGGAAATGCCCAGTTTGAATCCCAATTTGTGTGCATCTTCCAAATTTGGCTTTTACAAGGGTGACACCCCATGTGATGAAGGCAATATTAACACAGTTTGGACATACTCATGTCTGATATTGTCTTCACTTTTCAAAGTTCCTCAGTTCTGTATGTTATGCTTTGATACATGGCCGTTTCCTCAAAAAAGGCGAGTTGTATTAATGTTACCAAAAATAATGTTATATACACCAAATAAGTTGGTTTGTTGTAAAACCCTTTGATAAACGCACATGTGAATGTGCTTTGATTAAACTATTTTTTGATCATTAACAATGTGTGGCATCCATTTTCAATGTTCAAAATCAGTACAGGCATACCCCACTTTTAAGTACACAATGGGGTTTATTTACTAAAGCTGGAAAGTGCAAAATCGGGCTCACTTCTGCATAGAAACCAATGAGCTTCCATGTTTTATTACCAAAGCTTAATTGAACAAGCTGGGGTTAGAAGCTCATTGGTTTCTATGCAGAAGTGAGCCTGATTTTGCACTTTCCAGCTTTAGTAAATAAACCCCATTGTGTACTTAAAAGTGAGGTATGCCTGTATTTGTAGTAAAGTTGGTGTTTTCAGTGTCAATGGGGGTTATTTACTAAAGGCAAATCCACTTTGCACTCCAAGTGCAGTTTCAAGTGCACTTGTAGTGCATAGTGGATTTGCCTTTAGTAAATAACAACCACAGTGCTTTTTAATTTGCCCTAATCACGCTATTTTCATGACTCCACACATTTCTGTCATGGTGCTGAAAATGAGGAATATTTTTGTCAGTAATGCACTACATACATTAACAACAAAAACAAGGTGTGTAGCAGACCCACAACATAATACTATTATCTGAAGAAGAGACTGTCACCTCATCGTCAATCAGAAATTTGGTTTGCACTGTTGAAGAAAAAGGCCCAAAAAAATTCTAAATAAAAACTTAGGAGACACCTAAAACAAACCCAAGCAGTAAATGAAAACAAACATTATTGCAGTTTCAAATATAAATTTATTTAAAAAATGTCTCTCAGACATTGTCTGGCATATCAATGGCCCCCCTACCCGCAAAGTACTCCATTTATCAGTTTCTGACCTTGCGGGCGCTTTGGGGGGGGGGGGGGGGGCAAGCCAGGGGCTTCAAGTGCCGTCAGGTTGGAAAGTTCAGGAAAGTCTGCCTCAGGCCCAACTGAGGCCACATAGTTTGGTGAGTTTTAAAAAAAAATTGTGCAAAATACAGCAGGAAAGCACTATATGGTTCGGTTTATATTCCGCCATGTGGATCAGTGTCAAAAATAGGCAGAACCAGCTGGCCATTATCCCAAAAGCGTTCTCCACCACACTTCTGGTTCTGGCCAGCCAGTAATTAAAAACCCTCTGGTCCGGGGTAAGGGTCCTCATAGGGATTGGTCACATAAGATGGTCCCCCAGCGCAAACGCTTCATCCGCGACGAAGACGAAGGGAAGTCCTTCCACATTCTCCTCTGGAGGTGGCAAGCCCAAGCTGCCACTCTGGAGACGCCAGTAGAAGTCTGTCTGGGCGATCACTCCACCATTCGACATCCAGCCATTTTTCCCCACGTCCACATACAGAAACTCGTAGGTAGCTGACACCACCGCCAACATCACTATACTATTATACCCCTTGTAATTATAATAGTACGACCCCGAGTTGGGGGATGGGACGATGTGGACAAGTTTCCCATCAACTGCACCTCCACAATAGGGAAAGTTCCAACGAGTGGCAAAGTGGGAGGCCACAGTCTGCCATTTCTGTGGCGTTGAAGGACAAACAAGAAAAAAAAATGTAATTTTGCACATCAACATTGCAAGCAGATTAGACACAAACATTTTTGTCCAACCTCAGTATACATTTTTTTGAAATGAGTATTTAAAGCCAAAAGTATAAGGTCCACTTATCAGATTCCTCACCCCATCTGATGGCCCGTTGCAAAAAATTTAGGGGGGGGGGTGTTTTGAACAGGTTACACTCTCCACTTCATTGAGAGCTGAATGCATAAAAAAATGTGTGTTACTTTGGCAAGCCCCTCCTTATTTACACTATTGGCAGCCCACTGGACAGGTAAGAAGTGTCATAATAAACACACTGAACAAATGGAAGCACATTTTACATTCTGCTATTACCTATCAAGATAATAATAGGAGAAACAAACTTTAAACAGTACCATTTGAAAGTATTCAGGCAGGCCCTTGCACTACATGCTTTGGTGAATTAATCCATAAATCTGACCACAAAAGAGGTAGGTATAGTATGTATGGATTGCCAAAGTCAGCAGATAGAGGATTGCTATCAGCTGACTTAGCGGTTGGGGGAGGAAGGGTCCCAAATGAGTTTGGCCCACCAAAAAAAAGCCTCTGGCACTCTGCATGAATTTAAGGACACAAATAACATTTGTACACATTTTAGGGGAAAGCACTTCTATGGAACTGACAAAATACATTGCTAAGTGACTAGGCTAAAGGTGTGTATGGGCCCAGAAGAGCTTGCTGGGGAGGTTAGTGAAGGCAAAAAAAGTACTTTAAAAGCTTCCAGCATGCATGAGGACAAAGGGGCACAGCATATTACAGCATATTCAAATCATGGTAATTAGGGAATGATGAAAGAAATGCAATTAGCAAGCATTAAATACATAAAATGTGATGTTAAAGGATAAAACTTACCTTCATATAGTCCTTCTGAATCTGAATTATGGCAGAACAGGTCTCTGGAATAATGATCCCCAGAGCCTGGGGGGAGATGCCTGTCCAGAACTTGAGGTCCTGAAGGCTTCTCCCCGTCGCCAAGTACCGCAACGTGGCGACTAGCCTCTTCTCAGGAGTGATGGCTTTCCTTATGCAGGTATCCTGCCTGCTGATATAAAGGGTCAGCAAAGCCAACAGACAGTAAAAAACGAGGTCCGTCATCCTGAGATAATTCCTAAAATAATCAGGATTATTCTCCTGGATCTCACGAAGCAAAGGCATGTGCGAGAATTGGTCACACTGGAGCAACCAATTCTTGCTCCATGAACTCCTCCTTGCCCTGTTCATGGACTGGGCTTGGGTCAAAGCTATAAGCCCAACAAAAAGCCCCTGCACAGCACGAACTCTACGATGAGTACGTACACACAACATGGCTACAAAATGGTCGGCTGGTCAGAAAAGCACTGAAAAACAGCAAGGCCTAAAAGAACGAACTGAAAATCAGCAACGAGCGACAAGAACGCACTGAAAATCAAATACGGTACTACTATAAATAGCACGCCATGACAAACAAATGCAAACTGACTACACGCACTGATAAACAGATGCAAACCCGCAAGCACAAACTGAAGAGCAGTAACGATCTGAAGCACAAGTCTGAAAAGCGTGAATCGTCTCTAAACAAACTTCTACTAACATGCGATAAACACGGGATCAGCAGAAGGAACCCAAAGGGTGCCGCACGTGGTGCTGAACTTCCCCTTTATAGTCCCGTCGTACGCGGTGTACGTCACCGTGTTCTTGACGATCGGAAATTTCCGACAACTTTGTGCGACCGTGTGTATGCAAGACAAGTTTGAGCCAACATCCGTCGGAAAAAATCAGATGGATTTTGTTGTTGGAATTTCTGACCGTGTGTATGGGGCATTAGGGATATCAGAGTAAAGGGGCTGAATACAAATGCACTTTTCAGATATTTATTTGTAAACAATTTTGGAAATCATTTATCATTTTCCTTCCACTTCACAATTATTCGCCACTTTGTGTTGGTCTATCACATAAAGTCCCAATAAAATACATTTACATTTTTGGTTGTAACATGACAAAATGTGAACATTTTCAAGGGGTATGAATACTTTTTCAAGTCACTGAATGTAATATTGTAATAGCATGCAATGTCAAGCTGCAGCTACCAAAGCCGGCAGAATATTAGCATGCATAAAAAAGAGGATATACTCCGGGGGATAAAACTATAATCCTGACACTTTATAAAACTCTGGTTAGGCCACATCTGGAGTATTCTGTCTAGTTCTGGTCACCAGTCCTCAGAAGGGATGTGCTGGAACTGGAGAGAGTCCAAAGAAGGGCAACAAAACTAATAAGGGGACAGGAGGACCTCGATTACGAGGAATGAGTGTGAACACTAAATCTATTCTCGCTGGAGAAACTACGCTTGAGAGGGTACATAATAGCGATTTACAAATACCTCAATGGCGATCCCAGCATAGGAAAAAAAAACTATTCAGTCTCAGGGAGTGTAAGAGGACACATGAACACACAATGAGATTGGAGGAGAAGTGGTTTAACCTTAAACTGCACAGGGGGGTTTTCACTGTCAGAGCAATAAGGATGTGGAACTCTCTTACACAATTGGTGGTGGTTGCAGGGAGTATGGATATTTTAAGAGACTGTTGAATGTGCATATTAAAGAGCACAACATACAGGGATATGGGAAATAATTATAGACACTGACACATGTGCCCCTACACAGGTTGAACTGGATGGACTATTGCCTTTATTCAACCTTACCTACTATGTAACTATGTGGGCAGAGAAAAAAATAAAAAGGGCCTTTGGTGCATAAAAATATGGTCTATTATTAGTGCAATTTATTAGAGTGAGGCTAATATGTGAATGCCTTAGCTAAATGTGAATACCTCTCCAAATGTCAACTTGATTCCACTGGGGCAATAGCTGGTTAAACTTTGTATTATCAGGGGAGGAGACCGAATTGCCAGAGAAAGAAATCCTATGTGGGGGTTTATTTTAAGAAGGAGATTTGAATTGCCACATCAGAATAGTCTTCCCTTTTGATGATTTTTCTCTAAGGAAAGTATGAGTGAGAAGAAATGCAATTGTTTGGAGTTAGGAGTGTCATATGTGATGATGATAACATCAGTACCATGGATGTACTAGTGAATGTCATATTCCACTACAGTCATACTTCTCCTCTATGGCTCAGACTCTATGAAAAAGCTCCAGGTACAACGTAAGAGTGAAATGCATTCACTTGGAAGCATCAGGTGTTGTAGTTTGTGCACCAGACTGTTTAATAAATTTGAACAATGATGAGTGGCTTCCCTTGTTTTCTAAGGACTAGAGTGTGACATAATTAGTATCTTGGAGTTTACACTGTAGAAACATGTACTGACCACCAATATCAGCAATTTGCTTTACACATTCAAAATGTAACTTTTTCTAAAAAGTCCCTTTTGTTTTATCTGACTGGTGATTGGAAAACAAGGTAGCAATGATCACCAAAATATTTATGAACAGAAGTCTGTTTAAAATGGGTAGGGTTGAGTGGACACAATATTAAATTGTAACAACTGGGCTAACTCAAAGGATGGGGGGGAAAGAGTATGGGAGGGGTAAGGGGAGAAATGGAAGACAGAAAGGGAGGAATTGGGGAGGGGAAAAGAGTTTAAAGAAAGAAGGTATAATGTTAAAGTGGAGTTCCACCCTATTTTACATCTTTAGCTCACATTACAGTAATGTATTCAGTTAGAAATGTAACTTTTTTTTTTTTTGTGTACCTGTGTTTTCTCGTTCAATATTTTTATTAAGGTTTTCAGAAACACAAAAAAACAAACAAAAAGGAAAGACAATAACATGTATTCAAGACATACATGCGGTATAATCAATAACAAATGAGTATGAATATAAGCGTTAAGATGTTACATTTCACATTCTAATGTATATTTAAACATTTAAACATATCTTATAATTACTATAATCAATCAATTGTTAAAGATAGTAACCATGAAAGCAACAGTTTCCACATGTATAGAGTATTGTCAGTAGTAGTTCAGGAAAAAAGAGGAAGAAAGAGAAAAAAGAAGAAAGGATAGAGGAAGAAAGATAGAAGGGGTACTCTCCAGGTGGTGTTTTAAGTGGTGTGTAAACATGTAAATAAATAATATATATTCAGTTGTATCTTAGTAAGGTGACAATAATGACTGGTCGAAATCCGTCGGAAAATAATGCTTAACCCATGGTTGCCATATTTCTGTAAATTTTTTGATATTGTTGTTCTCTATAGCTGTCATTTTAGCATATATAAGAGCTCTATTCATTCTGTGTTTAGCTTCCGCTATTATCAATGTTTGAGTCTTCCAGGCTTTTGCAATGGTTTGTTTCGCTGCTGTACTAAGTTGGATGAATAATTGGAATTGTTTACCATTTAGGCCAGCAGGTTTTAAGTTAAGTAAAGCCATAACTGGGTCTGGAGATATCGAACATTCCAGGGCCTTAGAGGCCATTACAAAAATATTTTTCCAAAATTCTTGAACTATCGGGCATTGCCACCATATGTGGAAATGGGTACCTGGGGATGAACAGCCTCTAAAGCAATTAATCGGGTATGTTGGGATGAATTTAGCGATTCTAGTTGGTACCAGATACCATCTCGCAAGAACTTTATAATTAGTTTCCAAGGCTAAGGAATTTGGGGAAGAATTTTTGGTGGCTAACCATATTCTGGACCAGTCATTAGCGTCTATTACTCGGTTCATATCCGTGGCCCATTTATCTGCGTAAGAAGGAAAAACATCATTCGGGAGTGCATTCAATTGTTGATATAATCCAGATATCACCCCTCTTACATGTGGATCGCTCTTACAGATGCGTTCAAATTGTGACATTTGATTAAGTATCGAACCATTGTTAAGTCGAGGGGTATAAAAATTTTTGATTTGTAAATATCGAAAGGTTTCAGTTCTCGGAAGTCCGTATGTATCACAAAGCATTGGAAATGTAATAATATTGGATTTATTGCATAACTGGTGAAGTCTAGTTAGGTTAGAGGTGGACCAAGCCGCAAATGATTTCGGAAATTTCCATGCCGGGTAAAAAGCAGGATTTCTAAGGAAGGATAGAAGAGGGTTATGAGGAGATTGAAGATTACAAGATTTACTAAATTTGTCCCAGACAGACAGGGAGTGTTTCGTGATGGGATTGGTAATATGTGATCTATCACTGGGATGGAGCCATAACATAAAACAATAAATAAAGCCGCGCTAATTGAACAGATAGGTGATTGGTGACCTATACCATGGTGTAAAATAAATCCTCAAGCAACAATGTGATATATGCAAAGGAAAAACAACAAATTATATATCAAACACTATGTATGCACATTTCCCAATGCACCCAAACAATAAAGTCCAGTGACATAAAAAATGAATAAAAAATGAAAAAAAATGAAAAAATATGTAATAGGTGAAAAAATAGTTCATAAGTGTGACAATGTGAACTTAGACTTCTGGTGACAATAAAAATCGAAAACACCGTGATCCACCACCAATATAAGATTGCGCTTACCAGAGGGCAAGCTTAAAAAAGCCTGTAGTATAATGTAAACGGGACAGATATGGACCATCAGGCATCAGCAGCAATCTGGATCTCCTCAGGCAAGTTAGACCAGGAATAGAAGTCCCAATGATGTTTTACCGCTTGGATCAATCAGGAATGGACACACTCTCCAAACAAAAGCATCGACCCCAGAATCATTCAGCAGCCAATATGGAATACAGGAAGAAAAGGGGATGCTCCCATAGTGTGATACCAAATAATACGTTTATTAAAAGAAAAGCAATCCTACTTACACAAAGAGAGAAGCATATAAGCAGGACAAGTAAAATACGCCGGCCGGCTTGCAATACACCCGCTCACAACGCGGAACGCGATGACGTCAGTGCGTCAGCCTCCCTACGTCCGTTTCGACCAATCGGCGTCTTCTGGGGAACGGGCGACGCACTGAATCATCGCAACTTTATAGACAGTGGTAACACAACCTGGTGAGAACCTTCAATGGCGGGAAAAACTAGATTGACCTTAAATTTAACCCTCTCATAGAAAAGACTAAGACTGATAGCCATATCTATATATATTACATATCCTCAACCTGAGCAACATTTAATTAGGCCGAATTGAGTGTATGATGGTACAAATCATAATGAAGACTGTTAAATTAGGCTCAAAACAAAAAGTAGCCTATATCAATATGTATGGAAATAAAAAAATATATATGAATAAAATATAAAGACTAAAAATTACACTAAAAAAGGGGCCCCATCTTGTGGACAAATATCAGAACACAGCTAGATGAACTAACCGTGTGATACATTACAAGTGGAAAGTTACCACAGCTAGCCCCACAAAATGGAGCTCTAACAGTGGCAAATAGCCCAATGAGAATGTATGTGTAATATCTCAACTAGTAAACTAAAAATTAACTAATAAACATATTGGGAGATGTAAATATGATCAAACACATTATACATCATATATTTGTTACCTATAAGGGCATAATTGCAGGAAGAGAGAAGAAAAAGACCCCCAAAAAAAAAAACTCTCTTTCCTTACACAGTAAATGGGTGACACGAACAAAAAATCAATAAAGATCAAAGATCACAAAATGGCCATTGATGTTTCTCACCTCACATTATTATACATCACAATATATATAGTGTAAACATAAATCGGATGTCTTAATCATAAAATTACATTATAAGGATGGTACAGCAATTAAACTCCCATAATGACCATACGAGTCCCCAAATTGGAACTGGGAGACTCAGGAATTGTCAATGAAAGCGTTGACATCAA
This sequence comes from Lithobates sylvaticus, assembly GCA_028564925.1. Lineage (NCBI taxonomy): Eukaryota > Metazoa > Chordata > Amphibia > Anura > Ranidae > Lithobates > Lithobates sylvaticus. The sequence continues at coordinate 571,144,868 of CM053026.1, read as the reverse complement.
TGTCAACGTTTAACCCAAAAGGGGTGTAACTTTTAATCTTATGTATCCATGACATCTCCAATCTGGAGATGCCACGCACAAGAGAACCCCCTCTCCACGGTGCCGTATATTTGTCGATCCCCAGAAAGATTGTCTTTGAGGGGTTCTTCATATGGGCCTCTAAATAATGTCGGGAAACTGGATGTTTAGGGAACCCACCCAGGATGTTGGTGACATGTTTATTTAACCTCACCTTCAGGGGGCGCTTTGTCCTACCGACATATTGAAGCCCACATGGGCACTGGAGTAGATAGACCACCCTCTCAGTGGCACAGGTGATGAAAGGTTTAATTTCAAATTCTACGCCTGTACTCGTAGAAGTGAATTTATGTGTCCTCCTATGGCTACAGCCACTAAGAGAGCAGATCCTACATTTCCTACATTGATAAAAACCCGTGAGGTTATCAAAGAAGCATGTTTTAGCAGTGGGCGGATCTAAGACATTAGGTGCTATTCTGTCTTTCAGCGAAGGAACTCCCTTAAATACAATCTGAGGTGTCTGTGGAAGAACTGCATTAAGGGTAGTGTCACTGGTGAGGATGTGCCAGTGTTTCTTGATCATTTTGTCTATGTTCCTATGTTGAATGGAATAGGAAGTGATAAAAGGGACCATAGCTAAACCCCTATCTTTAGCAGGCTTCTCTTTGAGTAGATCTGCTCTATCAGTGCTAGACACCTCATGGAGCACAGCCATAAGGGAGGAGATGCTATAGCCCTTCTCAAGGAACCGCTTGGTAAGAATCCCCGCCTGAGAAGAAAATTCAGTAGAATCTGTTCCTTTTTAATCTCAGGTATTGACTCTTGGGTACGGACTTGAGCCAAGATTCATGGTGGCAACTTCCTATGGGGATGTATGAGTTGCGGTCTGTATCCTTAAAGTGGGTTGCAGTGGTAATTACACCACTGTTAACCCTTATCACCAGATCTAAAAAGTTAATGGAGCTTTGGCTGGCCTCATAATTAAGGGCAATACCCCTCTGATTAACATTTAACTCAGCAAGGAAGATATCCAGATCTTCCTTGTTGCCATCCCACAGGAGGAGGATGTCGTCTATATATCTTGCCCATAGAACCACCTGTGGTCTATGTTGGGCATAGACGACATCCTCCTCCCATAGGGCCATGAAGAGATTTGCTAAGCTAGGGGCATATTTTGCCCCCATAGCAACTCCACGGTCTTGTCGATAGAAGGTACCCCCAAACCAAAAATAGCTGCTGGACGCAGCAAATTTTAGTAGTTGTAAGATAAAAAATATCTGTTCGTCAAATAAACCAGAGTCGCGCCTAAGAAAATGTTCCACTGCTAATATGCCCAGATGATGGGGTATGACCGTATATAGTGAGGTGACGTCTGCTGTCACCAACCACAGACCGGATATGGGAGTAATTGCACCCAATAAGTTGATAACAGAGCGAGAATCTTTGACGTAGGATGGCATATTTTTAACAAGGGGCTGAAGAAAATAATCAATATATCTGCCCACCCGGGACGTGACAGAGTCGATGCCACTGACTATAGGGCGTCCCGGGGGGCAGGTAGGATGTTTGTGAATCTTGGGCAAATAATATATAGTGGGTGTGCGGGGAGACCTGGGAACTAAATACAGTGACTCCTTTTTGTTCAAAATCCCGCATTCCAACCCACTCTGAACAAGCAACTTCAATTCAGATAGATATTGTGACTTAGGGTCACCACGAAGGGGTGTGTATGTTTCAGAATCGCCCAATATCCTATACATTTCTTTCAAATAATCTTTCTTGTCAAGGATGATGATTCCACCACCCTTGTCTGCAGGCCTAATTATTAAATTTTTATTTTGACATAAAGAATTTAGACCATTAACAAGCTCCTTATCAGTCTTCACCCTCTTAACCGGTATTTGGTCTAAATCAGACAACACCAGATCTCTAAAGACTTTTAAGGCTGGTGCCATAGCACCCGGAGGATTAAAAAGTGAGGCGTTTGAAAGCCCCGAATGTTGAAAACTAGTGGTCACCATCCCATTAACACTAATCGGGTTAATGGCCATATGTCGTTTGATGCTGACTTTGCGAATAAACTTATGTACATCCATATATGTTTGAAATTTGTTGAGCCCCCGAGGAGGCGCAAATTTCAAGCCTTTGTTTAAAACCATTTTTTCAGAATCATTTAAGGTGACAGAACTTAGATTAAAAATCCCGCTACCATCTAGGATCTTTTTCTTTTTAGCTCTACATTTCCTCCCCCCTCTGGTTCCTATTTTCGGTCTATGGGCCTTTTTACCCCTTGATTGGGTCTGAAAAAACCTTGGCCCTATGGGAGGAGGATGTCGTCTATGCCCAACATAGACCACAGGTGGTTCTATGGGCAAGATATATAGACGACATCCTCCTCCTGTGGGATGGCAACAAAGAAGATCTGGATATCTTCCTTGCTGAGTTAAATGCTAATCAGAGGGGTATTGCCCTTAATTATGAGGCCAGCCAAAGCTCCATTAACTTTTTAGATTTGGTGATAAGGGTTAACAGTGGTGTAATTACCACTGCAACCCACTTTAAGGATACAGACCGCAACTCATACATCCCCATAGGAAGTTGCCACCATGAATCTTGGCTCAAGTCCGTACCCAAGAGTCAATACCTGAGATTAAAAAGGAACTGTTCAGATTCTACTGAATTTTCTTCTCAGGCGGGTATTCTTACCAAGCGGTTCCTTGAGAAGGGCTATAGCATCTCCTCCCTTATGGCTGTGCTCCATGAGGTGTCTAGCACTGATAGAGCAGATCTACTCAAAGAGAAGCCTGCTAAAGATAGGGGTTTAGCTATGGTCCCTTTTATCACTTCCTATTCCATTCAACATAGGAACATAGACAAAATGATCAAGAAACACTGGCACATCCTCACCAGTGACACTACCCTTAATGCAGTTCTTCCACAGACACCTCAGATTGTATTTAAGGGAGTTCCTTCACTGAAAGACAGAATAGCACCTAATGTCTTAGATCCGCCCACTGCTAAAACATGCTTCTTTGATAACCTCACGGGTTTTTATCAATGTAGGAAATGTAGGATCTGCTCTCTTAGTGGCTGTAGCCATAGGAGGACACATAAATTCACTTCTACGAGTACAGGCGTAGAATTTGAAATTAAACCTTTCATCACCTGTGCCACTGAGAGGGTGGTCTATCTACTCCAGTGCCCATGTGGGCTTCAATATGTCGGTAGGACAAAGCGCCCCCTGAAGGTGAGGTTAAATGAACATGTCACCAACATCCTGGGTGGGTTCCCTAAACATCCAGTTTCCCGACATTATTTAGAGGCCCATATGAAGAACCCCTCAAAGACAATCTTTCTGGGGATCGACAAATATACGGCACCGTGGAGAGGGGGTTCTCTTGTGCGTGGCATCTCCAGATTGGAGATGTCATGGATACATAAGATTAAAAGTTATACCCCTTTTGGGTTAAACGTTGACATTGATGTCAACGCTTTCATTGACAATTCCTGAGTCTCCCAGTTCCAATTTGGGGACTCGTATGGTCATTATGGGAGTTTAATTGCTGTACCATCCTTATAATGTAATTTTATGATTAAGACATCCGATTTATGTTTACACTATATATATTGTGATGTATAATAATGTGAGGTGAGAAACATCAATGGCCATTTTGTGATCTTTGATCTTTATTGATTTTTTGTTCGTGTCACCCATTTACTGTGTAAGGAAAGAGAGTTTTTTTTGGGGGTCTTTTTCTTCTCTCTTCCTGCAATTATGCCCTTATAGGTAACAAATATATGATGTATAATGTGTTTGATCATATTTACATCTCCCAATATGTTTATTAGTTAATTTTTAGTTTACTAGTTGAGATATTACACATACATTCTCATTGGGCTATTTGCCACTGTTAGAGCTCCATTTTGTGGGGCTAGCTGTGGTAACTTTCCACTTGTAATGTATCACACGGTTAGTTCATCTAGCTGTGTTCTGATATTTGTCCACAAGATGGGGCCCCTTTTTTAGTGTAATTTTTAGTCTTTATATTTTATTCATATATATTTTTTTATTTCCATACATATTGATATAGGTTACTTTTTGTTTTGAGCCTAATTTAACAGTCTTCATTATGATTTGTACCATCATACACTCAATTCGGCCTAATTAAATGTTGCTCAGGTTGAGGATATGTAATATATATAGATATGGCTATCAGTCTTAGTCTTTTCTATGAGAGGGTTAAATTTAAGGTCAATCTAGTTCTTCCCGCCATTGAAGGTTCTCACCAGGTTGTGTTTACCACTGTCTATAAAGTTGCGATGATTCAGTGCGTCGCCCGTTCCCCAGAAGACGACGATTGGTCGAAACGGACGTAGGGAGGCTGACGCACTGACGTCATCGCGTTCCGCGTTGTGAGCGGGTGTATTGCAAGCCGGCCGGCGTATTTTACTTGTCCTGCTTATATGCTTCTCTCTTTGTGTAAGTAGGATTGCTTTTCTTTTAATAAACGTATTATTTGGTATCACACTATGGGAGCATCCCCTTTTCTTCCTGTATTCCATATTGGCTGCTGAATGATTCTGGGGTCGATGCTTTTGTTTGGAGAGTGTGTCCATTCCTGATTGATCCAAGCGGTAAAACATCATTGGGACTTCTATTCCTGGTCTAACTTGCCTGAGGAGATCCAGATTGCTGCTGATGCCTGATGGTCCATATCTGTCCCGTTTACATTATACTACAGGCTTTTTTAAGCTTGCCCTCTGGTAAGCGCAATCTTATATTGGTGGTGGATCACGGTGTTTTCGATTTTTATTGTCACCAGAAGTCTAAGTTCACATTGTCACACTTATGAACTATTTTTTCACCTATTACATATTTTTTCATTTTTTTCATTTTTTATTCATTTTTTATGTCACTGGACTTTATTGTTTTGGTGCATTGGGAAATGTGCATACATATTGTTTGATATATAATTTGTTGTTTTTCCTTTGCATATATCACATTGTTGCTTGAGGATTTATTTTACACCATGGTATAGGTCACCAATCACCTATCTGTTCAATTAGCGCGGCTTTATTTATTGTTTTATCTTGTTTATGTGTGTATCCACATTTTTTGCTGCTGCTACCTATGTACACTTCATTTTATGTCACTTTTTAGCCCTAATATTTGTTGTATTGGGGCATTTCAAGATTTTTGCATTTATTAGCGCGGTGTTTGCTACATTTTTTAATGAGGAGATCCAAGTAAGGAAATGATTACCAAATCCCCATTTTCCTAACATATATTGCATATAAGGCCAAGTGACTGAGTCAAATGCCTTTCTGATATCCAAAGATAGGAGACATGATGGTATGCGTCTGACTTTAGCTGCATGAATAAGTAAGAGAGTGCGTCTGATATTATCACCTGCCTGTCGTTTTGGGATAAAACCAGTTTGGTCTCGGTGGATTAGTTGGCCTATAATGCCATTTAGACGACTAGCCAATATCTTTGCTAATAATTTTATGTCTAGATTAAGAAGAGATATAGGGCGATAATTTGTCCATGAAGTCGAGTCCGAATGTGGTTTGGGGATCATTACTATAATAGAGGTGAGTGTTTCAGGTCTAAAAGGTTGACCTGTTAGGATCGAATTAAAGGCTCTGGTAAGGATTGGTGCTAAAATGTGGGAGTATCGTTTATAGTATGAGGCAGAAAATCCGTCTGGGCCCGGTCTCTTATGGAGTTTTAACAGTTTTATTGCGTTCAGGACTTCCGGGGTTGATATGGGACTATCAAGGTTATCTAGTTGTTCCTGGTCTAGGGTAGGGAGTTTAATATTAGAGAACAGAGTATCAGCCTTGGTCACATCAAACTTTTGGTCATGGGAGTATAGTTTTGACAGATTGTAACGAAACACCTCAAGTATTTTAACTGGATTGCTGGTGTATTCATCACGTGTGGTTTTTAGTCTAAAAGATGACTGAATGTTAAGTGTTTTCTTTAAGCATCGTGCCATAAGGGTGTCTGATTTATTCGCTTTGATGTAGTGGGTATGTTGGCTCTTACGCAATGCCTTGTCAGCGGAATCTGTCAGGAAAAGATCCAACTCAAGCCTGGCTTTTTCTAGTTTCGTATTGTTGATAGCATTCGGGGAGGATTGAAATGCCAAGTGACATGCATTAAAAGATGCTTCCAATTTTGCAAACAAAAGTTTGCGATCTCTCTTAATAGTAGAAGCTTGTTGAATCAATCTACCCCGAATAACTGTTTTATGGGCCTCCCATAGTGTAAGAGAAGAGACTTCTTCCGTATCGTTAGTAACAAGATATTCGGAAAGAGCCTGCTCAATCTCAGTACTATGTGATGGGTGAGTTAATATAGAGTCATTAATACACCATGTGGTATCTTGTGATCTAGGTATGGTGGAAGCAATAGTGGTGAATATCGCACAATGATCTGACCATGGAAATGGGATGATTTTTGAGGAAATTATTTCAGGCAACATACTGGATGGGACAAATATATGGTCTATCCGAGAGAAGGATTTGTGAGGGTACGAGTAGTGAGTAAAGCGTCTACTGGTAGGGTTAATCTCTCTCCATGTGTCTACAAATCTATGGTTCGTGAGTATATCTTGCAAGTGCGATTTATGTGAATTGTTTCTAGGTAGAGGGGGAGATTTATCAATAAAAGGGTAGACCGTAGCGTTAGAATCTCCGCAGAGAATTATTGTTCCCATCTTGTGTGCCTCTACAGTTTGAAATAGATGGGACAGGAAGGCTGTTGGACGTTTGTTAGGGGCGTAATAAGAAACAATAGTGATAGGAGAGTCTGATATATAACCGGTGATCAAGATGTATCTGCCTTCTGGGTCTTTTACCTGTGATACAAGTGTAAAAGGAGTATTACGGTGAAAACCTATAAGTGTGCCTCTTTGCTTAACCGAGGCTGAGGCGGTATAAAATTGGGGGTATGAGGCTGAAAGGTATTTAGGGCACATATCTACCTTAAAGTGAGTCTCCTGCAAACATATGATGTGTGCTTTCCTTGCCAAAAAAGATCGCATGGCTTTAGTGCGTTTATGTGGGATATTAAACCCTTGTACATTTAGAGATAGAACATTTATGGGTGCCATGGCTGTGTTGAGGATACCATTACATCAAAGAACATATACTTTACGTCAAGGTTCGCATCCACCACCTGGAGTTGAAAGAGAAGAGAAAGGAAAGACAAAGGAGGGAAAAGAAAAAGAATTAGGACCCAATTATGAGAGCATAATAACAACAATGTGAAATAGCAAATCAGGGCATGGGAACATCTACAGAGCCCAAACACAAAACTCCGAGAGGTTCCGAGACCATCTGCAGAAACCCGCATAACTGTAGCAGGAATCTGAGGATGGTATAGGGGGCAGCAAGAAATTCCTTGGAGAGGGATTTCGCCGGAGGACCACGAGACTTATTGGAAGGCCGGGTACCGGCCTGAAGTTATGGGAGGAGCCCGGAGGGTATATAAGCAGCCCAAAGGCCGCCGGTCTTTGTCGGTTTCCTGTGCGTGATACCCACCCACCCTCCCCTTTTAAAAGCCTCTTCCAAGTATTCTTACCCCAGACTGAATACTCATTCCACATTATTCCATAACTACTTCTTATCATTCTTTATCTAGGGTATGCCCCCTTATTTTGGCGTACCATACGGTAGACCAAGGCACACTTTCAGGTCTATTTCATGTTGGTGAGTTTTGTATTGTTCCTATGTGTCATCGTTACTCATGTCGTCCGTAGGGCTCTAGATCATAAATGAAAAACACTAAATTAATAATAACGAACGGTTTAAGAGCAAGAAAAAAAAAAAAACCTTTTCAAAAAAGACGCTGGTTTAGGAAAATAAAAGTCCATTGCAAACGCATGTTTGAGAATAGAAAAAATAGTTGTATGAAGTAAAGGACCTTCTGTAAAGAAGGTCACTAAAAAAATAAGAGATAAGCAACAAAGGGTTCAGGTTTGATATGAAGTGGCTTAAACGTTGTCCATAAAGATAGATTTCCATCAGCACAGGGGTTTGAATACTGATCTGGGTTGATGAGATAAATAATTCAGTCCATAGAGTCCTCATTCACGGGTGTTGGGGTTTCATATCGACCCTGTTTATTAATATGTTGTTGAGAAGCTGTGACTAAATTTTTGAAGGTTGTATCTGAACTATGTTGGGAAGATCTGGAGGCTGGGCGTCTACGTGATTGTTCATTGGATATAGATTTATCAGCAATGCCCATTTCAATCAGTGCTGTTTGTAAGTCCTCTGAAGAGCGACAGACATACTTCGTTTCAAGATGTGTAAAACGTAGGGAGAATGGGAATCCCCAATGATAAATGATCTGATGTTGTTGTAGTATCTGCAACTGAGGTTTGAGTGCACGTCGTTTAGCGACAGTTAGTGGAGAAATGTCTGCGAATAACTGGTATGTATGACCCTGGAAATTTAGGGATTCTTTACCCCTAGCTGCGGCAAGTAATTGTTCCTTAGATCTATAGTAGTGAAATTTGGCAATAATATCCCTGGGGGGACCATTTGTTTTTCTAGGGGCCAAAGCTCTATGCACTCTGTCCATCTCCAGTCTTTTTGCAGGAATGCCTGGCTGTAGTTCCTGAAATAACGCTAACATGGTGGCATGAAGGTCAATTACAGACTCAGGAATCCCTCTGACTCTCAAGTTCGATCTTCTATCCCTGTTCTCCTGGTCTTCTAAACGGGACTGTAATAGGATATTTTCCTCTTTAAGATTCTCCATTTCAGATGTAAAATGTTGTGTATGACTGTCAATTTCATCTACTCTAATTTCCAGCTCAGCGGTTCTATGTCCCAACTCTCTAATTTCCTTGGTTAGTTTCTCAGTGATGAGGTCTGAGGTATTTTTTAAGGCTTTCTGCAGCATTTTTTCAAATTTTTCAAACATGTCCGTTTGTTCTTCATGCTGAGAGCCCTCAGCATCTGAGTCAAAATTGTCAGGATTATTCAGTAATTGAGGTACGCCAGGCTTATAGCGCTGTGTGCTGCTGTGTGAGGGGATAGCGGCCGCCATCTTGGCCGTTTGCCTGGCCGAAATTGATTTAGTTGTAGCTGCTTTAAATTTAGGTTTTGAGCCTCTCAAACCATTGTACTAACCCCTGGTGTCTAGGGTGGCAATATCCTCTTACTTTAGTACCGTTCGCGGTACTGCTGGGACCCGTTGTCCGCCGGCGAATTCCCCTCAGGAGCGGAGCTCTAAGACGGCATTACCGCTCGCCTCAGCTGCCGCGCATACGCCCCAATGTACCTGTGTTTTTGTCATGTCCATCTCTGCTTCCTGTGTGTGTCCACTGCGGATATGGGTGGGTATTTTGCGGGTATTCCGTAATTTCCTGTGTGCTGCACTGTCTCCTGGGAGCTCGTGTCATTGTTCCCAAGAGTTATTGCGGAGGCCTGCCGCGAGTTCTTGCGGGATTTCGAAAGAGGACGTTTTTTTTGTATTGGTTTGGTTGTCATCACAACAGGGCGGGAACTTTCGACAACGACGCCCGTTGTGATGGCAACCCTGAAGTTTACGGCGCTGCTCGCCATAAACACTGAGCAACGCGCGGGAAAGAGCGGTGAATGCTGGGAGCTCAGCATTCACCGGATCCCAGAAATCAATGCTTGTGGGCTTCACATGCCCACAAGCAAGATGGGAACGGCCAGGATCACTTTTTATAAATACTTGTTAGAAACGAAAACGGACAGCAGCAGATTAAAAAAAAAAAAAGTATTCATTTATTATTTTGAAAGTGTATGAATGACTACAAGAAAAAAAAAAAATTGAATGGTCGCGGGAACCACGCTTTAAGAGAAGGACGAGAAACATACAAAAAATTTGATACAATAACGCAAAATGTGCCATTTCAAGCGGGAAAAAAAAGTGCATACTCCATTTAAGTATTGGTGGAAGGGCCCTACCAGTACATATCATCCCCCAGGGTCAGCTTTGTGTCTGTATCTGGCCTGGGAAAAATGCATGTTTTCTCAACTCATAAGAGTGTAAAATATAGAAAGGTCACTATATGGATAGAGACTCAAAAGGGAAATGGGGAAAATTAAATCTAAAACTGCATCACTTTAAATTCAATAACTTTTTATTGAAGAAAATATACATACAATATGTAAATATATTACATAATGGTTCAAGAAAGAAAAATAAAAAATAAAAGAGCATGTAGTAAAAAAAAAAAAGGAGAAAGGAAAGTATACATAAACGGTATACGTTAACAAATGCTGGTTTGAAGAGTCTTATCTGCATAAATCAATTATATAGGAGTAAGCGTGTTTCACAAATTTCCTTGTATGCAGCATTCGAAAGTGAACGACAGTTAAATATTATGCATTTTGAATCCTGTTAAACCATGTTAGTATCAATTATTGGTTGTTCATGTACTATAAACACATCCCTATTGGTCCTCACCCGCCCCCAGGCGCCCACACGGGGACACATTGCGCCCGACGACGGGGGAAGCCAGGGCATTGCTAACTTAAATAGCCATAACAATATCAAGACCTCCTGACTCCATCCCTTTTAGCCTGTTCGTTTCCATACCAGTCTAACCATGGTTTCCACTTCTGGTAGCTGGACGAATAATGTCCCTGGGACGCGTCGAACCTTATTTCGTAGTTAATATGAAGGTCAGTTGTTTTAATTATTTCCGTCAATGATGGTGCCTACATAGCTTTCCATTTTCTTACCAATGCTAGTTTAGTGCTGGTTAAGATGTGGTAGACTATATGTCTATACTGCTTGGGGAATCTTTCTACTTCTAACGTGAGCAGGGCTAATGCTGGGTTGTTGGGGGTGTGTATTTTAGTAATGTTGCTGAGTATTTTAAAGACATGGGTCCATATTTTATGTAATCTCGGGCATTCCCATAGTATGTGCAAAAGTGTTCCTCTGTTCCCACATTGACGCCAGCATAGTGGTGAGGTTTGAGGGTGAAATCCCGCAAATCTTGTGGGGGTCAAATACCACCGCAAGAGGATTTTACTTGACAATTCCCATAGGTTTGCACATTTGGTAGCCTTATATGTGATTGTTACTGAATTTTGCCATTGATCAAGAGAAAAGGTTGTCTTAAAATCCAATTCCCATGTTCTCATAGAAGGAGATTTACAAAATTCCGATTTGGAGTTCAAAAAGTTGTAAAACAGGGAAATACCTTTGATCGTTGTATTGGGGTTGTTAAAGTACATGTATATTCTTACTGGTAGTGATATCTGAAGTGTAGGGGTTGCTGTTAGTAAAAACTGCATCACTTTAAATGTGAGGTGTGATAGACATATATCAGTGCAGAAAATTGGATATAATAATAGAGGCCTAGAGCCCTAGAGGAAGTAACCAAAGCTGCAACTGTGCCCAACCATGAAACATACTGATCTAAATAAAAAAATAGGAAGACACAAAAAGAAAGGAAAGGTAGACACCATTTACTAATAATTCTTTGCAATAGGTATAGGGCATTATAATAGACTATTTCAAGTTGCCACTTGGTGTGTGTGGCCTCACATGAAAGGCCAATGCATTTGTACATACACAAGTATCATGCTAGGGGCATTTTTAAGTTTTTATTGCTGTCACATTGTGAATGAAAAGTACTCATGCAAGTTGCAAGTCATGCAACACTGTACTGAAATGAAATTTGTATAATTTTTTGACAGCTAGAGCTTTCTTTTGGTGGTATTTAACTACTTTAATACAGGGCACATTTACCCCTTTCCTGCCCAGGCCATTTTTCAGCCTTCAGTGATGTTGCACTTTGAATGACAATTGCGCGATCATGCAACACTGTAACCAAATACATTTTTAATCATTTTCTCCACACAAATATAGATTTCCTTTGCTGGTATTTAATCACTGCACTTTAATTTGTTTGCTAAAAAAAAATACCAAAAATTTGGAAAAAAAAATAGTTTTTCTTAGTTTCTATCAGAAAAATTTGTAAGTAAGTAATTTTCCTCCTTTACTGATGTGCGCTAATGAGGCTACACTGATGGGCACTGATGGGGGTGGCACTGATGGGCACTGATGGGGGTGGCACTGATGAGGAGGCACTAATATGCAGCACTGGTGGGCACTGATAGGCGGCACCGTTAGGCAGCACTGATGGGCACTGATAAACAGCACTGATGGGCGACACTGATGGGTGGCACTGATGGGCAGGCATTGATGGTCACTGAAAGGCAGCACTGATTGGCATAACTGATGGGCACAGACTGGTGGGCACAGAGTGACACCACTAATGGGCACTGCCGGGGCTGCATTGTAATGTAATCAGGGCACATCTTCCCTGTGAGGAGATGTCACTGATCGGTTCTTCTCATCTCACACTGTCAGTGTGAGGCGAGGAGAGATGATAAATGGCACTTCCTTGTTTACATGTGATCAGCTGTGATTGGACACAGCCAATCACATGGGCAAACAGAGAATTTTGAAAAAAATAATATTTTTTCTTTGCTTTAAAATAAAATAAAATTTGGAAAAAAAATTATATTTTTTCATAAATTAAGACCAAAATGTATTCTGCTACATTTCTTTGGTAAAAAAATAACATAAATCAGTGCGAAAGGTATAGAGTTTACAATCTATGGTATATATACAGTACGTATATACTTGAGTATAAGCTGAAAAAGCCCCCTCGGCTTATACTCGAGTCACTGTGCCCATCTGCAGCCTCATGCGCCTGATCTCCCGGTCGTGCAGTTTAACAAAGCCCCACCTTCTCCTCGTCAATGATAGGTGGAACACTGACTCACTGCTGGAAAACTGAATTAGCGTTCCGTCACGGACGAGGAGGAGGCGGGGCTTTGTTACACTGCATGGCCGCTGACTAGAGTGCATATCACAGCTCCGGGAGATCAGGAGATCAGGTACATGTGGCTGCAGATGGACACAGTGAGGCAGGGAGATGGCACAGTGAGGCATGCAGATGGCACAGTGGGGCATGCAGATGGCACAGTGAGGCATGGAGATGGCACAGTGGGGCATGCAGATGGCACAGTGAGGCATGGAGATGGCCCAGTGAGGCATGGAGATGGCACAGTGGGGCATGCAGATGGCATAGTGAGGCATGGAGATGACACAGTGGGGCATGGAGATGGCACAGTGGGGCATGCAGATGGCACAGTGGGGCATGAAGATGGCACAGTGAGGCTGCAAATGGGCACAGTGAGGCTGCAGATGGGCATTGTTGACCCTCTTTTCAACTTACGGTAGCAGCTGCTTTTCCCACTCTAGGCTTATACTCGAGTCAATAAGTTTGTCCAGTAAAAATAGGTGCCTCAGCTTATATTTGGGTTGGCTTATACTCGAGTATATACAGTATTTAAAAATTGATCAGTCCTGATGTTCTGACTGCCTGTCTCAATTTTTGAGGCCCTAAAACAGCACAAATACCCTCCAAATGACCGTTTTTTGGAAAGTAGACAGTCAAAGGTATTTAGTAAGAAGCATGGTGAGTTGTAATATGTTTTTTTGGAAACTTAAGAAATTGAGTAAAGTTTGTTTTTCACAAAGTTGTCATTTTAACAAGTTATATCTCACACATACAGCAAAAGTATACTTAGAATTACACCCCAAAACGTATTCTGCTATGCATCTCAAGTATGTGGATACCAGATGTGTGAGACTTTTTTTACATCCTAGCCAAAATCAGAATACTCTTTGGGCTTTTAAGGAGTATACATTTCACTTAAATTACCCTTTGGGGTAAAAGTACCCTTTGGGCTTTTAAGGAGTATAATTTCACTTAAATTACCTTAAACTACCTTTCACATTTTTGGAGGCCCTGGAGCACCAGGATAGTAGAAACACCGACAACATGACTCCATTTAGGAAAGCAAACACTCCAAGATATTTTCTGAAAGGTGTGATGAGTCTTTTGAAAATGTAATTTTTTACCATAAGTTTTTGGAAATGCAGGAAATATATATTTTTTTTAACACAATGTGGTCAATAATAATATATTTCAAACACACATCATAGGTATACTTAGAATTACATTCTGCTACTTCTCCCGCATATATGGATAGAACATGTGTGAGAGTTGTTCACAGCCTATCCACACAGAGGAGCCCAACACATGTGTGATGCTCTCTGAAGAGACATCTATGTTCGGATCACTCTTCAGAGAGCATTTGACAGGCAGTAAGGTATTGTATCACCTCCTCATCACCTGCTTTAACCCCTTGGACACCCCATTAACCATGGCAACCTGTTAATGTGGGATCCCTCTTTTGGGTGCAACAGAATGCTCTCCGCGACACTTCGAGATCAGGATGGGCAGGACCACAGGAGCGTTATCACTCGTCCTCCTTGGACGCAAAACCGCAAAAAGGGGGAGGTTTTCTTTACATTTTCCCCAGCAATGACCTGTATGCCCCCTTATATGGGTCTACTTAGCTAGTCAGTTTTCTCTAAAGTTTTAACATCCAGCCCCTAAAGGGGAATAGAACAGTTACACTGTCCTTGGCTCTCATAGTTCCAAAGTTAAACAATCAAAGAGCAGTCCCTTCCTATGATAACACTGTGAATGAGGTCAGGCACCACCCCCAATCTCCTGAGTAATTGTGCCACACACTGTGGTGATTATCACTGATGGCAGTGGGTATTCCCTGGTGTCCCTGTGCTGCAAGGCCCACCTATCCAGCAAGTCTGGTACCCAAATGTGTTCCCATGCTTTCAGAATCCAACAGGACTCTGGCATAAAGCTGGTTCACCCAGAGGTCACACACAAACTGCCCCTCATTTAGGTCCAAGTGGGCCAACAAGCATTTCAATTGCCAGAGGTTTCAGCTTACGCACAACTTTTGAACCTCTCCACTCTACCTCATTGACACAGGTATTGATCTCTTCCTGCTGCCTTTCAAGTCTCCCTTTGCTGTAGCCTAACCCCTTCCGGACCAGAATAGTCGGGGCTTAGAGGTTCTTCCCTCCCAAAACGCTTCAAACCTCTAACGTTCTAGATCCCTGTTAAGAACTTCAATTTAAAGAGTACTGACAATCAGTCCTCTTTTTCCAACAAGATTACCCCGGAACCCCTCGCCCTGCATGGGTGAAAACCCATGAGTACTCAGTCAAGTCTTAAAGCTGTCCCCCTGGTTCTCTCCAGAATTTGTAATTTCTGGATTGTGGTCTGGAGACCAGAGGCTTAAAAGAGTCTAAGGAGGTAATTAGGACTCCACTCAGAAGAAAGAAATGTCCCTGCCTGAGTCTGGGCATAGGCTAGTGAAGCAGGGAGCTGTGGGAGAATCAATAAAATGCTATGATAGCTACAAGAGCTGGGAGAAAGGTGCAGAGGTTGCATGTGAGCACTGTGGTGCTAGGTAACAGAGGAACCAGACGAAAGGCCTAAGCTTGAGGCCTGAGCAGTGGGGCTGATAAAAGAGTGAGCGAGGAGGCTAAAATCATTTATTTTGGTGTTTGGGTTGTGGTGGAAATCCCAGCAAGGGTAACATTTCATTTTGTGGAACTTTTCTTTCTTTTTTAACCACTTGCCGACCAAGGACGTCATATGACGTCCTTGACTTTGAGTGGTGATATCTGAATGATGCGTGCAGCTATTGGCATCATTCAGATATCATTTTTACCGGCCGGCGATTCTGTGCACCATAAGAATGATCATAGCGGCAGTTCTGCCGCCTGATCGTTCTTATAGGCAGCGGGAGGGGACGTCCCCCCCTCCCGCCGCCATCCGGTGCTTCTCCGGGCTCTCCCGTGCCATTGGGGGCCCAGAGAAAGAATCGCTCGCCGCCGGATAACGAGCATAGAGATTTCCGGTGACCAGATGGTCACCAGTCATCTCTATGACCGTCGGAGGCCCGGGCGCGACGTTATGACGTCACGCCCGGTACCCGGAAGTAAACAAAGCCGCAATCGCGGCTGTCAGCATGAGATCGGTAAAACATTTTTTACCGATCTCATGCTTTCCAGCCTGGAGGAGAGATGTGGGGTCTTATTGACCCCACATCTCTCCATAAAGAGGACCTGTCACATACATTCCTATTACAAGGGATGTTTACATTCCTTGTAATAGGAATAAAAGTGATCCAAATTTTTTTTTTTTTTTAAAAGTGTAAAAATAAAAAAAATTAAGTAAAATAAAAATAAATAAATAAATAAAAAAAAAAAATTAAAACGCCCCTGTCCCCTGTAGCTCGCGATCAGAAGCTAACGCACATGCAAGTCCCGCCCGCATATGTAAACGCCGCTCAAACCACACATGTGAGGTATCGCCGCGTGCGTTAGAGCGCGTGCAACAATTCTAGCACTAGACCTCCTCCGTAACTCTAAACTGGTAACCAGTAAAAAATATTAAAGCGTCGCCTATGGAGATTATTAAGTACCGAAGTTTGGCGCCATTCCACGGTTGTGCGCAATTTTAAAGCGTGACATGTTTGGTATCTATTTACTCGGCGTAACATCATCTTTCATATTATATAAAAAAAATTGGGCTAACTTTACTGTTTTCTTATTTTTTAATTCATGAAACCGTTTTTTTTCCCAAAAAAAGGCGTTTGAAAAATTATTGCACAAATACCGTGTGAGATAAAAAGTTGCAATGACCGCCATTTTATTCCCTAGGGTGTCTGCTAAAAAAAAACATACTCAATGTTTGGGGGTTCTGAGTAATTTTCTAGCAAAAAAATGATGATGTTTACATGAAGGAAAATAGGCCAAAATAGGCCCGGTAAGCAAGTGGTTAAATGAAAGTGGACCTTCAAGCTCTAAACAGTAATTCCTGGCTGGAGTGAACTCACTGGAAATGCACTACACTTGAGTGAAACCCCCATAAATATCACCAAATATATATAACTCACCTTTATATGAAATGCTTTGTTTTGATTATTGAATTAAGTGCATATCTGAATAAAAATATTTTATGAATGGAATGTTTCTCTGTAAATTGTCTCTTTACAGCTGTGGTTTCAGCAGCTTTCTGTGAACACATGGACTACCAGAAAGCCTGAGAACACGATGATGCTAAAGTAATGTTATTTTATAATATTATCTATTGTTCTCTTTGTACTGAGATTACTTTCTTTGGTAATGACATAAAATACATCTAAAATAAAAGCATTTAGTAGTAAACAAAAACTCCATATAATCCTTAATTAGCTTTGATGGTAATCATTTTCCTTTTTATCTGTGCAGTTTATATTTTCTGTTTGACTCTCAGTAAAAGTACTTCAGAACTACTAATGCATAACAGTCATTGAATTCCAACTCCTATACAAGCCTGCCACACTCTGTCTCCTTGTTCCATTATGCCCCATTATAATTGTGACCTTTTATAACTCTTGAAGCAAAATGAAATCCATTGGTTCTCAAGGACAAACTGATTGAAAGCCAATAATATCTACTTAAATGGTAAAGTAATGTAGTATTAAAAAGATTTGTAATAACAGTCCTTAATTGCTTCCTTGTAGTTCTTGGAGTTTGCAATGATACATGCATTTTAATTATGCAATAATTAATGAGAAGAGAAAAGCATTTCCTGGCAGGTTATACCCTTGTAAGAGAGTTCAAGAGAATTTCACTTGACAGGATGTTAACATAAGATATGCCCAGCTATGCACTGTAAGTGCTGTTGATCATGTAAAGTATAATATATATATATATATATATATATATATATATATATATATATATATATATATATATATATTGTTCATCTATCTATCTATCTATCTATCTATCTATCTATCTGTGTCATTTAATTTTATTACACATAACCTAATTTCTAAACGTATTTGTTTTGGTTTCTTTTTGTATGTATAGATTGCATGGGTTGTTACTGCAATGTGGTAAAAATGTCATGTCAATAGCACCTTTATAAATATATTTATCTAGAAAAATGGTGACATGTTTAATACTTATTTTACCTGCTGCATCTTTCAATATATACTAATATATCTATATATATATATATATATATATATATATATATATATATATATACATATATATATATATATACATATATATATATATATCTATATACATATACACAGTATCTCACAAAAGTGAGTACACCCCTCACATTTTTGAAAATATTTTATTCTATCTTTTCATGTGACAACACTGAAGAAATTACACTTTGCTACAATGTAAATTAGTGCATGTACAGTTTGTATAACAGTCTAAATTTTCTATCCCCTCAAAATAACTCAACACACAGCCATTAATGTCTAAACCGCTGGCAACAAAAGTGAGTACACCCCTAAGTGAAAATGTCCAATAAGCCATTTTCCCTCCCCGGTGTCATGCGACTCATTAGTGTTACAAGGTCTCAGGTGTGAATGGGGAGCAAGTGTGTTAAATTTGGAGTTTTCACTCTCACTCTCTCATACTGGTCACTGGAAATTCAACATTGCACCTCATGGCAAAGAACTCTCTGAGGATATGAAAAAAAGAATTGTTACTCTACATAAAGATGACCTAGGCTATAAGAAGATTGCCAAGACCCTGAAACTGAGCTGCAGCACGGTGGCCAAGACCATACAGTGGTTTACCAAGACAGCTTCCACTCAGAACAAGCCTCACCATGGTCAACCAAAGAAGTTACGTGCACGTGCTTAACGTCATATCCAGAGGTTGTCTTTGGGAAATGAACGTATGAATTTTACCAGCATTGCTGCAGAGGTTGAATGGGTGGGGGGTCAGCCTGTCAGTGCTCAGACCATACGCCACACACTGCATCAAATTGGTCTGCAAGGTTGGCGTCCCACAAGAAAGCCTGCAAACAGTTTGCTGAAGACAAGCAGACTAAGGACATGGATTACTGGAACCATGTCCTGTGGTCTGATGAGACTAATGCCGCGTACACACGTGCAGACTTTTCCCGGCGGACCTAGTCCAGCGGACAATCCGCCGGACTTTCAGCTGGCTTCGCCGGACTTTCTGAGCGTGTGGACTTGCCCACACACGCCCGGACTTCTCCGGTGGACAATCCGCTGGCCAAAGTCCGCGGGACTTTTGAAAATGAACGGACTCATCAACATGGGGACAAGGTGCTTTGGGGTGGGGGGGGCCGCACGGCCCCCCTTTCCCCAGGGCACCCCCATGTTGAGGGCACGCGGCCTTATACGGCTCAGGGGGGCGCTCGTTCGTCCCTACCCCTTTCCTGGTCGGCCGGGCTGCGTGCTCGGATAAGGGTCTGAGATGGATTTGGGGGGAACCCCCACACCGCTTTTCTGCGTGGGGAGTCCCTTTAAATCCATGCCAGGTGACGGAGCTAGCGCACCGGCATTTACTGCCTACGCTAGCTACGTAACCTGAAGTCACGTGCTAAATGAACGGACTTGCCGATGAGCGGCAAGTCCGTTCATTTAAAAAGTCCGGCGGACTAGCCTACTAACGGCGGGATTGTCCGCCGGACTGCCAAGTCCAGCGGATAATTTTAAAATCAAACTTAAAACTTTGGTCCGCCGGACTTTGGTGCCAAAAAGTCCGCCGACGCCCACACACGAGGGGATTGTCCGCTGGACTTGAGTCCAGAGGATAATCCCGCGGGATTGTCCCTTCCTGTGTACGCGGCATAAGATAAACTTATTTGGTTCAGATGGTGTCAAGTGTGTGTGGCAGCAACCAGGTGAGGAGTACAAAGACAAGTGTTTCTAACCTACAGTCAAGCATGGTGGTGGGAATGTCATGGTCTGGGGCTGCATGAGTGCTGCCAGCACTGGGGAGTTACAGTTCATTGAGGGAACCATGAATGCCAATGCGCACTGTGACATACTGAGGCAGAGCATGATCCCCTCCCTTCGGAGACTGGGCCGCAGGGCAGTATTCCAACATATTAACCCTAAACACACCTCCAAAATGACCACTGCCTTGCTAAAGAAGCTGAGGTTAAAGGTGAAGGACTGGCCGAGCATGTCTCCAGACCTAAACCCTATTGAACATCTGTGGTACATCCTCAAATAGAAGGTGGAGGAGCACTGTCACTCTTTAAACGACAATTGTGCAGTAATGCTACACTGTACCCAAATTACATTTTTATCATTTTTTTCACACAAATAGTGCTTTCTTTTGGTGGTATTTAATCACAGCTGGGATTTTTATTTTTTGCTAAACAAACAAAAAAAGATAGCAAAAAAAAATCATGTTTCATAGATTGTTAAAAAATGTTTGCAAACAGGTAATTTTTCTCCTTCATTGATATGCACTGATGAGGCGGCACTGGTGGGCACGGATAGTCTGCACTGATGGGCACTGATAGGTACAGTTAAGGTGGCACTGATAGGCACAGATAAGGCTGTACTGATGGGCACAGCTAAGGCGGCACTGATGGCCCCTGATGGGTGGCAATGATGGGCACTGATGGGTGGCACTGATGGGCACTGATAGGTACCACTGGATGGCACTGATGGGCACTTATAGGTGACACTGATGGGCACTGATGAGCACTATGGGTGGCACTGATGGGCACTGATAGGTACCACTGCTGGATGGTACTGATGGGCACTTATAGGTGGCACTGGTGGGCACTGATGGGCACTTATAGGTGGCACTGTGGGCACTGATGGATGGCACTGTGGGCACTGGCAGGCGGATGCTAGGTGGCACTGGCAGGTGGCACATGTGGGCACTGAGGAGCTGGCGACAGCTCTCTGTGATTGGGACTGATGTCCCCCTCCGGGCAGCCGGTGATCAGCTTTTTTATTTCTCCTCATGCTATCAGCGCGAGGAGAAAAAAATAGCTGATTACCGGTTCCGTTTACATCACATGATCAGCTGTCAGCTGATCATGTGGTAAGGGGCCTCATAGACTCGCTGATCACAGAGCGCACCGCGCACGCCCTGCAGGAGGCGCACAGGCCGCTCGGGCATGGGAGGACATCAATAGACGCCCTCCCGGTAAAGCAGGTCCTCGCTGTAGCCATCATTTGGCTATATCGTGGATCGAAAGAAGTTAAAGGAATATTTTATTTTTTATTGTTTCACTTTAAGCATTCTTAAAATCACAGCTCCGGAAAAAGGCTGTTTTAAAAACTTTTTTTTTGCATTAACACATGTCCCCTGGGGCAGGACCCGGGTCCCCAAACACTTTTTATGGCAATAACTTGCATATAAGCCTTTAAAATTAGCACTTTTGATTTTTCACGTATGTGTCCCGTAGACTTTAATGGTGTTCGCATGTTCGCACAAATTTTTTGTCTGTTCGCAAGTTCTTGTGTGAATCGAACAGGAGGTGTTTGGCTCATCCCTACTGCAGATAAAGGTCTCTGAGAGGTGACAGGCTGGTATATAAATTGTCCACATAAAGGTGGCATTCCTGATGGAACAAGGGTGACATAAATAACCCACACATTGGGGCTGATTTACGAATCATTTGCGCCTTGAGTTGCGGCACACGCCGCCACGCAACGGCCGTTTTCGCATTTACAAAGCATTTGCGCCTGCAACTCGTTTCCCCATTTACTATAGTGTTGCCGGCGCACAGGCGGGCGCGATCTGTGCGCCGCTATAGACCTGGCGCACGGCATCTTCAACTCAGAAAATAAAAGAATCTGGAAGTGGCAATATTATGGGGGAGATGTGGGTGATGTGAGAAAGTGTAGATATGACTGTCTAACTAACAAACATGCCCAAAATAGAACCGAAAACTATCTTTCTCTGAGCAGGCTTGCTGCGCCTGCAAATACACTTCTAACTACGTGAGGTCAATTTATATACTGCGCATGCGCGAGCGGCATTTGCGCCCGTTCATGTGCTCTGGTTCACTGCGCCGGCAAAATCTTAGTAAATGTCAAGCCACGTAGGTTCATTTGCATAAGTTGAACGAGCGCACATCTCAACTTGATTTTTTTTTTTTTGCGCTGGTTCACTTCTATGTTTTTTTTTAAAGGCTATTTGAACACAGGTCATGTTAGCTTTAAGAAATTTAAAAAAATGAAGAAAAAAAATGCGTGGGGGTCCCCCGAAATTCCATACCAGGCCCTTCAGGTCTGGTATGGATATTAAGAAGAACCCCGCGCCCCAAAAAAAAATGGCGTGGGGGTCCCCCTCAAAATCCATACCAGACCCTTCAGGTCTGGCATGGATTTTAAGGGGAACCCCGCGCCAAAAAAAAAAAAAAATGGCGTGGGGGTCCCCCTTAAAATCTGTACCAGACCCTTATACGAGCACGCAACCTGGCAGGCCGCAGGAAAAGAGGGGGGGACGAGAGTGCGGCCCCCCTCCCTCCTGAACCATACCAGGCCACATGCCCTCAACATTGGGAGGATGCTTTGGGGTTCCCCCCAAAGCACCTTGTCCCCATGTTGATGAGGACAAGGGCCTCGTCCCCACAACCCTGGCCATTGGTTGTGGGGGTCTGCGGGTGGGGGGCTTATCGGAATCTGGAAGCCCCCTTTGACAAGGGGACCCCCAGATCCCGGCCTCCCCCCCTGTGTGAAATGGTAACCCTACCATTTCACCAAATAGGTGATAAAAGAGTTAAAAATTACACGAGACAGTCTTTGACAATTCCTTTATTAAAGTCTTCTTTCTTCTGGTCTTCTTCCTTTCTTCATCCTTTGGCTTCTTCATCTTCTTCCTCCATCTTCTTCTTCCTCTGATCCGCTTTTTCTTGCTCCGGTGTTCTCGTCCGGCATCTTCCTCCAGGGCATCTCTTCTTCTTTGTCGGCCGCTCTGTGCAATGGGAGGCTCCCACTGTGTGATGCTGCTCCTCTTCTTCATCTTCTTATTCCTCTGATCAGTTTCTTGATCCGGTGTTCTCATCCGGCATCTTCCTCCATGGCGTCACTTCTTCTGGGCCGCTCTGCGCAATGGGAGGCTCCTGCTGTGTGGCGCTTCTCTTCTTCTGACAGGTCTATTATAACGGAGGGCGGGGCCCCGCTCCCCTCTGATGCATGGAACCTTGCGTCAGAGGGGGGCAGGGTCACCGGGTGGCCCCGCCCTCCGTTATAAAAGACCTGTCAGAAGAAGAGAAGCCTCACACAGCGGGAGCCTCCCACTGCGAGGAGCGGCCCAGAAGAAGAGACGCCGTGGAGGAAGATGCCGAACGAGAACACTGGATCAAGAAGCGGATTGGAGTAAGAAGAAGATGAAGAAGAAGAGAAGCATCACACAGCCAGAGCCTCCCATTGCGCAGAGCGGCCCGATAACGAAGAAGAGACGCCCATGAGGAAGATGCCGGACAAGAACACCGGAGCAAAAAGAAGCGGATCGGAGAAAGAAGAAGATGGAGGAAGAAGATGAAGAAACCGAAGGATGAAGAAAGAAAAGGAAGAAGAAAGAAGACTTTAATAAAGGAATTGTCAAAGACTGTCTCCTGTCATTTTTAACTCTTTTGTCACCTTTTTTGGTGAAATGATAGGGGTACTTTTTGTATCCCCTTACCATTTCACACAGGGGGGGGAGGCCGGGATCTGGGGGTCCCCTTGTTTATGGGGCTTCCAGATTCCGATAAGCCCCCCACCCGCAGACCCCCACAACCAATGGCCAGGGTTGTGGGGACGAGGCCCTTGTCCTCATCAACATGGGGACAAGGTGCTTTGGGGGGGACCCCAAAGCATCCTCCCAATGTTGAGGGCATGTGGCCTGGTACGGTTCAGGAGGGGGGGTGCTCTCTCGCCCCCCTCTTTTCCTGCGGCCTGCCAGGTTGCGTGCTCGGATAAGGGTCTGGTATGGATTTTGAGGGGGACCCCACGCCATTTTTTTTTCTTTGATGCAGGGTTCCCCTTAAAATCCATGCCAGACCTAAAGGGTTTAAAAATGAAGTCGCCTGGCCTGGGGGCAACTTCAAGTCGTGTTGGAAGTCGCCCCAAGTAGCGCTGTGATTCACACTCAAGTCCAAGTTGTCTCCCAAAGTCGCGCTGGAAGTCGTGTTGCCCCTGTGTGGATGGACTGTATGATATGCGTGCGCTATTATCAATGGGAGATAATTTTTTAGTGGGTAGCCTTGGTTTTTAAAGGTGAATTCCACACTACAGTGCTCTTGTGCCCTTATAATGCATAGTTTTTAGCCTTGACAAATTTTAGCTTTTAAAGGGGAACTCTACACTCCAATGCTCTTGTCTTCCCCTTAGAATGTCTATAATTCTTTTGAGCTAGCTTTTGCTTTCAAAGGTGAACTCCACACCCCATTCTCCAAAGGCTGTGAGCTGCCTTCACCAATCCAAAACAAATACTTTTTCCCAGCATACAACAGGGCCAGCTAGGAAAGGGGCGAGAAGAGCAATCACCCAACTCTCTCCCGAACCATTCAAGGCCACATGCACTCAACATAGCTGGCTAAATGTAAATTTGTATGCATATAAATTCTGTCCAAAATACAAAATTTCCTCTTCGAATTTTGTATCCTAAATCATAAGTAAAATTTGTAATTGTTACGAAAAGTTAACTCACCAAAAAGCTATTAACCCAGGAAGTCAGCAAAGCACAGGGATGGTGGGAACCTCTCATAATGGGCACAGCGGGTGTACAGACCCGGGAACTCAGCACACTGATGGTGGGAACCCCTCATAATGGGCACAGCAGGTGTACAGACCCGGGAACTCAGCACATTAATGGTGGGAACCCCTCATAATGGCCACAGCGGGTGTACAGACCCGGGAACTCAGCACAGTGATGGTGGGAACCCCTCATAATGGGCACAACGGGTGTACAGACCCGGGAACTCAGCACAGGGATGGTGGGAACCCCTCATAATGGCCACAGTGGGTGTACAGACCTGGGAACTAAGAACAGGGATGGTGGGAACCCCTCATAATGGGCACAGCGGGTGTACAGACCCGGGAACTCAGCACAGGGATGGTGGGAACCCCTCATAATGGGCACATCGGGTCTACAGACCTGGGACCTCAGCACAGGGATGGTTGGAACCCCTCATAATGGCCACAGCGGGTGTACAGACCTGGGAACTAAGAACAGGGATGGTGGGAACCCCTTATAATGATAAATTCATTATAACAAACTTTCGTTATTTTAATGAAAAGTTTACTAATCAAACAAAAATGCTAAGATCTTAGAAATAAACATTCAATTTCAAACACAAATGACAAAATGTTTCTTTTTTATTCATAGGAAACCCAACAAAATTTTGTTACACGCCCATGTCTACCAATAACTAGAAGATAAGCCAGCCAAGTGGGGACTAGCAACATTACCAAGTCAGTTCCCTTAGACTGCAATGGTATTTGATGTTGTGCTTAATTGTGGACAGGGGGGTGCCTTTTTTGTGCTAGCTGCATTTGGTTTGTTCTGGGCATGCTCAGGGACTTTTTGTTTTTGCTGCTTTTTGTGTGTGAACAGCACTTGGATGTTTCTGGGCATGCTCAGAGAGTGTTTTTTTTTTTTGGGTTAGTAATTTAAAGACATCATTAACAGGTGTACCCACTTTAAAGTTCTGTCTCTACATTGGATGAACTTGCATTTTGTGTGTTTCATGGACTGCGCATGTGTTTGCAATTGCCTCATTAGCACACAAACCTATGTTATATAAAGCTTGCAGATAGCATTCTTTAGTTTACCCTGAAAAGAGCCAAGATTGTGTGAGTGGCGGCGGCGGCGGCAGCAGCAGCAGCAGCAGCAGCAGCAGCAGCAGCAGCAGCAGCAGCAGCAGCAGCAGCAGCAGCAGCAGCAGAGCACATTTCAGTGTCCTGACTACTTTCTAACACATGTTTATTTTGTTTGTTATGTCTTTGCAAAATGGATGTGTTTTCTGCAATTTATTTGTTCCTTTGGTTTGTTGTTTTTTTTTTTTGGTGGTGGTTATTTTAACATGAAATATTTTTGATGTTGGCAATGTTTGTTGTTTTTACGTTGTTCACTTTGATTTAATTGTCTGTGCTGCATTATTTTAAAAACTTTCTCAAGATGTGCCTAATGTAGTTTTAATCCTTTTTATATAGATGTCCATTTGTGTGTGCGCTCCTTTCAACTCCTGTTAATTAACAATGCAAAAGGGTCAAACCTCTAACATATTCTGTTAGTGTCTCAAATTAACATGTATGTGTGTATTTTGATTTCCTTGCTGCTTTTCCAAGTCCTGTTGTTTTTTTTTTTTTTGGACCAATAAAATGTTTTATGTGTGTTCTTTTCATGCAATGGATTTCCCAGCTGTAGCTTAATGAGGCTGATTGCCATGTATTAAGCCACATACACACGGTCGGATTGTCCGATGGATTCTGTCCTATCGGACAATGTTGTCAAAAATTCCAACCGTGTGTAGGCACCATCGGGCATTTTCCATCGGATTGTCCGACGGACAAAGTTTTATCTCCTGCTCTAAAAATTTTCCGACAACAAAGTCCGATCACACCAATTCCGATCGTGTGTAGCGTAGTCCGACGGACAAAGTGCTACGCATGCTCAGAAGAAATTCTGTGACGGAAGCGCTCGGTCAGGTAAAACTACCGTTCCTAATCGACTCAGCACATTCGTCACGCTGCAATGTTAAAATGTCTTTAATGCAGCGCATTCTCTTTTTCTTTACAATGCAAGAAGAATGACGTGTTTTAGCTGCTCCTATTCACACTCACTTCTCACCAACTTATTTATTTATTCTTTTTCAGGATTTATTGGCTTATTGTTTATTTTTCGTCAGATCGTAAAAGAATGTTTGTTATATTTTTGGATGATTTGTCATTTTTTTCTTTTTTGTTTGGAATACATATTTTTGGGATAATTTATTTAGATTTTTGAGGGGGGTTGTGTGTCTCAACTTAGCAAAACAACATTATTATCATTTGTATTTGTTGCTTAAATTTACTAGGAGGTTGTTTGTTGTTGGTGCCCCTTGTTAATTGGACTTTATGATTTGTGAAATGTACCTGCCTACTCACAAATAAACTGTCATTGTAGAAAAGTAAAACACATAGGCAATGATTTTTTGAACTCAAAAATACCTTTATTTAGGTCTCAGCAACAAACCAAAGAGGAACGCAGCGATGGAGAAACTTGGGGAATTAGCAAAGCCTTGGACACCCATGGCAAACATCATTTTTTAAGCTTCAAAAATTGGTGGCCTGAGGAGTACCTATCTTAATAATAAGGGAGTGCTATCTGGTTCTGAAGTCCAAAACATCTGGAACTGCAGCAGATGCCATCTAGGTCCCCAGGCTCTGGTACTACGAGAGGCTCCATCTTCTCTCAGACCAGACTGAATCCAGGTCATCACTCTCTGGTCTTCCTTCCACGCTTCCTTGCACGCTGTGGCTGTGGTGCTGGTGGGGTGGCAGAAGGAGGAGGAGGAGGTGGAGCATGGTCACTATCACAAATATGTGTGAGTGTGGTCATCCCCCCAGCCATCCCCTTATTTAGGACCTTGAGGATGACATCCTCACACATGCTGCATTGCCCCGCCTCCATATCCTTCAGTTTAGTGGCAACCAAGGAGCCAAACGCCTCCTCGTAGCTGGGTGTGGCATGTAGGGAGGCTGAAGCCTCTCTGATCAGCCGGAGCGCTGACTCTCGCACCTCATCCCCCCTTCTTGCCCTTTTGTAGGGAAGGTGGAGGGGAGGGACTTGGCAGGGCCGTCTTTTCCATTGGGCACGCTGGGCAGTTGCCCGGGGGCCCCACTTGCCTGGGGGGCCCCACCTGCCCAGCGAGCCAAGCATCATCTATGTGTCACCCTCGTTTTTATTGCCTGTGACCCCGCGCTCCGGCCGCCATGTCCAGTCTCAGGCCGGCCCCTGGCGCCCTGTGATTGGGCGAAAGGGGTCATGTGCAGCAGGTGGGGCTGGCCTGTCGTCGATCGCGGGAGAGCGGGCTGGCCTTCACTGTGAGCTGTGGCCGCTATCTTCGCCTCCTCCTCTCCGGGTCACCGATCATGTCCCGCTGGGGCAGGCAGTCTGGCAGTGTGACAGGCGGCACAGAGCAGAGATGAAAGGAAAAAAAAAGGTAAGGGACTCACTCGTGAGTTTTTTTTGCTGGCCGGGGGGGGGGGGGTAGATATGGTCTGGGGAGAGGGAGAAGCCATAATGTATTGTGTGTAGTGTAATGTATAGTGTATTGTATGTAGTGTAATGTATTGTGTGTAGTGTAATGTATTGTGTGTAGTGTAATGTATAGTGTATTGTGTGTAGTGTAATGTATTGTGTGTAATGTATTGTGTATAGTGTAATGTATATAGTGTATTGTATTGTGTAGTGTAATGTATTGTGTGTAGTGTAATGTATTATGTATAGTGTAATGTATAGTGTGTAGTGTAATGTATTGTGTGTAGTGTAATGTATAGTGTGTAGTGTAATGTATTGTGTGTAGTGTAATGTAGTGTAGTGTATTGTGTGTAGTGTAATGTAATGTATTGTGTGTAGTGTAATGTATTGTGTGTAGTGTAATGTATTGTGTGTAGTGTAATGTATAGTGTATTGTGTGTAGTGTAATGTATTGTGTGTAGTGTAGTGTAATGTATAGTGTAATGTATTGTGTGTAGTGTAATGTATAGTGTAATGTATTGTGTGTAATGTAATGAATAGTGTAATGTATAGTGTAATGTATTGTGTGTAGTGTATTGTGTGTGTGTGTGTGTGTGTGTGTGTGTGTGGTGTATTGGTCTGTGGATAGAGTATGCTGTAGCGGTCAGTATGTAGTGTATTGTGTAGTGGTCTGTGAGAAGTGTATAGTGTAGTGGTCAGTGGATAGTGTAGATTGTGTAGTAGTGGTCAGTATAGAAATCAGGTAGGGTGGTGTGTAGTGGTCAGTGTGTAGTGTACTGGTCAGTATAGGAATCAGGTAGGTTAGTGTTGTGTGGTGTGGTATGTAGTGGTCAGTGGGTAGTGTAGTTTGTGTAGTAGTGGTCAGTATAGGATTCAGGTAGGTCAGTGTGGTATGTAGTGTAGTGGTTGGTGTGGTATGTAGTGTAGTGGTCAGTGTGGTGTGGTGTGTGGTATGTAGTGGGTAGTGTAGTTTCTGTAGTAGTGGTCAGTATAGGATTCAGGTAGGTCAGTGTGGTATGTAGTGTAGTGGTTGGTGTGGTATGTAGTGTAGTGGTCAGTGTGGTGTGGTGTGTGGTATGTAGTGGGTAGTGTAGTTTCTGTAGTAGTGGTCAGTATAGGATTCAGGTAGGTCAGTGTGGTATGTAGTGTAGTGGGTGGTGTGGTATGTAGTGTAGTGGTCAGTGTGGTGTGGTGTGTGGTATGTAGTGGTCAGTGGGTAGTGTAGTTTGTGTAGTAGTGGTCAGTATAGGATTCAGGTAGGTTAGTGTGTAGTGGTCAGTGTGGTATGTAGTGTAGTGGTCGGTGTGGTTTGTAGTGTAGTGGTCAGTGTGGTATGTAGTGTAGTGGTCAGTGTGGTGTGTAGTGGTCGGTGTGGTTTGTAGTGTAGTGGTCGGTGTGGTTTGTAGTGTAGTGGTCAGTGTGGTTTGTAGTGTAGTGGTCAGTGTGGTGGTATGTAGTGTAGTGGTCAGTGTGGTATGTAGTGTAGTGGTCAGTGTGGTGTGTAGTGGTCAGTGTGGTGTGGTATGTAGTGTATTGGTCAGTGTGTAGTGGTCAGTGTGGTGTGTAGTGTAGTGGTCAGTGTGGTGTGGTATGTAGTGTAGTGGTCAGTGTGGTATGTAGTGTAGTGGTCAGTGTGGTGTGTAGTGGTCAGTGTGGTGTGGTATGTAGTGTAGTGGTCAGTGCGGTATGTAGTGTAGTGCACACAGGGGCCCCGGTGCACTGTATTGCCCGGGGGCCTATAATGCTCTTAAGATGGCCCTGGGACTTGGGAGACAATCAGGCTCCTACGCCTACCCCCCTCTTGGCTGCCACTAACCCCTGCCTCCTCCTGACTGCCACATTCCACAGCCACTTCCTGGCTGAGGTCTTCCTGTGTATGAAAAAGGGACATAGTTTGAGTTATTTGTTCATCAAACACACACAATTTTCATCTATTGACTGTTGCAAAATGTTTACAAATAGAAAACCATACAATTCTCAGCCCTGCAGTTTATATTCTTGCCCCAAATATCTCCAACACTACTGTCCGTTGATATGCCAGACACGTTAGGAACTAAGCAATTGGGGATCCTGAATTAAGTGAACATCATTCATTTTTCTCAAAAATGGGCACAAAACTACTATTATTAGTTTGGTTTTATCCAGTTATTATCTATTATGTACCTTTTCCATCCTTAATGATCCCCATGCACGACATGCCTCTGGGAGTTCCACCATCCATACATATGGTGCAAATCATGACCCCGTGATTTATTAGTTTGGCTTTATCCAGTTATTATCTATTATGTATTATTCATTATTTTATTTTCAATGCCATCATTGTACTATACAGGGTCTTTCAATCCTCCATGTGCCTACACCAATGTCCCCAAACCATCTAAAACGATATGATGTGATATATCTGTAGGCTCAGCATATGGGTTTTGGTTTACCCCCCCCTTTTATGGACATTTTTTGACATACACCCTGGGGAAACCAACATTTCCCCACAAATCATCATAGCCATGCCGGTTTATTATATACCTTGCACCTACCCATACGGTTAGATGCTTTGCATTCAGGCTCTTGATGTCCATTTGTATGTCTGGTCCCCCTTTTGTCTGCTTATATTCTGTCCTGACTCCAGTTCCTCCACATTCCGTCACAAGTCTCCCTCCCTCCCCCTCCCCCACCTTGTCATCCCTACCACCTTGTACCACTACAAAAGAATTACCACCTTTATTTAATCAAGATTACTATTCATGAGACTGCGCATGGACAATACCGTTGAACATACTGTCCCTTTAAGCAAAAAACTCTTGAGGTGGGATCCCTGCGCAGCGCTGCGCTATAAGAAGGGACGCCGCAGGCCCCACCAATACGTCCAGACGAAGCTACGCAACTGTAATTGCGAAACGCGTTGACGTCATCACGTCCTGAGACGCCGTCACACCTCCCGGAAGTCAGCCCGGGCCGGGTTAGAGACAGAGGAGACGCTGCGGAACATCATGGAATTCCATGGAGAGCAGGAGACACGAAGATACTAAACGCAGGGAACCTACACGGACCTACCAATATTCACCAGCATCCACACGGACACCGAACACTGCCAGGTACTCCCTACTTCATATTCTCTGGGACAGACATATTTGTTTAGGGGAAATTACCCGAACACTTTCTGCTTTGAGAGCTGATTGCAGCCCCAAAAAAATCCCCTAGAGATAAGTATTGAATGGGACTTCTATCAGGCAGTTTATCCACTGTGGACACCCAGTATTAAAGGTCCACTCCACAGCCATCTTTATGAAGGTATCCAAAAACGTTGGAGCACACAGTGAACTTTGATGTTTATCCTGTATATAGATGCTGGTACAGGTCGGGTCGATTAACAAATATACCACCATTAGGTGAACTCAGTCCCGTGCGGTCTGACATTACTGCGGTGTTATCAATCCACATGCATGCCAGAAGCTCTTTTTGTGTCTTCCTGCTTGAATTTTAATATTCATTATCAATGAAGAGAGATGAACTTTGCTGCTGTTACTAAAGACACTTTTCCAACTTAGTCCTCAACACAGCCAGGATACTCTACAGCTGTTTTGTTTTTTACATTGTAATCTACAGTGTGCATCCATTGAAATCTCTCCATTCCGTCTCCCACATCCCTCCTCCCTTCCACCCCCCCAGTCTCCCCGTCCCTACTGTGGGCTCGAGCCTTCCAGGGATCTATGTGTGGATTTCCTGACCCTTAAGCAGTCACTGCATACTGCGCACACTCACGCTCACAGTGTGCAGGTCTTCCACACATAGATTTTCGACGTCCGGATGCATTGTTTCATGTTGTCTGTAATTTTTTGTTCAGTGTTTTTGTATTGTCTTATTTGTTGCTGTACCATGTACTCATCAGTGGCTAGGATGAATCACATGGTGTCTTTATAACTGCACATGCCACATATACTTGATTGATCCAATTTTGGATCATATCTGACCACATTGTTCCTTTTTTTGTATTTACAATAAAATCTACTTTTTTTAAATTTAGGCCTTCTTTTCTTGTATGTTGTGTCACTCATATGGTCTTCTGGTTCCTGCCAGTCTTGACAGGAACACACCAGGTTTTTTTGTATATTTATATTGCTCTGACCAGAGTGACACGGTCCACATTGGACAGGCAAGATCTGAGGAGACTCTTCGGTGCCCCCAGTGGCACTTGTTATACATAATTCATTTCCCTATTCCTCCCCTTTTTTGTTATGGGCACAAAACTACTATACCTGGCTCAAGCTGGGCTCCTCCACATCTTCCAGACTGGAAGGCCCAGGTTGCTCCTCGGAAGCCTCATCAGGGGTGGCCTGCGTGGAAGGAC
Source organism: Lithobates sylvaticus (assembly GCA_028564925.1). Taxonomy (NCBI): domain Eukaryota; kingdom Metazoa; phylum Chordata; class Amphibia; order Anura; family Ranidae; genus Lithobates; species Lithobates sylvaticus. The sequence continues at coordinate 571,112,574 of CM053026.1, read as the reverse complement.
GCGTGCAAGGAAGAGTCGAGAGTGACTCCCTGACATCAGCCTGATCTTTGAGAAAATGGAGCCTGTCATAGTACCAGAGCTTGGGGACATGGACCTGATCTGCTGCAACTCCAGATGCTTGGGACTTCAGGACCTTATTGCGCTCCCTGAAATAGGTACTCCTCAGGCTGCCAATTTTGAGTCTTAACTTCTCCACGGTTGCCGTGGGCATCCTTGGCTTTAAAAATTCCACAAGTTTCTGCATGGCTGCGTACTTCTTTGGTTTGTTGCTGTAATCGGGGTGATTTGCCTGCCATAAAAAGGTAATTTCTCGGTACTTGTCAATGAAGAGGGGGAGACAAGTCACATCGTTGAACCCCTCCATATTCTCTGCAAGACACAACACCACACAAAACACTATAAATAATGTCAGGCTAAACTCTCCTAATCTTCTCCATAAAGAAGCTTCAAGGTCTAATCAGTCTAGGCTAGTTAGGTACCAAGTTGAAATTGTACCTTCGTTCTAGCGATCATCTCGTGCGTGAGCTTTCTCTCCCCTCGTCTCACAGATCGTCGCTACGACACAGGCGTCTGACGTTTTATATACAGTGCTCATGCGCCAAACTCCACCCGCCCCTGACGATCTTTCTCGTCTATTCCCCACCCCTTCTCTTTACGGCGCAGTGGGGAGAGCACATGGCGGGGACACAGCAGGTGCGCCCTAAATATTACAGCAACGAGGAGGAGGACGAGGAAAGGCCGGAGGCAGAAACGTCCCGATCCCGGAGGCTGAAATTTAAGGCCTCCAATATGTCTTTTGGAGAAATGTTGGAGATGGTGGACATATTGAAGAGGAGCGACTATGATGGGAAGTATGGGCCTTACCTCAACCCAAATGTCAGAAAGGCCATGATCATGTCTAAAGTTGTGAGGAGGCTGTACAATAATTTTGGGGTACAACGATCCAAGGAACAACTGAGGAAACGCTGGTCAGACCTGAAACTGAGGGAGCCCGATCAGTACAGAAAGATCAAGCGAGATCTTCAAAAAAGTAAGTAGTTGTGTTTTGTGTTTGATTTCTTGCTTGCATACTGCTCCATGTGGTTGGATTTTTTCAATGTTGTACCTTTGAAAATGGCAACTTTCATGTTCGTCTGTGCATTCGATCGTACTCAACCTCGATCTTTCTGCCACTGTCATGTTCGTGTGTGTCCATTCGATCGTACTCAACCTTGATCGTTTGGCCACTTATAATACGAGGTTTGGTGAAGTTTTTAGTGAAAGGAAGTTTGTTTTCAATAGAAATGTCATCAAGAATGTAAAGCAAATTTATTCAATGTAAAGGAGAGGTCACTCAGTAGCTGTTTATCCATCTGGACTCTAGAGCACTAGTGCTGGGACACCCAAACCCCCTTTTTATTATGCTGTTCCACACATGTGCTCCAGTGGATACTAGAGGGGTGTCTCCATCAGACAAACTTCAACCAAAAAGGTATTAAGTTTAGCACATTTACAAAGTGACTACATTCATGTTGTTGTCATTTGAAAATGGCCCCCCAAAAAAATTGTCCCTCACTTCCAAGCAATGTTTGACATTTCCTATTTCTGCCCTCAATAGATTGTTGTGCTAAAACTTCCTTTTGTACATTCTCATAGGGGAGCGAAGACTCGGGACGTCTGAGGACACCAGGAAACCCCCACCTCCCAAAGAAGGGGAAATACCAGAAGCAGAGGAGGAGGAGGAGGAAGGAGAGATCATCGAACTTGGAGAACTTGTCACCACAACAGGTGAGTGTGGGAGAACACAGCTACTGGTAAGCAAATCAATGTACGCCTACCTCATTTCCAAGAGACATTTTTTTTGTGTTTTTAGGTGATGTGGATGTTGTGGAAGAAGAATTGCACTTTACCACTGAAAGTGCACACATACTCATCGGGGAGATAATGGTGTGCAATCGAGATCTAGATGAGATCAAGAAAAACCTCAATGATGTTCAACAAAAATTGAAGAACATCATTGATGATTTAGGTAAAATCTGAAAACGCACAAAGTAATTATCACACATTTGTGGCTGTTTGTGACAACATTTGAAACTTAATAACGGTGGCAAATTTGGAAGATGCACACATTGTGTCAACATGTGCTATCTCCCATCATGGTGGATGAATGACAACGTTTTGGGGGTGCAACCACTTTACTAACTACTAAAGTGGGTGTGGTGAAGGGGTTGCACCCCCAAAACACGTCCATTGATCCCCATGATGGGAAATTGCACTTTTGAACATTCTAGGCATGTGTTTTACCATCTAATGTCCATTTTGAGACCCAAATTGTGTTCATGTTCTAAATTTCCAGTTTCCAGGGGTGACCCCCCATGTGATGAAGGCAAGATCAAACACACTTTGAACATATAGTCATGTCTGATCTTGTCTTCACTTTAGAAAGTTGAACTTTGCAAGTTCCTATGTTCAGTCTGTTCTGTTTTGCTCCATGCCTGGTTTTAACAAATGCGGAATGTTAGTAAACAATGTTCGAAAGAACCAAGATCTTGTCAGTTTTGCCAAGAAGTTTTGAAAGGCACTTGTGAATGTGTTGTAAGTAAACTTTTTGAATTGAAAAAATGTGTGGCTTCCTTCTTTAAAAACACAAAAGCATTATTTATGTCAAAAGTAAAGGATTTGGGGGGCAATGGGTGTTATTTTACTAAAGGCTATTCCAGTTTGCACTGCAAGTGTATTTGCCAGGGCACTTTTGCAGTGCACTTGTAGTGCATAGTGGATTTGGCTTATGTAAATGAGACCCACAGTGCTTTGTACTAAAACACGTAGCACACCATTTATGTGAATACACACATTTCTGTCATGGTGATGAAAAGGAGTATTTTGGGTGTCAGTTATGCACTACAAACCTTCTCTAGACAATAGATTAGGTATCACACACACAACATGAGAAGATTCTTTTTGTGAAGAAGAGACTGTTACCTCTTTTTGCCCAGAAAGTGCATTCCCACTGTTGAAGCAAAAGGGCAAAAATTTCAATCATAAATAAGCTATAATACACCTACAAAAAACACAAGCAGGAAATGACAAGAAATCATAGGTTTGTTTAAAAAATATATTTATTAGAGGGGGCAAGCCTGGACGTGCCGCTTGAAGGGCTGTGAGTTCGGCATTGGAAGGCCCGTCCACATCTAGGCCAATGGGCACCACATAGTTGCTGTTGTGTCTTTTCAAAAAGTTGTGCAATATGCAGCAGGCAAGAACTATGTGGTTGAGTTTGTATTCCGCCAAGTTAAGAGCCGTCAAAAAGAGGCGGAAGTGGCTGGCCATGATCCCGAAGGTGTTCTCCACCACTCTGCGGGCTCTCGACAGCCTGTAATTGAAGACCCTCTGGTCTGGGGTGAGGGTCCTCATCGGGAAGGGCCTCATCAGATGGGGAGTCAGCGCAAACGCTTCATCTGCGACAAAGACGAAGGGGAGTCCTTCAGCATTCTCCTCTGGAGGTGGCAAGCACAGACTGCCACTCTGGAGATGCCAGTAGAACTCTGTGTGCGCAATGGCACCACCATCCGAGATCCGGCCGTTCATCCCCATGTCCACATACAAAAACTCGTATGTCGCCGACACCACCGCCAACATCACTACACTATTAAACCCCTTTAATTATAATAGTAGGACCGTGAGTTGGGGGGGTGGGACGATGCGGACATGTTTCCCATCAATTGCACCTCCGCAGTTAGGAAAGTCCCAATGGCTGGCAAAGTGGGAGGCCACAGTCTGCCATTCCTGTGGCATGGAAGGGAACTGTGGAGTGAAACAAGAAAAAAAAAATTAGTCACTTTGCACATAAACATTGCAAGCAGATTAGACACTAAAATCTTGGAACAAGATCAGACTTTTAAATTGTAACCTTGAAAGTATTTGCACCCAAAAGTAGAGGGTCCCCCTAGCAGATTACTCACCCCCCATCAATCATCCCACTTCTGATGGGCCATTGACAATAACTAGGGGTTTGGGGGGGGGGGGGGGGGGGGGTTTGGACAGGTAACCCTCTGCACTTCATTGATTGCCAAATGGCTCAATATTGTGTGCTAGTTTGGCCAGACCCTCCTTAACTTAACACTTTTGGCAGCCCACAGGAAAGATAAAAGAACATTCCAAATCCCACCCCCCCCCCCTCCCAAAAAAAGGGAAGCACATTTTGACATTCTGCAATTACCTAGCAAGCTAATAGGAGGGAAAGAACCCAAAAAAAGAGCAAATGGAAAGTATGGAGCCAGCCCCTTGCACTACATGCTTTGCTGAATTCATCCCTAAAGATGCCCACTATAAAGAGGTAGGTATATAGTGTGTATTGACCTTGGGAAAGCCAGCAGATAGAGGATTGGTAGCATCTGACAGAGCAGTTGGGGGAGGGGGTTCCTAATGAGTTTGGCACCCCCCCCCCCCAAAAATAAAGGGAAAAAAGGGGCTCTGCATGAAGTAAAACACACAGCAAACATTTGTGCATATTTTAGGGGGTGTTTGGGGGAAAACAATACTATGCAGCAGACAAAATACATTGCTTAAGTGACTAGGCCATAGGTGTCTATTGGGCCAGAAGAGCATGCTGGGGAGGTAAGTGAAGGGAAAAATGCAGGAAGGAGAAAAGGGGCACAGCATATTAAAGCATATTGCAATCATGGTAATTAGGGAAGGAGGTCAAAAATACAAGACATTAGCAAGCAGAGCATACATAGAAGGGAATAGTAAAGGAGAAATGTTACCTTAATATAGTCCTCCTGCAGGACCTGGGTGATAGCAGAACAGGTCTCTGGAATAATGATTCCCAGAGCCTGGGGAGAGATACCTGTGGAGAACTTCAGATCCTGAAGGCTTCTCCCTGTCGCCAAGTACCTCAACGTGGCAACTAGCCTCTGCTCCGGAGTGATGGCTTGTCTCATGCAGGTATCCTGCCGGCTGATAAAAGGGGTCAGCAAAGCCAAAAGACGGTGAAAAACGGGGTCCGTCATCCGGAGAAAGTTCCTGAAATCATCAGGATTATTCTCCCGGATCTCACGAAGCAAAGGCATGTGCGAGAACTGATCACGCTGAAGCAACCAATTCTTGGTCCACATACTCCTCGTCGCTCTGTTCATGGACGGGTCTTGGCTCAAAGCTAAAAGCCCGACACCAATTCCGCGTACAGCACGAACTCGGCAACGAGTACATACGGGAAACATCGCTCCCAAACGGTCGGCTGGTCAGAACAGACAAACAGAAAGCACCGATAAACAGCAAGGCCTGAAAGAACGAAATGAATACCAGAAACGAGCAGACAATAAGCAGTGAAAATCAAAGCGTCCTATATCAAGATATAGGCCGCAATGACCAACAAATGCGAACTGACTACACGCACTAATAAAACAGATATGCACGACAAGCACAAACTGAAGAGCAGTAACGATCTGAGTCACAAAACTGAGAAGCCCGAATCATAAGTCCCCAAACTTCAACTAACTCGCGATAAACACGGAATCAGCAGAAGGAGCCCAACGGGTGCGGGATGTGGTGCTGAACTTCCCTTTTCTAGTCTCGTGGAAGACGGCTTACGTCACAACGTTCTTGAAGACCGGAAATTCCGACAATGTTGTCCGACCGTGTGTACGCAACAACAGCATCGGACAAATTCTGACGGAAATGATCCGACGGAACTGGTCATCGGAAAATCTGAGCGTGTGTACGGGCCATTAGACAAATCCAGACATTTCAGAGCGGTAAGTCTTTAATTAGATTTTTGAGCAGTGGTTTTCAGCCACAGTGACCAAGTACCCCCACCCCCCAGGACATGTTTAGGACATGTTTCTTATCTAAAAAATGTTTTTGTGTCCAAAATACCAAGCCATTGACTTTGATTTAAAACACCTGTTGGGGTACTTGAAGACAGGATGAGGCAGGGGCGGATCCAGAGTCTAGTCTCGGGAGGGGCACTGCCAGAAAATAAGGTGTACCTGTACGCCATTTTGTGCAATAGCCAGCAAAGGCACACGTGCTGATTGGCCAGAGGGGGAGCCAATTAGCGGGTCCAGCGGAAGTGATGTCCGCCGGCCACCTGCAATCGCTCCCCACAGAGATGGAATAGCGGTCTGCTGATGTAAACAAGGCAGATCGCCGTTCTGTCACAGATGAACAGAGTTATCTTGTGTTCCTGCTAACTAGGAACATGGATCACTCTGTTCATCTAGTGAGTCCATCCCCACACAGTTAGCAAGCACCCCCTAGGGACACAGTTAACCCTTTGATCACCCCGGATGTTAACTCTTCCCAGCCATTGTGTCATTAGTACAGTGACAGTATATATTTTTAGCACTGATCACTGTATTAGTGCCTCTGGTCCCCAAAAAGTGTCCGATCTGTCCACCACAATGTTGTAGTCCCGCTAAAAAAATCACTGATTGCCGCCATTACTAGAAAAAAAAACAAAAAGGCCATAAATCTATCCCCTATTTTGTAAATGCAATAACTTTTGTTCAAAACAATCAATACACATTTATTGGGATTTTTTACCAAAAATATGTAGCAGAATACATATTGGCCTAAATTGAGGAAGACATTTTTTTATAGCAAAAAGTTAAAAATATATATATTTTTTCAAAATTGTCGGAATGTTTATATTGCAAAAAATAAAATATCACCAAAAGAAAGTGCTATTAGTAGAAAAAAATGGACATCAATTTTACTTGGGTACAGCGTTGCACAACCGCGCAATTGTCAGTCAGTTACAGTAACGCAACGCAGTAACGCAAAAAATGGCTTGTTCATGGGGGGGGTAAAACTTTCCAGAGCTGAAGGGGTTTAGATTGAACAAGACTAAAAGGGCAGCATTTGTTTTTCATAGATAATGGCAGTATGGCACACAAGATTTTGCGATTTTACATATTCATTAATTATTTTACTCACTTTTATATAATATTTTGGTGCTCCGGTGGGGGGGAGGGGCTCCCATGCAGGAGCAATGGAGATGAGCGGGATCCGTTGCATTGCATTGTCTGCAGTCGCAGCCGGCAGCATCAGATGACAGTGACACATGGAGGGAGGAGGTGGGTGGGGCCAACACTCACTCAGGGGCGGAGAACGAAGAAGGCTCCGCTATAAATGCTGGGATCTCCTCCTCAGCAGCGGCTCCAGCCTCCGATGTGACTGACGTCACTGGTCGCTACACGCCAGGCGGCACAGGCATTAGCAACCAGTGCAGGGAACACTGGCCAGCGGCGCAGCTCCACACACCACCTCCCTCCAGCTTCTGCAGGTCCAGCGCAGCGGAGTCTCTCTCTCTCAGCGCCGCTGATCGGCTGATTAATACTGATGTGAGAGAGAGAGAGACTCGGTCGGGACTGCAATCAGTCATATTCTCGAAAGGGGGCAATTGCCCCGTTGCCCCCTCTGGATCCGCCCCTGGGTTGAGGAGCTAAAATTAAGCTCAAACCAATCCTATTCTAATTGTGGACATTTCAGAGAAAGCCCAGACTAACTTTTTTGGGGGTTTTTATATTTTATTTTTTGTGTTTATTTTATTTTTTTGTGTGTTTATATTTTTTTTGTGTTTATATATTTTTTTGTGTTTATATTTTTTTTTGGTGTTTATTTTTTTTATTTTGTGTTTATTTTTTTTTATGTGTTTATTTTTTTTGGGCTTTGTGTCCCTTTTCTTAAAATTGGCTTTGCTTCCTGTCACATAGCCAAACAGGAAGTGAGTAAAACCATAACACTATTTTCTTTCCCTTGCATGTTGCCCTCGGATCTCCAGTAAGTGCACTTGTAGTGCAAAGTCGATTTCCCTTTAGTAAAGAAACCTCAAGATACCTAATAATTTGGGATGTACATAGCAAAATGCTAGAGTGCAATTTCCCGAATGGGGAAACTATTGAAATTGGCTTGTGTGTCCCCAAAGAAAGACACTGGTAGTGTTTTATCCTCAATTCCTGTTTGGCTTTGTGACAGGAAGTGAATAATTTCGAAGGACAAATTGTCAATATTTGGCAGTTGTCTTCACCCTATCAGGGGTGTAGAGATCCCCCAACACTTCAAATCCCTCTGCACTCTATCCCCAAGCAAAAATCGGAAAGGATTTTCTTTAGTTTAACTTTGCAAAGACACATTCCTAAAATCAATTGTGATGCATGTTAATGGCCCATTTAGACCTTTAATATAAAGTCATAAGTTGCCTTTGACTCTAATCATTATTTTTGGCCAGTCCTAGAAATCTACATCTGTTTTTCTATTAACAACTTGGTGTCTGTGCTATATCCTAATTAGGGCCAGAGCGTGGACCTTAATTTCTGGGAGGCTGTCATAAGACGTGCTCCCTGCAGGGCGCACTGAGACTCGGGTGATCACAGTAAGGGCCTATCCTGGCCCCTTACCACGCGATTAGCTGTCAGCCTTTGACAGATGATCACATGATGTAAAATAAAGCTTGGTAATTGGTTATTTGTGTGAGTCCTAGCCAAATAGATCCTTGAGAAATACATTAAATACTAAATCGTATTTCTCCAAATGTAGTTCAGAGTGGGCCCTAGCATTGATAAGACCATAAAGCTCACATTGGTTGTGGGCCAAAGACAATCCATAAGCCCTGGTTCACATTGGTAGTTGGGTACAATTTGACATGTCCAATTGGCAGCAATGGCATCGTCCTAATCAGTGCAATGCTGAATTTTCAGTGCGGAAACAATAGTTAAATATTTTATGGGCTACTTTTTGCAATTTGGGGCTGCGATTTCCATTGATCTGGACTGACACGCTAGTGTTAAATTGTGCGAGTCCAGCTCATCGATTACCTGGGCTAAATGTGCTTTGAACAAAACTAGCTCAGGTAAGCACAGTCAAATAGAAACCGAAAATCAGATTTTTTTAAACAATAAAGTCCTGTAAAAATCTCCATTACAAATGTTTAAATTAAGATGGTCAGACACTACACAATCTGATTGTACAATCTCTGTCCAATTCAACATTAAGGCTCGGATTCCACTATTGCAAACCCAAAGTCGTGTGTTGTTGCCGCAAGTTTTGCCGTAACTTGAAGCAATGGCTGGGTATTTTTGTGGTGTAGGGACCTCAAGTCGCATCAAAGTGGGAACAAAGTAGTGCAGGGACTACTTTGAGGTTGGTGCGACTTGAAGTCGCAGACGTATGAACGGTACTCATTGTAAATCATGGGGTACAACTTGTCATGCAACTTTTCAGTCCCAAGTCGCATGCCAATTCACAATATTGGAAACCAAGCCAAAAATGAACATTGTAAATCACGCAACTTTGGGTTTGAAATAGTGGAAACAGAGCATTAGGCTAAAGCGGTAATAGGAAGATGCACTGGAAGAATTACTTATAATTGTAGAAAATCAAACAGGCTTGTGCACTGAATCGAATTTATGAAAGATCTGATTGCCCAGTGTATGGTCACCTTTAACCACTTGCCGACTGCTCACTGTATATATACATCATTTTTTGGAAGAGGGATATCTCGGTAACGGCAGCAGCTGCTGCCACAACCGAGATATCCATCTTTACAGTGAGCAGTCGTGTTTACGATAATGGTAGACTCTGCGAGATCACTGTTATTGGCGGCGGGAGAGGTGCCACTCCCACGGAGGTGATCGGGTCCTTCTGCGTGATGGGTATGGAGACGAGTGAGGCTAAGATGGCTATATAGTCTCTAAACGTCACTTCTGCCCATACGTCTTAAAGGAACATTTTTTTCAATGTCATTTTTTTAAATGACATTTATTTTTTATTCCATTTAAGTCTAAATATGAGAGGACTTTTGACCCCCCGATCTCATATTTAAGAGGACCTGTCATGCTTTTTTCTATTACAAGGGATGTTTACATTCCTTGTAATAGGAATAAAAGTGATCCATTTTTTTTTTTTTAAAACAGTGTAAATTGAAGTAAAATGAAGTAAAATAAATAAGAAACAAAAAAATAACATTTTTGAAAACACGCCATCCCGACGAGCTCGCGCGCAGAAGCAAACGCATATTTGAGTAGCGCCCGCATAAGAAAACGGTAGTCAAACCACACATGTGAGGTATCACCGCGATCGGTAGAGTGAGAACAATAATTCTAGCCTTAGACTTCCTCTGTAACTCAAAAGATGCAACCTGTAGAATTTTTTAAATGTCGCTTATGGAGATTTTTTAGGGTAAAAGTTTGACGCCATTCCACGAGCGGGCGCAATTTTGAAGCATGACATGTTGGGTATCAATTTACTCAGCGTAACATTATTTTCACAATATAAAAAAAAAATTGGGCTAATTTTACTGTTGTCTTATTTTTTTTAATTCAAAAAAGTGTTATTTTTTCCAAAAAAAGGTGCGCTTGTAGGGCTGCTGCGCAAATACGGTGAGAAAAAAAGCACCTTGTCCCCATGTTGATGAGGACAAGGGCCTCTTCCCGACAACCCTGGCCGTTGGTTGTCGGGGTCTGCAGGCGAGGGGCTTATCGGAATCCGGGAGCCCCCTTTAATAAGGGGCCCCCAGATCCCAGCCCCCCACCCTATGTGAATGAGTATGGGGTACGATGTACCCCTACCCAGTCACCTAAGGTGTAAAACTGTCAATAAAAAAAAACACACAATTGTTTTAAAATATTTTATTGCACTGCTCCGGGGGTCTTCTTCCGTCTTGGGGGGTCTTCTCGTCGGACTCCTCCGCTCTCTTCTGCTCTTTTACCTAGCTCTTTCATGAGCGGGGGAGCCCGGCTTTCTTCTTCGCCGTTGCCGCCGTCGTCTGGGGGTCTCGTTCCGCCTTCGGGGGTCTTCGGGGGTCTTCCGGGGTCTCTTCTGTTCTTGCCGCTGTCGCCGCTTTCTGCGCCGTCTTCTTCTTCTCCTTCCGATGTTGACTCGTTGCTCTCTCTGGCCGGAATGGCAGAGACGCGCTGTGTTGTGACTTATATAGGGACAAGGAGGCGGGGTCACATACTCATGTCACATGGTGACCCCGCCCCCTATGATGTCACAGTCCCAGCATCCTCCGGGACTCACAAACATGGGACTTAGATCGCATATACAGCAGGATGTATGTCTCCCTTCCTGGCCTGTATAACTGGGTTGGCTCCCAAGAACGAATGGTGATGGTATGAGAAGTCACTGCAGAGTCTGTTTCCTCATCTCGTCAGGCTGTGTCTGCTGTAAGGCACGCGCACAGTCCAGCCGCTGCTGCGTGACGTCACTCACGGCCAGAAAGGAAGGACAAGGTGAGTGAGATGTGACTTTGATCCAGGGAAGTAAAGGTAAAGGTGGATCAAAGCTGCACTAAAAGTTGCATCAAAGTTGCACTGTAAATCCTGCAACTTTGGGGTTGCAATAGTGGAAACTTAAACTAAGGCTCTGTTTCCACTAGTATGAATTGTCATGGGACTTTGGACACGAAGATCCAGATAGTGTAAATTTGGATAAAAGCTGCACTCAAAGTTGCATCAAAGTTGCACTCTAAATTGTGCAACTTTGTGGTCACAATAGTGGAAATGTGACTTGTCATGCAACCATGTGTGCAAAGTCGCATGGCAAGTCACAGCCCATTGAGTTCAATGGTACAAGTTCCCATCTATGCTACTTTGAAAAATCCAAACCCAAAATCCATACCAGACCCTTATTCAAGCATGCACCCTGGCAGGCCGCAGGAAAAGAGAGGGCAAAAAAAAGTGCCCCCCCTAAACCGTACCAGGCCACATGCCCTCAACAAGGGGACAAGGTGCTTTGGGGGGCAAAGTACCTTGACCCCACAACCCTTGCCCGGTGGTTGTGGGGGTCGGCGGATGGGGGGCTTATCGGAGCCCCAGTTCCCCCCCTATGTTTTATTTTTTTCACCAACAAAGTGTGAAACAAGTAAATACAATGGCAGACAGTTTTTGACAATTCCTTTATTTAACCACTTGCTTACTGTGCACTTAAACACCCTTCCTGCCCAGACCAATTTTCAGATTTCAGCGCTCTCGCACTTTCAGTGACAATTGCGCGGTCATGCAATGCTGTAACCAAATGAATTTTTTTATCATTTTGTTCGCACAAATAGAGCTTTAGTTTGGTGGTATTTATTCGTGACTCCGTTTTTTATTTTTTGCGATATAAGCTAAAACATAGCGGAAATTTTGAAAAAAAACAATATTTTCTCCTTTCTTTTTTAAAAGAAATCCAATAAAATCAAATTTTGTCATAAATTTAAGCCACAATGTATTCTGCTACATGTTTTTTGTAAAAAAAAATCCGTTAAGTGTATAATAATTGGTTTGCGTGATAACGGACATATGTACACAAATGATCATGTAAAAGGGGTGTGCAGGTGATCACGGACATATGTGTGCAGATAATCATTGGCACATGTTATTTTACTGGGACATACGTGAGGGACATGTGTTTTTATTATTTGGGGACATGTGTGTTTTGGGGACATGTGTGTTTTGGGGACATGTGTGTTTTACTGTGGGGACATGTGTGTTTTACTGTGGGGACATATGTGTTTTACTGTAGGGGACACTACACTGGTGATCAGTGAGTAAAAAACTGTTAATACTTACTGATCACCAGCCGGCTTCAGCGATCCCCTCCCCTCTCCTCAACGACGACTTCCGTGTGAGGAGAGCCGATTGCCTAGCGACCGGCTGTTTGTTTACATCACATGACGGCTGTGATTCGACACGGCCATCATGTGATCAGGAGGACCAATCAGCGAGCCCTCCTGCCGATCCGAGATGCGCCGTGTCCGGGTCAGAAGTAGACGGCTCCCACCCGGCTGTATATGTACATTGGCCGGGTGGGAAGTGGTTAAAAAAAAAAAGTGTACCACAATGTAAATCTATCTTCAATCACAGCGCCGACAGTCCTGAGAAAATGGGAAAGTCTGAATTTTTCAATTTTTTCTCGGGACCGATGGCGCCGTGTTTGAAGATGGATTTACATTACGGGACACAATTGTCAAAAACCGTCTGCTTTTTTTTTACATTTTGGCGTGGAGTTCCCCTTAATATCCATACCAGACCTGACGGGCCTGGTAATGGACTGGGGGAACCCGCGCTTTTTTTTAAATGATTTTTTCTTGTCAAATTTGTTTATTGATTTTGAAAATATAAACATTGGTACAATTAACAAAATATTGATTACATTAAATGGTAGCATTAGTTGAATTGTTAGGTCAGATCTTAGTATTTCTTGTAGTTACAAGCATTTAAAGATTTAAGTAGGCAATATGTTTTTAGAAAGACTAAAGTGTTACAATCAATTTTAACAAGTTTATAATCAAGAGCAACAAAAAATTAAAAAGTTGTTAAACTTTTAACTTTTAGAGTAATATGTAATAAAGAAATAATATTAATTACTACGAGATTCAGTTACTTATAATAGGACATTAGAGCTTACTAACTATTACTGTATTATAATTGAACATTATAAAAGTGAATGTTTCGCTACCATTTTGTTATGAAATTATAAATAGGAGAAGACAGGATAGAATAAGGAGAGAAGAAAAGACTAAAAGGAAAGTAAAGATAAGAAGAGGAAAAAAAATAAGTCTGGATTAGTAGAGGTTTCCAGGGATTTCTTAGTAACAATATATACATAGTATCTATTTAGCAATTATTCAAAACAAAATTATATAGATACCAAGGTCTTAGTAAAGAAGTGTCAAAATTAGGTGAAAGAAAGTGGGTCACCCAAGGACTCCATATTTTTTTCAAATTTCGGTATGTTATCGTTGGATATGGCCAGGGGTCAAGTCCTGGGGAAAAAAGTGTGGGAACTCCCACCCAAGATCCACTCGCCCACCAAAAAAAAAAATGATTCGCACATATGCACGAACGCTTCAAAAGTGGTATTTTTTATCCAATTTTCGTATTGTGTATATGAAGCTTAACTGTTAGTACTGTTAAAACAATCCTTAATAAACAAAATACGGTAATTCTCTGAATAATCAGCATTCATTCAATTGTGCTTCCATGCAAATCATAAATTAACTGCACATTACCTGGACAGAATGCTTGGGGACATAGTGATGTGTTCCTTCTTAGGAGATGTATGTTAGCTTGGGGGGCTGCAAACTCTGAAGGGTTCCAACATACACTCGCTGCTATTCCAACCCTTCACATATTTCCACATAAACTTCCCTCCTGGCATTAAACTTTGCCAGATATTGTGCTCAGCTTACCACCCCAAACTGATGTTCCTCCCTCAGCTCGCCTCTCTCCCTGCATGTCCTGTGAGCAGAATAGCTGTGCTCCTCCTCTGGGTTCTCTCATCATATGGCACTGAAGACAGAGGAGGGGGGGATTCAACGGGACACACAGAGCAAGTATGCAGGATACTGAGGGGAGGGATGAGGAGACAGAAAATCAGGAGGGGCCGGCGGGGAGGAGCGCATCACGAGAAGTCTGACTAAATTCAATCTCTTAGCAGCAGGGACCTAATCTACCTGTCAGCTAGCTGTGATTGACAGGTAGATCGAAGCGGAAGCTGTCATGGGGCCCCCTACTGGTAATGCCTGAATGGTCAGGTGTGCGGCACTTACTATTGCAAGCTGTGTCGGCGGCTGCTAGTGTAGCACCTGCCACACAGCTCGCATACTTCAAAGTCTTGCAGGACACAGCTGCTAACGGGAACTGAGTTCCTGTTGTGGAAAAAGTACAGGAACTCCGTTCCCATGCGTTCCCGCAGGACTTGAGCCCTGGATATGGCATCTGTTTTCGAGAGGATCATGGCTTGATGTATTCTATTCGTAGTTTCAGAAAGCATTAATGACAAGGACTTCCATGCTTTGGCGATGGTCTGCTTTGCGGTTGTGGTAATTTGTAGAAGGAGTTTAAATTGTGTATAGGAGATTTGGGTAGGCTTTAAATTTAGAAGCGCAATTGTCAGACCTGGGATGATGGTTTTCTTGAATAATTTAGAGAGCATAAGGAATATTTCTTTCCAATAATTTTTTGCGATATGGCAGTCCCAAAAGGTATGAAAATGCGTTCCTGGATCACCACAGCCGTGAAAGAAAAGTGGAGAGTATTGTGGAACATATTTCGCAATCCTAACAGGGACCAGATACCAACGCATAAGTAATTTATAGTTCGCCTCTAAGGCTACTACATTTTGAGAAGATATTTTGGTATTGGCCCAGACTTTATCCCATTTGGATGAGTCCATGTGAAAACCAAGATCATTCTCCCATGTTTCCACATAGGAGGGAGTTTTTGTATCAGGCAAAGCATTCAGGTGACTATACAACATTGACATGAGCCCCTTTGAATGGGGGTCATTTTTACAAATACGTTCAAAATGCGTTATGTCACATAGATTATCTCTACCTTGTATAAATGTCAGTTCTGAATCTGAGTTCTGAATCTGGAATTTGATGGGCTTCACGTATTTCAGGAAATGTTTTAAGTGGTCATTATCAGGTCATAGAGTTGTGTTAAGTCAGTAGAAATCCATTTTTAAAAAGTTTTAGGTGATGTATGAGCCGGGTAGAAAAGTGGATTTCTAATAAATGATACAAGAGGTGTATGCAGAGATTGTAGTCTTTTAATCACTTTGAATCTATCCCATATAGCAATTGTATGTTTAGTAATCCTATTTTTTATTATTTTATGGTCAGAAGAGGTAGACCATATTAGATTTGGTATGGAGATCGGATCACAGTCGATTGATTCAATCGCTACCCAGAGGGGGACCTCATGTTTCGTGTGATATATAGGAATATGTGCTATTTGTGCTGCATGGAAATAATCAGTAAAGTTAAGGAAACCTAATCCTCCTTTAAGTTTAGAAAGATAAAGAGTGTGGGTAGGTAAGCGAGATTTTGAGGAGCTCCATATGAATGCTTGTGTTTTACATTGTAGGTTCCTAAGGAAGTATGCCAGGATAGGAATGGGTAATAAACGAAAGATATAATATTTTAGGCAATACAGTCATTTTTATTACTTTTTTTTTACCAATCCATGATATTGGCAAAGAGGACCATTGTTTAAGATTTTTTTTAATTTTTCATAGTAGTGGAGATAGTTAGCAGAGAAGATATCAGATATATTGGGGGTAAGAGTAATACATAGATAAGGGAGATGAGACGTTGACCATGTAAAGGGGAGAGATGTTTGAGCTTGTTGTAGTGTTTGCTGGGGTAAAGAGACGTTTAAAGCTGTTGATTTTTGTGAGTTTATAATTAGTTCAGAAATGTGGGCAAAGTGATCTAGTTTACTTATAAGATTCGGTGATGAAATATGAGGGGAAGACATAAAAATGTATATATCATCAGCAAATAGACATAATTTATGTTGATGGCCTGCTAAATCTATGCCCTTGATTGAGGGGTCTGTACGGATAGCCTAGGCAAGAGGTTCAATGAGTAAGGCAAATAATAGTGGGGAGAGAGGACAACCCTGACGTGTTCCTCTATTTATGTCAAACATGTCTGATATGTATCCTTGGGATTATTATAAAGTGAAGTGACCCAGCTTAGAAAATGAGGGCCAAAGCCCCATTTTTGTAGAGCAAAATTTAAGTAGGGCCATGTCACTGTATCAAATGTTTTTTGATATCTAATGACAGGAGACACAGAGGTATTCACCTTGTTTTAGCTGCCTGAATCAATAATGATGCTCTACGGACATTTTCTGGTGCTTGTCGTAAAGGGATAAAACCTACTTGATCTTTGCTTATTAACCGCTTCCTGACCGCCCACTGCATATATACGTCAGCAGAATAGCACGGGCAGGCAAAACCACGTACCTGTACGTGGCCCTTTAAATGCCTGCCCGTGGGTCGCGCGCGCCGGGACCAGCGGACCCGATCGCCGCTGGTGTCCCGCGATCGGGTTACGGAGCTGAAGAACGGGGAGAGGTTTGTGTAAACAAACCTCTCCCCGCGCTTCCTACTCTGCCTGTCATTGATTGGCTGTTCCCGGTCATCGGGAAAGCCGATCAATGACATCAGACGTCAGCCCCACCCCCTAATGTAAAAAAACACACACACGTCAGAGCCCATAACCCCTCCCCTCCCCCTAGTGGTTAACTCTTTCACTACAACTGTCATTTATACAGGAATCAATGCATTTAAATAGCATTGATTGCTGTATAAATGATAATGGTCCCAAAAATGTGTCAAAATGTCCGATGTGTCCGCCATAATGTCGCAGTCACAATAAAAATCGCTGATCGCCGCCATTACTATTAAAAAAAAAAATATTAATAAAAATGCTATAAAACTATCCCCTATTTTGTAAACGCTATAACTTTTGCGCAAACCAATTAATAATCGCTATTTGCAATTTTTTTTACCAAAAATATGTAGAAGAATACGTATCGGCCTGAACTGAGGAAAAAAAATGTTTTTTTTATATATTTTTTGGGGATATTTATTATAGCAAAAAGCAAAAAATATTGAATTTTTTTCAAAATTGTCGCTCTATTTTTGTTTATAGCGCAAAAAATAAAAACCGCAGGGGCGATCAAATACCACCAAAAGAAAGCTCTATTTGTGGGAAAGAAAGGACGCCAACTTTGTTTTGGAGCCACGTCGCATGACCGCGCAATTGTCAGTTAAAGCGACGCAGTGCCGAATCGCAAAAAGGGGCCTGGTCCTTTTGGCTGCCAATTGTTCCGGGGCTGACGTGGTTAATGAACCAATTATATTATTAAGATGAGACGCCATTACTTTCACTAGTAGTTTTATATCTAGGTTTAATAAGGATATAGGTCTAAAGTTAGTACAAGATGAGTCATCAGGCTGAGGTTTAGGGATCATCGAAATTATTGCTGTTAAAGTTACCTGTCGGAATGATTGTTTGTTAACCACTTGACCACTGGGCACTTAAACCCCCTTCCTAACCAGACCAATTTTCAGCTTTCGGTGCTCCCACACTTTGAATGACAATTACTCAGTCATGCAACACTGAACCCAAATGGGTGGTATTTAATCACCGCTGTTTTTTTTTTTATTTTTTGCGCTATAAATCAAAATATATTGAAAATTCGGTAAAAAAATAAAATAAAAATTCTTTGTTTCTATTAAAATTTATTGCAGAGTATTAGCAAGTATTGGCAGATTATTGGCAAGTATTGGCAGAGTATTGGCGAGTATTGGCAGAGTATTGGCGAGTATTGGCAGAGTATTGCAGTGTTGCAGTGTTGCACAGTGGTGGCAGAGCATTGCACAGTGGTTGCAGAGCATTGCAGTGGTGGCAGAGTGTTGCACAGTGGTTGCAGAGCATTGCACAGTGGGGGCAGAGCGTTGCACAGTGGGGACAGAGCATTGCACAGTGAGGGCAGAGTATTGCACAGTGGTTGCAGAGCATTGCACAGTGGTTGCAGAGTATTGCACAGTGGTGGCAGAGCATTGCACAGTGGTTGGTGGCAGAGCATTGCACAGTGGTTGGTGGCAGAGCATTGCACAGTGGTGGCAGAGCATTGCACAGTGGTTGCAGAGCATTGCACAGTGGTGGCAGTGTATTGACCAGCGCTGTGGGCACTACACATCCAGCCCACAGCGCTGGTCCCGTCTCTCCCCCTCTCCACTTCTCTCCTCTCTGTACCGATCGGTACAGAGAGGGGAGGGAGGAACCGGCGTCATGACGTGACTCCGGTTTGTGTACATGTGATCGCTCCGTCATTTGACGGAGCAATCACGTGGTAAACGGCCGCTACCAGTGGCCATTTACCATGATCAGTGATGCGCCGAGTCCTCGGGACCCGACGGTCACGGATGTTCCCGAGTGCATGCCCCAGGGGGCGCGCGGGAACAAGTTTCTGGGAGGACGTCTGTAGGATAAGCCAGGATAAGCCGACCGCTCTGTAGCCGTCTTTTGACTATAGCACGGTCAGCATGTGGTTAAGTAGGGAGTTAAATGCTTTTGTCAGCATGGGAGTAAGAAAAAACAAAAAAAACATGTTATAGTAGAGGGCTGAGAATCCGTCAGGGCCTGGTCGTTTATTTAACTTAAGGGATTTAATTGCTATTTCGATTTCAATAGGTTCAATAGGACTTTCAAGGCTATCGTATTGAACTTGAGAAATGGTCGGAAGTTTAACTTGTGAAAAAAATGATTCTGCTCGGGATTGGTCAAAGGATCCTTCTTTTTTGTATAAAGAAGTAAGATGTTTATGAAAGATGTTTTTTTTTTTTTATTTGTGTTCATTAAATTTTTTTTTAAAATTCTTATTTTTTTTTTGAATTTTATTTTAAAAAAAAAAGTACATAACGATCATTGAGAATGACAATCGACATATCAAGCCAAACAAAGAAAGAAAATAAGAAACAGTAATATAACATTGTAGATCCGTATTTTGTGTCATCCAGACCTGGGGACTATGGAAGCAGTCTGGAGAAAAAGCTTGTATTTGGAAACATTAACAGATAGAAGACAGATGGTTAGCCTCACCCTGAGCACCCCTATCGGGAACTTCCTGTGCCCAGAGGGAGGAGAACCAATACTGGATGCGGTAGGAGACTGTGGAAGATTGGACTGCATATTATTAAATACTAAGTCGTCCGGTTCAAACAGTCAGAGTGAACCTTATGAAGAAGTCGATTGTTTCATACTAAAATAGCTGTATAGAGTGAAAGCGGTATGAGAAGGAGGGGGAAATAGAGAAGGATAAACAGCTGATGAAGAATGGGAAGAAGAAGGGGAAGGGGTGTCAGGG
Organism: Lithobates sylvaticus; assembly: GCA_028564925.1. Taxonomy (NCBI): domain Eukaryota; kingdom Metazoa; phylum Chordata; class Amphibia; order Anura; family Ranidae; genus Lithobates; species Lithobates sylvaticus. The sequence goes on along the minus strand of CM053026.1, from coordinate 571,092,940 downwards.
AGGAGCAACTGCCTGGTGCATCGGTAGTACAGCGGTTGTGTATGAGTTGGTGGATAGAGGAGACCCCACGTAAATGGCCCAGGGTTCCCAGGTTATCTCAAACTTCCCCACCGTATCAGAGAGTATGCTTGCCAACTTCTCTTGTGACATTATCCAAGAGATTTTTCGAATTACGGCTGGGAAGGGGATTTTCAGCGTTTTCCATGCTTTGGCCACTGTAAGTTTAGCACCCAAAAGGATGAAGTGAATCAGCCTACGTGAAGCCTTTGAAATATTAGGGATGTATGCGTTTAGGAGCGCTATTTGAGGGGTCCTGGGAATCTGGCTGCCAACAAGCCTATCAATAAGATTAAAGAGCTTTTTCCAGAATGGACGGATTCTGGGGCACTCCCACCAGATGTGGGCCATTGTGCCTTTGAGATTACAGTTTCTGAAGCAAAGAGGATTGGCTGCCGTGAAGATCTTGGCTAGTCTCGATGGAGTATAATACCATCTCGATATTATTTTAAAACTTGCTTCCATTAATGTTGTGTTGAGTATACTCTGAAATGAAGAGAAGCTTGCTTTCTGCCAGACCCCCAGGTCCCAGTGGAAATTTAAGTCTGATTCCCAAGATGTCATATAGGAGAGTTTATTGGGAGAAGAGGTAAGTGATGAGTAGACCACAGATACTCCCCCCTTCTGGTCCATGGACTGAGCACACCATAGTTCATATTCAGTGAATTGTGGGGGAGCAGGCTTGTCTTTCCATATTTTCTGAAGGAAATGCGAGATTTGATGAAATCTAAACTTCTCCGAGATGGGCAGGTCTAACTTGTTAATACAGAATGATAATGTGATCGGGCCTGCCGATGTGAAGAAGTGTCCGATCCGGTATAGCCCCTTATCCAGCCACCATTTAAACGCTAGGATATCTTCTCCAGGAGGAAAGGCTGGGTTGTTAAATATATGTGCCAATGGTCTATAGGGTGAGACCAATGTAGAGTTCGAACGCAGGGAATCCCAGAGGGCATATGTGTGGGATAGGGTAGGTGCTAAGATCGGGGGGCGTTTTTTAGGGTTGGACCATAATAGGTAGTCAAGGGTGAACTGAGGGACTGCCTGCCTTTCCATCTGAACCCAGTCAGGTTTCTCATATTTAGAATAGATCACTGACATTTGTGCTATCCTGGCTGCCAAGTAGTATTTGTGCAGAAGAGGTAGTCCTAGACCCCCTTTTTTCCTGTGTAAATATAGGGTCTGTTGGGGAATTCTATAGCCCGCTTTACCCCAAGTAAATCTGAGGACTTTGCTTTGGAACGTCTTAATATGGCTTTTTTTAATCGGGATCGGTAGTGAGCGAAAGAGGTAAAGAAGTCTAGGGAGTAGTGTCATCTTAACAGAGTTTATCCTCCCAAACCACGATATATTATGTTTGGACCAAGTAGAAAGATCCAATTCCAGTTTCCGGAACATAGGGGGATAATTACTATTATACAGGTCTTCCGGTTTAGCCGTGAGATTTATGCCCAGATATCTAATGGAGGAGGAGCTCCATTGGAAGTCAAAGTTGGATTTTAAAAGGTCTACAGTGTCTGATTGTAGTGAGATGTTAAGGGCCTGTGATTTTGAATAATTTATTCGTAGGCCTGAAATCTTGGAAAACTCGTCTAAAGAGTGGCAAAGGTTGGGAAGCGAGGTTATAGGGGATGTAAGGAATAGGAGAATGTCGTCCGCGAAGAGGGCGCATTTGTGAACTTGGGGACCACATTGAACACCCCGAATGTCAGGATTTTGGCGAATTGAGATGGCAAGTGTCTCAATTGCTATTGCAAATATAAGCGGGGATAACGGACATCCTTGCCTGGTGCCCCTAGCTATTTGTATTGGATTTGAGTAGTGCCCTTGCAGTTTAACGTAGGCTGTAGGGTTTGAGTAGAGTGCCCGCATCATGCCCATGAATTTATCGCCAAAGCCCCAACGTTCTAGGATTGTGAAGATATATGGCCATGAGACCGAATCAAAGGCCTTTTGGAGGTCTAGTGATAGTAACATGCCCGATTGCTGAGGGCCCCCTGACCAGTTTGTGTGTAGAATAGAGACTATGTCTACTGCTCTTCGGATTTGGTCAGGGCCCTGTCTACCCGGAATGAACCCCACCTGGTCTTTATGTATATAACAGTTGATAAAGGAAGCTAGGCGGTTGGAAAGAATTTTGGTGAGGATTTTTAAGTCACTGTTTATGAGGGAGATGGGCCTATAGTTGCAGACTTCTTCTGGGTTTTTATCTGGTTTTGGTATTACTGTAATGTAGGCGGTGTTTAGGTGAGGGTCCATAGGGGATCCTTGTGATTTAGTATTAAGGAAGTTCGTTAAGTGAGGGATTAGTGTGGAGGCAAACGTCTTATAATAGGGATTTGAGAGACCATCCGGACCTGGGGCAGAACCCGATTTCAGAGTCGTAATGACATCCTTTACCTCTTCTTCTGAGAGGGGAGCCTCCAGCAATTCTCTGTGCTCCAAAGAAAGGGAAGGGTTGGGAGGTTGTCAAGGTAATCTGTGATGTTCACCCCCCCTTTAGTTTTAAGGGGGCTGTATAAATTAGAGTAATATTCGTGAAAAACCTGTAATACTTTAGTTGGGTTTACTGAGGTGCCTTGGCCAGGGATTCTAATCTTGGGCATAACATAAGATCGGAACTTGGGGGTTAATTTCGAGGCCAGCATAGACCCCAATTTGTTTCCCTGCGTGTAAAATTTATTGTTGCTCCAGCGAATTTGCTTCTCGGCTTTGGCCGTGAGAGCCAGATTGAGCTCTAATTTAGTTTTGTCCAGTTGGGACCTAAGGGAAGGGGAGGGGTGTCTTTTGTGTCGAGATCGTAAAGAGCTATACTCTTCCTCAAGTCGTTTTATATCAGCTGTCCTTTCTTTTTTCAATTGGGTGGCTGTTTTGATAAGTTCACCTCTAATGAATGTCTTGTGGGCCGCCCATAGTGTTTCAGCAGAAGTGTCTACGGACTTATTGAGTACGAAGTATTCCTTAAGGGAGGTATTCAGCATAGATACCCTTACTGGGTCTGACAGGAGGGATTCATTCAGTCTCCAGTGACCCCGTCCTGGTCTAGAGTGTCGCACGTGAAGTGACATAAGGACCAATGAGTGATCTGATAGGACGGTGTCCTGGATTCGCGCTTCAGATATGAGTGGGGTGGTACAGGCTTGGACTAGGAGATGGTCAATTCTAGCGTATAGGTTGTGTGGACTAGAGAAATGTGAGAAATCCTGTTTGTTGGGGTTAAGTTCCCTCCAGACATCTGCCAGGCCATGCCTATGTATTAGTCTGGCGATCCTAAGACTTTCCTTTGTTGGTCTGGTGAGTTGGGAATTTGGGGGTTTAGATCTATCGAGTCTCTGGTCAAAGGCAGAGTTAGAGTCTCCTCCAAAGATAACAGTACCCTCCAGCTCAGGGGATAGGGACTCAAATAGGTTTTTAAAGAAGGATGTTTGACCTCTATTTGGTGCGTAATAAGATATAAGGGAGTGAAGTTGCCCGTCTATTGTACCTTTCACTAGCAGAAATCTGCCCTCTGGGTCCCTGACGTCTGAGATCCAGCGAAAATTACATGATTTAGCAAAGAGAATAGCAACCCCTTTTGTCTTGTTTTGTGCACTTGCGAGAAAAAAGTTAGGGAAATGAGAGTGGAGGAAATTGGGACTATACCGGACCGGAAAGTGAGTTTCCTGTAGCATGACAATGTCTAGTTTGGAGGATTTATATAGGTTGAAAAGTTTCCTTCGTTTAATAGGAGAGTTAATACCCTGGACATTGTGAGTTGCAATTTTTAATGCCTGCCGTGTGTGCTCAGCCATGGGTCTGTCTGGGATGTGCGTTCTCAAGTCTACCATCACTTACCTTTTGAAAACCGATGCTGCTGGACAGGGTATTGGGCCTTTCTGATCTGATCCTGATGGGCCTCTGTAGGGGATCTCGCCAGTTGAGGAACCGTTCTGCAATAGAGACACCAGTCAGTTGATGCTCCAGGAAAAGGAGGGGGGAAGAAAGGAGAGGTAGGAGAGAAGGAGACAGAAAGGAGTTTCCCGCAGGAGGACAGAAGCCCTGGGGAAAAAGAGAAGACCAAAAAGGGCTCTCGCACTGAAAAGTGCGCGAGTTTTGAAAAACAAAAAACTCCATGCCAAATTTGGCCTGGAGATCCTATCCCCCCGAGTCCGAAAGGAGTCAAAGGGGTAGGCGGAGGCGCATGTGTGCCACCCCGGGCCAGGACACCATAAGGCTAAAGAGGGCTGGTACATGAACACAACCGTAGTGTAGCCCAGAGGCAAAAGAACCTGAGAATCAATATGGAGAAAAAATAGCAATTAAACTAAACTAAAGAAGGTGAATTAACCATGTAACTATAGGTAAGTAAATAACATACATATTCATAGTTGAACATATTACAATTTCCCCTCTCCCTTCCCCCCTACTGAGAGGAGCGAAGAGGAGGAGAGCAGGGTGGGAACCCTGAGGCTCCCCTGGCGGCTACATGTGGATCCCTGAAAAGGGCTTTGTCGAATAGAAGTTACAAAACCTCATGTAGGTTATAAGGGAGGGAATCACTGCAAGTCTTTTCCAGGGGTGAGGCCTATGGAGCGAGCAGTCTCAATAAAAACAGTTAGGAAGAGAAGAAAGACTCTCGCATATAGGGTCTGTGAACAGGTCGAGGAGTATCAAGCCTGAGGTGGGGAATTAGGGTGGCGGGGTCCACCCACAAAGAAACCAGCAGAGCTGAGGGGGTCCTTTAAATGGCAAAAAAAAAAAAAAAAAAAAAATAAAAAGAGAAGAGAACTAAACATTGCTTCTGAAGGAAAGTCAAGGTGGACCATTTTGGTTTGGTCGACGAGCCTTATGTTTGTTCCATAAGGGATCCTGTGGGCTCAACGGTGGAGGACGCTTGTTCGATCCTGGATGAGGGGCTGCGACTTCCATATCCATTTCCTGAGAAATAATCTTCAGTTTGAGGAGGAGGTTCTCGCCGGATGTGAAATTGAAGAAAGAGTAGTTCTGACCCTTAAAGGAGAACTTCACTGCAAATGGGAAGGCCCATCTATATTTGATGTCCTTCAGAGTGAGAGCTTGTAAGAGTGGTTTCACTGCCCTCCTGCGTTGAATAGTTGAGGGAGCTAGGTCGGCAAAGATTTGCACGGTGTGGCCCTGGCAGGTTACTTGAGAGAGACTTCGGGATTGCTTCATTATGGTTTCTTTCACTGAGTAATAGTGTGGCTTTGCAATAATGTCCCTAGGGGAGCCATCTTTTCTGGGGGGGCCTAGGGCTCTATGGGCCCTATCCAATTCCAAACGATGGGGCGGAATGTTAGGGATGAGTGATTTCATGAGGTCTTGGGTCGCGGCGGTGACGTCCGTGACGGATTCCGGGAGGCCTCTGACCCTGAAGTTATACCTCCTGGACCTGTTCTCCAAATCATCTATGCGTGACAGAGCCGTGTCTAGCTGGTCTTGGAGAGAATGTATGAGGTTTGAATTTTGGTGTGTGAACGCAGTAGTTTGTTCCATTTGCGTTTCGACCGCATCAATTCTGAATCCGATATTCTGGAGGTCCGCTTTCATTTCCCCAGTTATTTGAGCCACTGTGGAAGCTAAGCCTTTTTCAAGCAGAGTGGAGAATCTGAGGTATAATTCTTCCACATTACAAGAGTGCTCCCTGGCTGGATTGGTGTTATGAGGAGAATTAGAAAATGGAGCCATGTCAGGTTCTGTGGGGGAGAAGGGGGGGTCTCCAAAAGCTCTGTCCAGGAGAGATACTGTAGAAGCTGGGGAGGGAATCATGTCCTGAATGTTGTGGGTTTGTGACCCGGGGGGAAATTGCAGAGGAGCTGGGGATGATACTTGCGGCAGGCTGACTGAATGAGTAGCGGCGGCCATCTTGGTACACCCCTGCTGGGTGGAGGCTGTAAAAGCCGGCTCCAGATTACGCCGTAGGGCTTGGGAGTACATGCGGTTTTGATCCCTGAGCGATCCGGGGGCCGTACGCCCGCTCTCAAGGGCGCAGGGTCGCTCAGGCTGCTGTCAGTTGTGACCGTTTGCCCGGGGTGGCGCGGAGCTCCGTGTCTATGCGGCCATCACGGAGCCCTCGCGCATGCGCACTAGATAGGAATATAGAACTTGATTTGAATCATTACATATTAAATGTGTGCCCATTTTATGCAAATCTATTACTATTTATTACGTAGCAAGTGAGAGAGGAATGATGTTGGTCTTTTATTAGGTGCATAATAGGAAACAATTGTGAGTGGGATATCACAAAGGTGTCCCAAAAGTATGAGATAGTGGCCTTCTGGATCTTTGATCTCTGTTATGAGGGGAAAAGGTGTAGTTCGGTGAAATGCTATTAGTACTCCTCTGCGTTTTGATTTAGCTGAAGCAGTATAAACTTGGGGGTAGCATGTCCAAAAATATTTAGGGGTTGAAGTTTCAGTAAAATGCGTCTCTTGGAGGCACACTATATGGGCTTATGAGGAGGATAAAGATCTGAATACTTTAGTTTGCTTATGAGTAAGGTTTAGACCTTGGACATTTAAGGTTAGGACATTTAAAGGAGCCATATATAATTTTTTACATAGGATATATAGATATATTTCTGTTATCAGATGCAGAATCAAAGAAACCCCAGGAAAAGATTGGATAAAAGAAAAAAAGGAGAAGTAGAATATGAGAGAAGAAAGAAAGAATAAGAGTCATATATTTAAAATAAGTTATAATTACTAATATATGTATAAAAATAAAACAATGGCGTACTGAGCACGCACATCTGCTAGCTCAGAGGCACCAAGTCTATCCGAGGAGGCCCCTCACACTGTAACCCAAGTGGAAGAGAGTCCTAGGACAGAAAAATGGGGGTAGCAGTGACCAATTCTCGGGTCCCCCGTGGCCAAATTTATGAAAAAAAAAATATTAAATTTAGACATCCGATTTTGTCTATATTCCTTAAAAAATAAGAAAACAATGGAGTCAAATTGAATAGTATTCCTTTTAACAAATCCTTAAGTAATTATATATGAATATTTGAGTGTTATATACTTTGATGTATAACATATTAAGAATTTGAAATATTTAAAATGAAAGATAAGGTAGGTGAACCGTGAAGTTGAATGCGCTTCAGAGAGAAATGCAAAATGCATTCAGTCCATTGTGTCCGGTGGGTCCAAATCTGGAGAACTGAATCGACCCCTTTTTGATGCACTTTGTCTGCTTCTGTCAGTTCCAGGCTTAGATGCACTTTGTGCAGAAATAGATGTTGTACATCGACGAGGGCTAGTAGAGGGCCCATTGTATAGATGACATTTTTGCAAAGTGTTTTGTAATTCTTCAGAGGATCTGCTTGAATATCTGGTGCCTTGAAATGTAAAACGAATAGAAAATGGGAATCCCCATTGATAAGGGATATGGTGATGTTGGAGATTTTGGAGCAAAGGTTTCATCATGTGCCATTTAGCAACTGTTATTGGGGATAGGTCAGCAAAAATAGTAAGATATAATTTGTTCCTGGCAGCTGTCATAAGTTGCTCTTTTGTTCGAAAAAAGTAGAACTTTACAATTATGTCACGAGGGGGACCTTCAGCTTTGCGTGGCACCAAAGCTCTATGAATTCTGTCCATTTCCAATCTTTCAATTGGAATTGACGGTCATGATTGACTCAGGTATACCTCATATGCGGAGGTTTGAACAACATGCCCTATTCTTAAAATCTTCTAAACGTGCTTGCAACATTAAATTTTCATCTTTAAGAGACTCCAATTCATTGTCATGTGATAGTACATTAGTTTCAATGTCATCCATTCTGTTTTCCAATTCAGCTATGCGTTGGCCTAAATCATGTATTTCTTTTGTCAGTTTCTCTGTAATTTGGTCAGAGGTCTGCTTTAAAGCTTTCTGTAGCATTTTCTCTATTTGCTTTAATATATTTGGGTGTAATGTTTCTGCTTGTTGTGGCTGGGAGCTGGCGCTGTATGTGTCATACAGTTCCTGAGGTAAATGCACCTGTTTCTTGTCAGAGCGTGCCTTAGCTGTGTGAGGAGAATTTGACTGAGCCATATTACAGGAGCTTCTGAGAGTTATTTCCTTGTGGCTTTTCACTTTTGTTTTGCCTTGGGCATCTCCCAAATCCATTCTGTTTGGTTCACAGGGTATTAAGGAGGATATTAGTATGCTTTTTGTTTAGTTACCCAGCCATTCGGGCATCTGTGGTGGCCGCAAATTCCTGGGAAGAACAGAACCTCAGCGGGCCATGACTGTCGCTGTCCACTCCGCGCATGCACCCCCTTTAAATTATTTGTTATGTATATTACAATACAATACAGCCACAAGCAATTTTAAATTAAATTTTTTTCTTTAGAAATGTCATTTTTCTGTGGTACTGTTATGAACATGAAAACAATGTGCTACATTACAGGCAGACTAAGGGGATCCCCCAGGCACAATATTAAAAGGAATATTGTATTTTTATTGTTTCACTTTAAGCATTATTAAAATCACTGCTCCTGAAAAACAGCCATTTTAAAAACTTTTTTTGCATTGATACATGTCCCCTGGGGCAGAACCCGGGTCCCCAAACACTTTCTATGGCAATGCCTTGCATATAAGCCTTAAAAATTAGCACTTTTGATTTTTCACATTCATGTCCCACAGACTTTAACGGTGTTCACGTCGCAAGTTTGCACAATTTTTTTGTCTGTTCACATGTTCTGGTGCGAAACGAACCAGGGGGTGTTTGGCTCATCCCTAATGAAGACATGATGGGAGTTTAAGCATAGATAACAGAAAGCTAAGGCAGTTGTAAGTTTCCTATCAGACAAGGTTTAAATCTTCCTATATTCTGGCCTATTAATCTTGACATCTCTCTAGTAACTCCCCCTGGGTAAAACCCTTGCAAGTGAAAACTTTATGCCTGACCACTGAGAGCCACTGGATATAAATGAGCAGCAATGCTAATGTTTGCTTGTGTGAATTGTACCAAATGCACTATAATGCTACAAATGTATTCATCATTATCAAAAAAGTAAAGGATTTCTCCATTCAATTATGCAAATTTAAATATTATCTCCTGCAATAGGACTGTGCCAGCAATGCAAGGTTTAACTGCTCATTTTGTCTAGGGGAGAGTAAAATCACTTTAACTCACCTCTGTACTCTTGGCAGATGGTGCTTCCCCACACTCTTGATTTTATCAGGACCTTAGAGCTATGGAGCATCGGGTAAAATACACAGTGGGGTGTTTGGGCAGCATGGTCTATTTTCCCTAGACCTAAATGAGCAATTAAGCCCCACTGCAAGGGATACTTTTTAAGTTTTCCCAAGTTGGGCTTTAAAGTGCCAGTTATAAGTAAAGGAAAAAGCTTCTATTATGCTCATTGAGATAAAGTAACTTCAGAACTATCTGTTGTTACTGTACTTGTCTACAAAATGCTCATGTGGACATAGCATTTCAAGTCCAGACCAGAGTTTCAAGTGACAACAAACAAAATGTATATTTCTCATTATGTTGCGTTCACACGATCAGACTTAGACGGATTCGGTCCTGCAGACTGGAATCCGTCAGACAATTTGATCGTGTCTGGGCTTTGTAGTGATCTAATCTTATAGTCGTCGTTCCTCGTTGATGGTTTGTAGTTATTAGTAAAAGTATTGTCTCCGCAGCAAAACCCGATTCTTCCAGAGAGAGATTTTATTGACTTCCAAAACAGAACATTATTACAGATGGCAAAATCCAACAGAGTACATGACAAGGAATATCTTCTCCTAGAGAGAGATTTCAGACCCTTCTCTCATAGACATATCTTCTAGACTCCCTCACATCCTGACTGTCTTCTCATATACTGATCTGACACTGGGGGGGGGGGGTCAACCAAATGTTTTCCATGAATACCCCCCCGGGTTAGGCCTCAAGGTCTAATTACCATCAATAAATACTCCCTTTGAAATGTTCATCTAGGTTAAAACACACACACAACTTGCATAAGATTTACACATCAAAGGGTAACAGATAACATTGTCAACTGACATCTGGCCTGGTCACTAATACTGTGTGTGGAATATATATATCCAATACATAAAGTCCCACATAAATCGGCCAACACATTACAACATATACCCCCACTTGGGTCGTTCTAACTACTAGAACTGACCCATAAATCAAGCAACAAACATAGCATTACCGACTTGAGGTATTGGATGCTTCACAATGGCTAATATGAAATATAAAGTTGAAACTGGTTACATCTCTCTTCACCAGCCTCTAAAATATCCCCATGAAAAAGTCATTAGATAATATAGATTTAGACCATGACTTGAAAAGGGTTTGGTAAACATCCATATAGCTGTTAGGCCTTATTATATCACATCAAGATCTTGAATATTGCACAAAAACGAGCTGATGTCACAGTTCATTCTTCAATTTTCAACTTCAACTTCATCACATCTCTCATTGAAAGTAGACTTGGTGTGCTGGGAGCTCCGATCCACATAACTCCAGGATTCCTCTCCAGGCTCAAGGTTTTCATTTTCTTAAAGATGCTTTTGCACAAACACCAGCAAATCCCGAAATTCTACTTCCATCTTTATAGTAAGAAGAACCATCCATGTACCAGCTCTCACTTTCAAGTTCAAAAGGTTTGGATACAGCTGAAAAAAAACTGCTATTGCTGTACTTTGTAATTTGCTGTAGGCCGACTCCTCATTGCCTCCATAATAGAGCAGTTACTTGAATCATTCAGTCCATAATTCCACCTGAATGGTATACCAATCTATATACCAATCTATAATCCATATATCCATATAATCCATATATAATCCCCCACTTTCAGATAGAATCAGCTTGACATCAGCGTTTATCAGATCTTCTATCCAGACAAAGCAGCAGTGGAAAATCTTGCCAGTAAAGTGAGGTCTTTTTTCATCCATATGTCAATATTATCAATGACTGATTCAACAAAGTTTCAAATCATGACTGGAGTGATGAATTTCACTCACCCCTCTTATAAATTTAGGAAAACCACCCAACATACTATAATTTATGCTATGCCAAGCCATTGTGCAGCATCTCACCTTAGATGTCAAATATATTGATCAATATGCAATATGTAATATGCAACATGTTATGTAACACGAAAATTATTTTAGGTTTAAATGTTTCGCTCTGGTTTTAAGATAAAGTTCAAGAAATAAAACATAATAAAATAAAAAAATAAAAATAAAAATGGAAAAGGGTGAAAAATAAAAATAAAAAATAGGGCTTGATGAATAAAAATGGGAAAGGGTGAAAAATAAAAAATAAAATATAGGGAAAAGTCCATTGTCCAAGTCAAAAAGTCAAAAAAAAATAAGTCAATTGCTTGATGAATATTGAGAGAGTCCATGATATTGTTTATTCAGTGTTTCTCCCCCACTAGCCAGAAATTTCAGCTTGCAGTTCACATGCTATGCGGATGCAGTATCTTCAATATCTGAAAGACAAAAAAAACTCTCCAACAAAACTAATTAGCAAGATCCTTAAACATTCTTTGAAGTTAAAACAAAGGACTATTTACACATCCACAGGTTGAAACTAAACCACCCCCACTGCTAGAGAAATGTCATTTGTATTCAAAAACAGATCTGGATAATGTAATCTGTTTAGCTGTCCCAGCAATGTGTTATGTTCCATTTTCATTTTATCGTACTCAATCTTCAAGTGGTCATATTTCTGTTTTAACTGAGAAAATGGTATCCAAGCCTTAGATACTTTTTTATTATGATTTTGGTCAGCTCTGCTTTTCATATTAATATCACCTATATTTGACCTGGTGTCTCCTCTTTGATTGTTATCATAAGACATTATCTTTTGATCTTTATGTTCAGTATTTGTCCTAAACAATGTGGCTAAATCAATCTTGACAGCTTGCTCATTTGACTTTCTCCATAAATTGTCTGCTTTCAACAATACATCTTTTAAATCATGGGGATTTGGGGTAACTAGTAAAATATTTTGTCTAATCTCTTCGTTCAAAGCATGTAGAAATATACTCATATGTAACAAGCCACCATGCTCAAATGCAAGATTATTACTGACCAATATTTCCATAATAGATTTTATCCTTCCTGACAGTTCGTAGGGAGATTCACTTTTCATTTGTTTGATCTTCCCATGAACAGTAACATCAGAACGTACACCATACAAAACACATAATAATTCCATCAATATGTCCCTTGTTCTCATTGGCTGAGTACAGATCTGCTTAATTCTCACCCAAAGACTATTTCCTATAGAATGTTGCATAACTCGTTCTAAATCAGATGGGTTGAGATTGTACATATCTCTGACATTCTGCAAGTCACAAAACCATTTTAAAAATCTGTTTAAATCATGGCAGGGAATCATTCCTATTTCTTTAAGAATTGCATCTAATTCTTTTGGTTTCAAAGGCTTCATTACAAGCTGAACTTCACCTGTATTATTATTATTGTTATAAACTGTGGTGGTCACAGTGGGTGCAGCTGGCAATGAATTATCAGATTTAATATGAGGTTCTGTTTCATTTGATAGAATGTTTGTATTTGCATTTTGCTGCAGATTGCTGAATCCACGATTCGATGCATATCTGCATTCCTGAGATCTCTTCTCTAATTCCATAATTCTTAATTTCAATCTCTCATTTTCCTCTGATAATTCATTACAACGTTTAGACTTCTCAAGCAGAGCTTCCCCAATGGTGACTGCATGCAATTTTAAATTTACAGTCTCAGATTCTGATTGGTCTTGTAACCTCTGACAAACCTTGTTGCTATTATCAACTGCACTCTGTAACTGGGTAATTTCCTCAACCTTATCCTTCAACGAACTTTCCATTGTTAAACAGCAAGATAACAAGCCCTGTACAATACAACCTTTTCTTTTACCTTCTGAAATTTTACTATCAAAAACAGTTTTTTCTAAAAATTCATTCATCATAGTCCATGTCTGCTTATATTTTTCTGGCACTTCATAAGGACCGCCATGACGCTTAATACATTTTAACACCCATCTGTTAACTTTATCAGAACTGACACTAGCTTCACACTGAGTAAGCATTTTTACTATATTATTAATAATTTAAAAAGAGAGAAATATTTTACTCACCGCATTAATTACTCCTTCAGCTTCCAGCTCAGGTCTTCTGGTACACGATACAGTCCTTTTCTTCGTTTCCAGTCTCCAGAGAATAATTCTGGGGTTCTAAACTTGTTTGATTTTGTAGATCAGACTCTCTTATGTCACAACCAGACGTTAGAGTCACAGCACAGGTCTTGGGTCTCCATCAGACTTCTGTCCAACTCACGGATTGTTATCACCACGATTTCTAATACAAAGTCCTGAAAATGCTCTTCTGGTCGCTTGAACGGCACCAATGTAGTGATCTAATATAATCGTTCCTTCCTCGTAGATGGAATATAGTTATTAGTAAAAGTATTGTCTCCGCAGCAAAACCCGATTCTATACTGATGTAAAAGATGGCGAGGTTCAGAGACAATTTTCATATTCATGTAGAGCTCGTTCTGCACAATATGTGGAAATAGCCGCACTTCTGCAAGTTCTCATTGAGTTAAGAGACGATGGTGGAGTTGTTAACATTGCTTCTGACTCAGACCAGGTATGCAAGGGTGCAGTTGTCTATCTTTCATGGTGGAATGTGATGGGTTTTAAAGGAACAGATGGAAGTGAGATAAGATATGCACCCTTATGGAAAATGATAGAGGAGGAAACACAATTCTTTTCAAAAATCAATATCCGAAAGGTACAGGCCCACAAAAAGCAAACAACCGAGCACTACTGGAACAATACGGTAGATAGATTAGCGAAGGAGGCTGCAGTAACATCCCCCGAATGGCCCCATATAGAGCATACTTTATCACTTCCAGTGTCTGCCCTTACACGTGCTCAAGCAAAAGGAGTTGAAGAAAGGACATGTGAGTTGGGTAAATTACAAGATCAGGATGAGGAATTAGCTCAACTAAAAGCAATGTGTGGGACTGGGCCCATACAATTTGAAGGTCAAGAGATGCAGGTGAAGGATGGCCTTTTAATAACTTACAAAAATGATTTATCTTTATGGGTTGCCCCAAAAGGTGTGAGGAAAGACATTCTTACATGGATTCATGGGTCCCCTGTTGGTGGACACCCCAAGCTTCCTTTAGCTTTAGAGAGATTAGATCATGTAGCATGGTGGCCTCAAAATAAACAACACATGCAGGACCATATCTTATCATGTTTGATATGTGCCAGGCATGATCCCGCCAATAGAAAAAGGAGAGGGGCACTGATGAGGCAAGCTCCCATGGGACCATGGGAGAGAATACAAATTGATTACACAGGTGAATTTCCTAACACTGCACACCAGAACAAATATATACTCGTTGTGGTGGATTCCTTCAGTCACTGGGTTGAAGCATTCCCTACCAAAAACTGTACTGCCACTACTACTGCAAGGATCCTGGTCAAAGAAATATTTAGTCGGTGGGGGATACCAAAAGTTTTAGACAGTGACAATGGTCCAGGATTTGTAGGTAATGTAATACAAGAGACATGTAAGCTCCTTGGTGTTATTCAAAAATTTCACATCTTCTATCACCCTGAGTCTGCGGGACAGGTTGAACGAATGAACAGGACAATTAAAAATGCCCTTAGAAAGGTTGTAAATGAGCAAGGTACTGATTGGGATGAAAAATTACCCTTTGTTCTGGCAACTATTCGTTCCAGAGTTTGCAGGTCCATAGGCTTTGCCCCTTATGAAGCTCTGCTCGGCAGAACAATGAGAACGTGGGAACATCTGATAAATCCAGTCCCAGCAGCATTAGAAACTGTGTCATTGTCTGAATCATGGGTAGAGATCTTAAAGGACCATGTGATTACAGTACATAAGGCTGTATGTGCCACTGATGAATGTACCCATAAAAGCTCACAACAGTGGTTTAATGCAATGGGTGACACTAGTGAATACCAAATTGGGTCTAGAGTAATGTTACAGGATTTTTCTGGGTTTCACCCATTTCCTAGAGCAAAGTGGAAGGGCCCTTATGCAGTAATAGATAAAATTGGACCCTCTGTTTACTTACTAGACTTGGGAGAGGACAAGTCAAGATGGAGTCATGCATGTCAGATCAAAGCATTTAAGGGAAAAATGGATTTGATGGATGTGAGCATTGTCTAATTTTCTTGCTGAGATTGTCTTTCAGGTCCCAGGAGTGAGGCGAATACCAGAAGACTACACCATAATGAAGACATCCCCCCTGGACAAATACAAGCCTTCTCTATTAACATATGTGTTGATAACAGCGTCAATCACTTTACTTCTTTGCATCACAAACATCAGAGTGAAAGAGTGCCAAGTTGAGGAATCAAAATGCTTCCCAGTGGGGAAATCTGATCGAAATAAAAGAAGTGTAATGGATCATACTACAGAACTTACTGTTTTAGAGGACTCGGAAGGCATCCAGATACATGGGGATACTGTAAAGGGCATAGTCGGGGGGTGGATAGTCGTTAGATGTGAGATCATGATGCCAAAATCTGATTACTTGATGGAATCTGCTGTTTGGACTTACCCAGAAGGAAGCGATCGTCACAGGAGTACAGATATAATATTAGTGGAGACAAAGAATGGACCACAAATGCAAATGACTTTAGAAAGGAACTTTACAATATTTAAGGAGGGTATTATATCCTGTAGCCCTCATGATGTGAAGGATGGAGTCTATGCAAAAATCCTAAAGATAATGGTCACAAATTCTAGAGACTGTCCTACAATTTTACAGTGGCCAGAACATGGACTTTTCCTTGAGCGGACTCAAAATTTAGTGTATAGCGATGTTTCATACTTATCATTACCATTATTGTTGAATTTTACATCATTTAACATTCCAGAAAGTTGCCCAAAATCAATGGGGTTATGGTTTAAAACAGTCTTTCAGACACATATAAACTTATTTTGGGATGCTACACAAGGGCTTAATTTTAAGAAAGTTTCAAAGAGGGATCTGGGTACTGATATCATATCAGGCCTCAGTTTGGGTAGTTCGATTTGGAATAGGGTTGATATAGAGAGTCTAAATATGAGAGAACAAAATTTTGTGGGTGGATTACAGCAGATACTGCTTAAAGGGGGAAGAGTGGATTTAAACGCTCTAGCTGAAATGAAAATAGATATTCAGAACATTCACACCATTGCTGCAGATTTGCAGAACGTTCAAATGTCGGTGAATGCATTGAATAAAACCATTCAAACGAATAATGTATCCAAGTCTATAGTTTGTGGTATTATAGGAAACTTGCTGAGTGAGCATCTGAGCCTAGGGCTTCAAGAAATCAAACGAGGAGAATGGCCAAGGATAATGAACTCAACTTTATTATTCAATCTTATCAAAGACAGTGGTGTTACTTGTAGGAACTTTGCCCTTGCTAATGTAAGGAGCCTGGATACTCTTTGTAATAAAGATCGCATCGGAAAGCAGGAAGTACCTCTGACCATCGACATCCCTACATGGTCAACAAAACCCTTACCCGTATACAAGATGATCGTTCTTGGTGAGGTGGAGGTGAGAAATGGCACTAATATACTGAAACAACTGCTACCACAAAGCAGACTCGTCGTCAAGGATAACCAAGTATGGAAAACCATGGACCCCAACTGCTGTACCAAACGTGCCCAGGCCTGGCTTTGTTCCTGTTCTTTTGAGCGGCTGGAGTACGTAGAGGGTTGTGCTGCTACACACTCTGGAAACTGCCTGGTTCGATTACAAAAATTTGAACCGGCCTGGAAGAGAATAATTCATGGAGAAGACTCGAGGGTCTGTGCATTGGGGGTTCCCTCATTCACTTGGCAGAAGCAAGTTCAGTGCCGGACACCTATCACAGGCTGGTGTGTGAACCTCACATATGGACTGTTAACAATCGGACAGGAAGACATTCAAGCCAATATCCACATGAATCAAGTATCTGTAAACATTGAGCAAACAGATCTTGGCAATTGGGACTCTATGATTTCTCCTTTATTTAAGAAAATTCCACCACTTACAGTTGAATTGGATACATTATTTAAGAGGGATAGTAGGAAAATTATAGAATTACAAGAACTGGTGAAGGAAAACCTCATCAGTTCTAATAAAATTGCTAAAGAATTTCAGGAGCCTTGGTGGAGCATACCCAATAACACTCTTTCTCACCTGCTATTGAGAACTCTTTCCATGATTTTTGTGTTCGTTCAATTTATATTAATATGTTTTTTGTTTGGTTTATACTGTTGTGGTAGAAGACAACTAAGAACAATCCAGAAAAATAAGGAAAGCATAGAGATGGCTTCAATCTTAAGAGCCAGGGATGTCTGAGCGGTTTGATTGTGAATCGATTCTGATTCGAACCGATCCAAGTGGGGGTATATGTAGTATATTGTGTCTAATATATATATATATATATGTATACATGTGTATATATATATATATATATATATATATGTTGTATATATATTTATTATATGTAGTGTTTTTATTTAGGCATTCTAAAGACAAGATTATTCTAGGCAGGCCGCTTTGGTAGCCGTTATCTAATTGCGCATATTAAAAGAGGGTTTGTTGGTCAAAGGACAAATGGCCAGACCAGACTTACTGGAACAGATAATGATTATCTTAATCTAATCAGTATTCACACATATCAAAGGGGGAATATGCAAGAATGTAAATTGGGGCAGCTTTATAATTACAACTATTCACAGCGTGGGGCTGTCTCCGGTCACTCTGAAAGACCGGGGCAGATCAAAGCATTTAATGGAAACGCCCAATCAAATTGCTCAGACATTCAGTGTGTGTGGGGGGGATATAACAGGACGCTCAATCTGTTTAGAAGTGTGTGTTCTTACGAAGGCACCCAAGAGTCACATGGTTCCATGGGGCTCTAAATATTACTAGCACTGTCGTGTCATGAACTCTGTTGGATTTTGTCGTCTGTATGACTGTTCTGTTTGGAAGTCAATAAAATTGTCTCTCTCTGGGAGAATCGGGTTTTGCTGCGGAGACAATACTTTTAATAACTATATTCCATCTACGAGGAAGGAACGATTATATTAGATCACTACAGGCTTCAGCTGACTTTTCTTTCCCAAAAGTCTGATGGACCTAGAAATAAAACATGTTTCAAATCTTTCCGACGGACTCGAGTCTGGTCGAAAAATCCGGTCGTCTGTGTGCTAGTCCGACTGACGAAAACCGAGGCTAGGGCAGCTATTGGCTACTGGTTATGAACTTCCTTATTCTAGTCTGGTCGTACATCATCATGTTTGAATCCGTCAGACTTTTGGAGTGATCGTGTGTGGGCAAGTCCGTTCATTTGAAAGTCCGGCGGACCTCCGCTGCAAAGTCCATCGGATAGTCTGCCAGACCAAGTCCGTTGAAAAGTCCGCTCGTGTGTACACGGCATTAGTCACAGTGGATTTTTCAAGTGCTGACTAGAATAAGGAAAAATGTCAGGGAATATGTTTTTAAATACAAAGTTGCTGCCTTTTTTGATGCAATATCATCTACTAAAAAAGGTGGAGCTGGATTTTTAAATTAGCTTAGTATAATGATATTTTATTCAAGACTTTTTACTTCAAGTTACAAGGTACGTTCTCTGAGAAGTTAATTAGTCAGATAAAATATTCAATACTATACAACTCATTATTCCTTTGTATGCTTTGGAAAAATCAACCGCCATGGGTTAACTGGTTGTATAGTCTACCTTAGGCAAGTGCTGATCTAAATGGTCTCTGCATACTGTATATTGGCAAAACTATATATTGTTCTCCCTATTTCATATTTTATGTTTATGTTTTATTACTATGGCATGTCCAAAAAAACGATGTTGCTGCATATTTTTGTACTTCCTCTTTTATGGTTGTGAACTCTGAATTCTTTCCCTAAATAAAGAATTTAAAAAAAAATTCAATACTTGTCACATAATAGTATTTATTGTCTTCTGAAAATATTTTAGTGCTTTTTTTTTTGTCTTATTTTATTAGAGCATTAACTTTCATTTTGTGGTTTTAGCACATTTATGGTATTACATTAATTTGATGTTCTTTGTTGATGAAATAAAGGTTCAAATCATCAAATTTATAATATCAATTTGCATATTGAAGTCTCTGCTGACAAGAATATTCGTTGTACATGAGACATGGTATTTTTCTCTAATTAGCTTTTTAATTTTCATTACTAAATATGCTAAGTAAACTAGAAAGTAAATTGTGATGGTTTGTGCTATAAAGAAATATAGTGTTTTACAATAGCTACTTGTAAAATGATCCTCAATCAAATTAATCTTCAATAGAGCTGCACCACTTTATATTACCCTCTGGACAAGAGCTTAAAAACAAAAGTTCCCTAATGAGGAAACTTTTTTCAGATTCACTTATGTCAAATTGAAAATCCCAACATGGTTCAGTAAGGATCTCCAATTATAAACATCAAATCCAGAAGCCCTAAATATGTATTTTTATCATCTGCTTGACATAAGTCAAGCCTACTATGGAAATTTTTCTATAAATGAATGTTTCATCTCTTGCATCAGTTTTACATAATAATAGTGCAGTAATAAAGGATTAGACATGTTTTTTTCATTAGTGTTTTACATGTCTGAAATTATATTTTGTCTGTTGTTTACAACTATATTGGGCATTGATTAGCTTATGGTTCCAGACACCTAGGTAAAAATAATGAGGGCTGTACAATCCTTAAACTTCCTCCACCCTAACTTTGTATTCGCATTGTGTTTTACATTCTAATGTCATTTGCCATTGATGCTGTTCTCACATGTCTCTAATTTGTACAGCTATAACAATTGCATGGTTGTTATTTTTTATATAAGCACTTCAGCTCTGGTACCTGTGTATACCCTTATAGATAAAAGCAATCTTTTAGCTTTTCACTATGTGCCTGTTTTTCTAAGGTTCTGTTTTGTAGCAATAACTCTGTCACTGCTGAAGATAAATAATACATACATTTTTTTTTCATTTTGGCAACAATGCTAATTTTATATTTTATACTTTATTTTATATGGAATCTTTAAACAAAAAAGTGTAAAATATTTTAAAAAATATATATTTTTACAGCTGTTTTGTGTAATTCAAAGCAAACCAAGCCTTACTGATTTGACATTTTGGCACCCAGTAATTGCTTGTAATAGTGAAAAAGTGAGTGGCAGTGAAGGCAGAAGCTGGATGAAAAAGATAAGATCTTTTTTGTAGTTTTTAGGATGTATCTTTTGCAATCAAAATTTCAAAATTCACAAATATACCCAAATATAAGTGGTTCAGCCAAACTTTTTAAATATTCACAAGCCTTTAAAATTCAGATATTCTGAACCCGATGTTCTATTAAAATCAATGGAAATCTGAACCAGACTTCAAAAATGTGTATTACAGGGACATATTGATGCATAATTGCTCAGAATGGTTTAGGAGACTTGTGGAAGATCTGGTTGATGGAGAGATGAACCCCTTCCTTAAAGTGGTTGTATACTCTAATTTGTCATTTTTACCTACAGGTAAGCAGAGGCTGCCAAACCTTGCCGGGAAGAAGAATCCTGCGCACATGCACGGGAGTGACATCATCGCAGCTCTGGCCACTCACAGCACCGGAGCCACGAACCCGGAAGAAACGCAGGGGGCAAGAAGTCAGCATGGACCGGGCTACAATACGGGGGCTTCAAACTAAGGTAAGTATTTCCTAATGAGCTAGTATCTTTTTTTACACCAAAAATAACACAGAACTTCATCCAAAATGTGAGATCAACTCAACTCCATCAGTGATTATGAAGATCAAATCTACTCCCCATTAACAATGGGAGAGGTTTTAAATATCCCCTACTGTATTCAAAACTGACATTTTGTTTTACATTAGATCTATTTTAACATGGAAATTATCCACTTTATCAAGTCATGTTATCTTTATGAGTAAATTAATAATCTTTTTCCTTGCCATAGAAAATATATGCTGTTACTTAGTTTTCTCTTGTAATTTACAACCTACACAAAAGATCACATGTTTTCTGTCTCCGAAGAGTATTGTGGGAATTTTAAATCAATAGAGACGTCAGGTAGTCTGTTGTTAGATACTGTAGAGTTGAGCGGACACCTGGATGTTCGGGTTCGGCGGGTTCGGCCGAACTTCGGATAAAAAGTCCGGGTTCGGGACCGAACTTGACCCGAACTTGACCCCGAACTCCGAACCCCATTGAAGTCAATGGGGACCCGGACTTTTGAACACTAAAATGGCTGTAAAAAGGTCATGGAAAGGGCTAGAGGGCTGCAAATGGCAACAAAATGTTGTTAAGAGCATGGCAAGTGATCTGCAAACAAATGTGGATAGGGAAATAACTTAAAAATAAACAAAAAAAAAATAAAAAAAAAAAAAAAAAATGCTGGAGGCCCCCTTCTCAGCAGAAGAGGTACAGGAAGTCATTAAGAACCTCATAAACTCAACGGCACGATGCCGCACATATGGTGGGAATACCCCAGAATACGCACTTTCTGGAAAAAATTATTCAATTTAATGGATAAGATAGTGGGAAAATAAAATACTTGGAAATTAAAAAAAATGAAAAAATTATAATCTTGACCTAGGAGGACGAAATTCAAATGGAGTAGGAGGTTGAGGTGGGGGTGGATGTGGCGGTGTAGGTGGAAGCAGCGGTGGAGGAGGACGAGGTAGCCAACACTGGTTCAAAAATACAACAATGGCTGGGTAAGGCTAGTGGTGAATGATGTGTCGAATTCTGTCCCCCGTCGCATAGTGTCCGCCCTGTACTGCGCTTGCTCAGTACGTAGGACAAGGGGATTTTGAAACTCTCCGAAGACGATGCGCGGTGACTCCAGGTTCAAGCCACATCATCCGAGGTTGAAGCCTAGCCAAGCGAGCCCGTGAGGGGCCCTGTTATTATGTGCTACCGTATGTCCACTTGGATGGTCGGGCTTAAACCTGCACTCACTGCGCAGGCGACGTTCATCTTTGGAGATTTTGTGAATCTCCTTGTCCTCCGTACTGTGCAAGCACTGCACCTGCACAGTAAGTGGCCGGACACTATCCGATAGCAAGACAGTTTTCATCAGAACACCGGTATATGTGTCTATTCTGCACAAGGTACGGCCAAGTCTTGTGGGATCCATGCCTGGTTCATTTTAATGAACGTGAGCTTGTCCACATTGGCTCTGGACAGGCGGCTGCGCTTGTCTGTGATAACGCCCCCTGCCGTGCTAAATACACGTAAAGATAATACACTGGCGGCAGGGCAGGCCAGCACCTCCAAGGCGTAAAGGGCAAGCTCAGGCCATGTGCCCAATTTGGAGACCCAGAAGTTGAAGGGGGCAGACCCGTCATGCAGTATGTGTACGCGTGTGTACACATACTGCTCCACCATGTTGGTGAAATGCTGCCTCCTGCTAAGACGTTCCATGTCAGCTGGTGGTGCTGGTTGTTGTGGCGTGCCGACAAAGCTTTTCCACATTCCGGCTATGCTAACCCTGCCTTGTGAGGTGCTGGCGGTGCCCCGGCTGCGTTGGCGACCTCTTCCTCCTCCTCTGCCTTGGCCTTATGTTTCCACCGTACCCCGCTTCCAAGTGGGAATGCCACCAGCAGCGCGTCTACCAGCGTGCGCTTGTACTCGCGCATCTTACGATCACGCTCCAGTGAGGTAATTAAGGACGGCACGTTGTCCTTGTAACGGGGATCCAGCAGGGTGGCCACCCAATAATCAGCACCAGTTAAAATGTGGGCAACTTGGCGGTCGTTGCGGAGACACTGCAGCATGTAATCGCTCATGTGTGCCAGGCTGCCCAGAGGCAAGGAAAAGCTGTCCTCTGTGGGAGGTGTATCGTCTGTGTCCTCTGTATCCCCCCAGCCACGCACCAGTAATGGACATGAGCTGGTCTGGGTGCCACCCTGCTGTGAACATGGTTCCTCCTCCTCCTCCATCTCCTCCTCATCCTCCACCTTGTCATCCTCCAGAACTGTACCCTTGCTGCCAGACAATTGTGTACCTGGCGCTTGTTGGTGCAGGAACCCACCCTTGTAGCCACTTGTAAATGACTGCCCTGAAAGCCTTGGAAATGAACCCTCTTCCTCCTCCTCCTCCTCCTCATCCTGTGCCACATCCTCTTCCATCATCGCCTTAAGAGTTTTTCAAGGAGGCATACAACTGGGATAGTAACGCTGAGAACGGCGTAATCGGCACTGGCCATGTTGGTGGAGTACTCAAAACAGCGCAACAAGGCACACAGGTCTCGCATGGAGGCCCAGTTATTGGCGGTGAAGTAGTGCTGTTCCGCAGAGCGACTCACGCGTGCGTGCTGCAGCTGAAGCTCCACTATCGCCTGCTGCTGCTCGCACAGTCTGGCAAGCATGTGCAAGGTGGAGTTCCACCTTGTGGGCACGTCACATATGAGACGGTGAGCGGGAAGGCCGAAGTTACGCTGCAGCGCTGACAGGCGAGCAGCAGCAGGGTGAGAACGCAGAAAGTGCGCACAGACGGCCCGCACTTTCTGCAGCAGCTCTGGCATATCGGGGTTATTCTTAAGGAACCTCTGGACCACCAAGTTCAGCACATGCGCCAGGCAAGGGATGTGCGTCAAACCGGCAAGGCCCAGAGCTGCTACGAGATTTCGCCCATTATCGCACACCACCAGGCCTGGCTTGAGGCTCACTGCCACCAACCACTCATCGGTCTGTTGTTCCATGTCCCTCCACAACTCCTGCGCGGTGTGGGGTTTTTCCCCCAAACAGGAAAGTTTTAAAACTGCCTGCTGTCGTTTAGCCCTGGCTGTGCTGAAGTTGGTGGTGAAGGTGTTACGCTGACTGGATGAGGAGGCGGTAGAGGATGAGGAGGCAGAGTAGGAGGAGTTAGCAACAGGAGGCAAACTGAAGTGCCCTGCAATCCTCGGTGATGGAAGGACATGCGCCAAACTGCTATCCGCCTCAGGCCCAGCCGCCACTACATTTACCCAGTGTGCTGTTAGGGAGATATAACGTCCCTGACCGTGCTTACTGGTCCATGCATCCATAGTTAGGTGGACCTTGCCACAGATGGCGTTGCGCAGTGCACACCTGATTTTGTCCCCCACTTGGTTGTGCAGGGAAGGGATAGCTCGTCTGGAAAAGTAGTGGCGGCTGGGCACGACATACTGTGGGACAGCCAATGACATCAGCCTTTGAAAACTCTGCGTCTCCACCAGACGGAATGACAGCATTTCAAAGGCGAGCAATTTTGAAATGCTGGCATTCAGGGCCAGGGATCGCGGGTGGCTAGGGGGGTACTTCCTCTTCCGCTCCAGTGTTTGGGAAATAGAGAGCTGAAAGCTTCCATGGGACATTGTGGAGATGGTTGGTGACCCAGGTGGTAGTGTTGCTGGCAGATCCTCTGTTTGCGGGTTGGCAGGTGTCACTGTCACTACAGAGGTGGATGAAGAGGCCGAGACTGCAGCAGAAGAAGAAGCAGGAGGAGCCAGAGACCTTTCTTGGTTTTTGCGATGTCTACTCCACTGCATCTCGTGCTTTGCACTTAGATGCCTGGTCATGCAGGTTGTGCTCAGGTTGAGAATGTTTATGCCTCGCTTCAAGCTCTGATTGCACAGCGTGTAAACCACTCGTGTCTTGTCATCAGGACATTGTCTGAAGAACTGCCACACTAGGGAAGTCCTTGGACCTGGCTTTGGTGTGCTCGGTCCTTTGCTGCGTTGGGCAGTAGCAGACGTACTGTCTAGGGGACGGACGCTCCGCTTTTGCACCCTGCTCCCTCTTCTGCTGTGCTGGTGGCTCTTTGCGACCACCGCCTCTTCCTCTGAACTACACTGGTCACCTGCATGACGTTGATTCCATGTGGGGTCAAGGACCTCATCGTCCTCCACATCATCTTCCACCCAAAATTCACCCCTGCCCTCCTTGTCGGTCTGCACAATGGCGAAAGCAGCAGCAGTTGGCACCTGTGTTTCGTCATCATCCGAGACGTGCTGCGATGGTCCTCCCATGTACTCATCATGAAACATAAGTGGTTGGGCATCGGTGCACACAATCTCTTCCACTTCTGGGGCAGGGCTAGGTGGATAGCCCTGGGAAACTCTGCTAACAGAGTCATCAAAAAGCAGAAGAGACTGCTGCATGATTTGGGGCTCAGACTGATTGGCTGATTTGCAAGGGGGTGAGGTGAAAGACTGATGGACATCGGCTGCAGGTGCCAACTCTGAACTTTCATCAGGAGACTGGGTGGGAGACAATGTGAAGGAACCGGAGGCACTGTCAGCAGCAACCCAATCTACTATCGCCTGTACTTGTCCTGGCCTCGACATTCGTACAGCCTCATTAGGCGCGCCAAAATACTGCTGCAGGCTCTGTCGCCTACTCGCACCTGAGGAGGGTGTTTCACTAGTGCGTGTAGCTGGCACAGATCGACCATGTCCTCTCCCTGCAACAGGAGCGCCACCAGCAGCACCACGACCCGGGCCACGTCCCCTTTTTGATGATCTCCTCATATTTTCAAAATTTATGATCTCGCCCTAAATGGGTGTTTTTGTATATAGCAGAATACACGTACAGTGTCTAAAGCGTTTATGAAAACGCAGAAAATGCTATTGGGAAGAAAAAAAACACTGCAAAATTAATTTTTTTTTGCAATGTTTTTCCAATATCAGAATACACGGACAGTATGTAAAGCGTTTATGAAAACGCAGAAAATGCTATTGGGAAAAAAAAAACACTGCAAAATTAAATTTTTTTGCAATGTTTTTGCAATATCAGAATACACGGACAGTATGTAAAGCGTTTATGAAAACGCAGAAAATGCTATTGGGAAGAAAAAAAACACTGCAAAATTTAATTTTTTTGCAATGTTTTTACAATATCAGAATAAACGGATAGTGTCTAAAGCGTTTATTAAAACGCAGAAAATGCTATTGGGAAAAAAAAAAACACTGCAAAATTATTTTTTTTGCAATGTTTTTGCAATATCAGAATACACGGACAGTATGTAAAGCATTTATGAAAACGCAGAAAATGCTATTGGAAAGAAAAAAAACACCGCAAAATTTAATTTTTTTGCAATGTTTTTACAATATCAGAATACACGGATAGTGTCTAAAGCGTTTATGAAAACGCAGTAAATGCTATTGGGAAAAAAAAAAAAACACCAAAATTATTTTTTTTTTGCAATGTTTTTGCAATATCAGAATACACGGACAGTATGTAAAGCGTTTATGAAAACGCAGAAAATGCTATTGGGAAGAAAAAAAACACTGCAAAATTAATTTTTTTTGCAATGTTTTTGCAATATCAGAATACACGGTTAGTGTCTACAGCGTGTATGTATGAACACGCAGAAAATGCTATTGGGGAAAAAAAAAAAGCAAAATTTTTTTTTTTGCAATGTTTTTCCAATAGCAGAATACACACAGAGTATGGTGTATCTCTTAGTATATGCAGTGTTGGTCCTAATGTTGCACTGAGCTTGCAGGTAAAACTTTTATTATTTTTTTTCTGGCATTTTTTTTTTGGCAATGTTAAAAGACTGTGCACTGTACCCCAGCCAGGGTACAATTGGGGAAAAAAAAAAACACTTCAAAATAAATTTTTTTGCAATGTTTCTGCAATATCAGAATACACGGACAGTATGTAAAGCGTTTATGAAAACGCAGAAAATGCTATTGGGAAGAAAAAAAACACTGCAAAATTAAATTTTTTTGCAATGTTTTTGCAATATCAGAATACACGGACAGTATGTAAAGCGTTTATGAAAACGCAGAAAATGCTATTGGGAAATAAAAAACACTGCAAAATTAAATTTTTTTGCAATGTTTTTGCAATATCAGAATACACGGACAGTATGTAAAGCGTTTATGAAAACGCAGAAAATGCTATTGGGAAGAAAAAAAACACTGCAAAATTAATTTTTTTTGCAATGTTTTTACAATATCAGAATACACGGATAGTGTCTAAAGCGTTTATGAAAACACAGAAAATGCTATTGGGAAAAAAAAAACACAGCAAAAACAAATTTTTTAAAAAATGCAAAAATTTTTTTGCAATGTTTTTCCAATATCAGAATACACGGACAGTATGTAAAGCGTTTATGAAAATGCAGAAAATGCTATTGGGAAGAAAAAAAACACTGCAAAATTAAAAATTTTTGCAATGTTTTTACAATATCAGAATAAACGGATAGTGTCTAAAGCGTTTATGAAAACGCAGAAAATGCTATTGGGGAAAAAAAAAACAAAAATTATTTTTTTTTGCAATGTTTTTGCAATATCAGAATACACGGACAGTATGTAAAGTGTTTATGAAAACGCAGAAAATGCTATTGGGAAGAAAAAAAACACTGCAAAATTAAATTTTTTTGCAATGTTTTTGCAATATCAGAATACACGGACAGTATGTAAAGCGTTTATGAAAACGCAGAAAATGCTATTGGGAAGAAAAAAAACACTGCAAAATGTAATTTTTTTGCAATGTTTTTACAATATCAGAATACACGGATAGTGTCTAAAGCGTTTATGAAAACGCAGAAAATGCTATTGGGAAGAAAAAAAAAAAAACACTGCAAAATTAATTTTTTTGCAATGTTTTTGCAATATCAGAATACACGGACAGTATGTAAAGCGTTTATGAAAACGCAGAAAATGCTACTGGGAAGAAAAAAAACACTGCAAAATTAAATTTTTTTGCAATGTTTTTGCAATATCAGAATACACGGACAGTATGTAAAGCGTTTATGAAAACGCAGAAAATGCTATTGGGAAGAAAAAAAAACACTGCAAAATTATTATTTTTTGCAATGTTTTTGCAATATCAGAATACACGGACAGTATGTAAAGCGTTTATGAAAACGCAGAAAATGCTATTGGGAAGAAAAAAAACACTGCAAAATTAATTTTTTTTGCAATGTTTTAGCAATATCAGAATACACGGTTAGTGTCTACAGCGTGTATGTATGAACACGCAGAAAATGCTATTGGAAAAAAAAAAAAAAAAAGCAAAATTTAATTTTTTATGCAATGTTTTTCCAATAGCAGAATACACACAGACTATGGTGTATCTCTTAGTATATGCAGTGTTGGTCCTAATGTTGCACTGAGCTTGCAGGTAAAACTTTTATATTTTGTCTGGCACTGGCTTCATGGCACTGTTAAAAGACTGTGCACTGCACCCCAGCCAGGGTACAATTGATTTAGGAATCTATTCAATAATTCTCTCTGCCTCTTTCTTTTGCCTAATAAAGAAACTCCCTACTCTAGCTATCTAGATCGCTCACTGATCTAACTAATTAGAACAAAATTCAAGGAATGTGGACTGACTGACTAACTGACTTTAGCACACTAAACTCCTAAAATCCTCTATCTCTCTGCAGCACAGGAACCTGACTAACAGTGTCTGTCTATAGCAGAATGACGCTGTGTGCTGTGTGTGTGTACTATATATAGAGGCTGGGTCACATGCTGCACTGGCCAATCACAGCCATGCCATTAGTAGGCATGGCTGTGATGGCTTCTAAGGGCACACTAGTGAAACGATCGTCGATTGGCTGCCCTAAAGCTGTTAAAAAGGCGCCAATACAGCGCCGAACACCGGACCCGAACCCGAACTTACAGCCAATAGTTCGGGTTCGGGTCCGGGACACCCCCGGACACCCAAAAGTCCGGTACGGACCCGAACTTTACAGTTCGGGTTCGCTCAACCCTACTTCAGTGCTCCCAAAACAATCCTCCCTTCTTTAAACAAAACAGTCAAAGAATAAGTACAACAATATAGAACAGAATGAGGTCCTCAGAGAGCCCCCCTTACATCAGGGTCCTCAGAGAGCCCCCCTTACATCAGGGTCCTCAGAGAGCCCCCCTTACATCAGGGTCCTCAGAGAGCCCCCCTTACATCAGGGTCCTCAGAGAGCCCCCTTACATCAGGGTCCTCAGAGAGCCCCCCCTTACATCAGGGTCCTCAGAGAGCCCCCCCCCTTACATCAGGGTCCTCAGAGAGCCCCCCCCTTACACCAGTGTCCCAAGAGAGCCTCCCCCTTACACCAGTGTCCCAAGAGAGCCCCCCCTTACACCAGTGTCCCAAGAGAGCCCCCCCCTTACACCAGTGTCCCAAGAGAGCCTTCCCTCTTAAATTAGTATCCCCAGAGAGCACCTCCTTACACAGGGTCCCCAGAGAGCCCCCCATCTGACATTAGTGTCCACAGGGGGCCCCCTCTTACATTTGGGCCCCCAAACAGCTGACTCCCCCCCTTGCAGAGGTTCCCCTGTACCTGGCTGGTGGAGGTGGGAGGCGGCGATTGGCAGCTATATGGTGTCCACAGGCAGGGGGATCTCCCTAGGGCTAGTAGTTCTATCTCCGAATGTATACAGCGGAGAGGGGAGGGGCCTCTGACCCGGGCATCAGCAACAGTGTTCAAGCAGAGTGAAAGTGAAACTGATACCTGCCTGGGTCAGAGGCCCCTCCCTTCTCCACTCCACTGTATACACTGAGAGTACTACAAACCCCAGGGAGATCCTGCCGCCCACTCAGGCACCATAGAGCTGCCGATCGCCGCCTTTCACCTCCTCCCACCTCTCCTCGCTGCACTCTAAACAGCCAGCCAGAGGTGCAGGGGGGGATGCTGGGTCTTGGGGGCCCCCCACAGAGGCGGGGCCCTAAGCAGCTTGCATAGTGTGCCTATAGGGCCGATCGGCTCTGCCCGGCAAAGATGCACCTGCTCCTGGTTAGCAGTGCATTGTTGAGCCACAGTGCTACTGTGAAACACCACAACTGATAATCCCAACCATTGGGTGGGCTCTGCCACTCCTAACAGGCTGACTGCTACCCAGGAAATCCCTGCACATCGGAGAATAAACCCCAAACACACATGCAGAAGCAGTGATAAGTGTCTTAGAAAATATAAATATAAAAATAAAGACAGCTACATGGTACCTGATAACAAAACATACTAAACACAAGGACAATTATGTTTTCATAAATAGTGTTGCTAATAGTCATCATTTGAAAATAGGCATACTGGAAACACCAAGAGTTCATGACATTGATATTTTTAGGTATTTTGCATGCCTAAAGTAATTCTGAAAAATGAGCAAAAATCATATTATCATTCAGGGGGTTAAAAATTACCGTCAAGCCTCCATCTCACCTTTACTTTGACTCAGGACCTTGGGAATGCTGCAATTTAGACACACAGGATCATAAAAAGCAGAGATTCAGGGGGGGGGGGGCAGTGTGGCGACTGCCGAGTGAGATAGCTGCATGTTCTGCTAGCTCCCCTTGGGTGGTCATTTAGCGGTGGAAATGTTCCTATATCCAGAGAAGGCTGCAAATGACACTGATCACACAGAAAATGGAAGAGATTCACCTCCTAGATCTCCCAGCGCAGGCAGCCCAGCTAAATCTCGCCCATGGCGTGACTCGCGCTCTGATGATCCTGCAGGGCCATGCATGGAGTTAGGTGATACCTCCCAACTAGACATTTCTCAACACACTGACCCAATAGCCCCCATTTCCACAGTGGGGTAGCCCATGTCAGACACAGTAATGAAGGATATGTTGCTCTCTCCGCTCCTCCCTCCAAGCAGACATGCTTACATGTTGTAAAAGATGCATAGATGAGGTGCAGAAATTGGGGGAGAGAGTAAGTCACTTAGAGGATTCTGTGGGAGCCTACATGAAATCGCATAATGACATGATGGATGCTCATGCGACTCACTCTGAGGATATTGCATGGGTGAAATCAAAGGTGGCAGACCTGGAGGATCGTTCCAGGCATAACAACTTGAAACTACAAGGTATCCCAGAGTCAGTGCTACCCTCCAAGCTTCCTCATTATGTACACAATTTGTTTCAAGCTGCAGCACCAGCACTTTCATCTACAGACCTCATGATGGATTGCATTCACAGGATCCCCAAACCATCTTTCCTCCTTCAAGAGGTGCCCAGGGAGGTCCTTTTACAGATGCACTACTTTAAAGCAAAATAGGCAATTCTCTCTGCATTCCATAAAAAAGGACAACCTTCTTGAATGGGTTGCATCCATCCAGGTTCTTCCTGACCTTTCTGCCCACACTCCACAGAGGAGAAAAAAACTAACATCTATAACTAAAGCTTTGCAAAATCATGACATTGTATATCAATGGAAATATCCTGCTACCCTTAAAATTACTTGAGATGGATCCACAACCACTAATAATACAATTAATGAAGGACTCTGTCTCCTTAAGGAATGGGATATCATTCCAGAAGCTGACCCTTCTCCCTTTTCCAAGAGATCTTCTCAGGAATGGAACAAAGGCCTGGAGAAACAAAACGCAAAGAAGCAACAGAAGCTGGGTAACAACGCATAGTATCTTATAGTATCCATCAGGCCATATTCCCTTGGAGCTGTCAGTGTTCTCTATCTTGCTGATAAGTGAAATTCCCCTACACATATTGCAGCTGAGCTACACTAAGTTCTTTTAAATTCCTTCCAATTCCCCTGTTTTCCCTTTCCAGGGAAGGTATTATTCACAAGTTCATCGTGGTTGTTACTGGCAATGTTTTGCCAAGTGTTCTTCTCTTCAATCAGATCCTCTCAAGGCACTGTGAACTTTTACATTCATATTCTTCCCTTTCGGATATAGGTCTAAGCGACAACCTACTGGCACATACCCTAAAGTCCCCCAGAGGCCTCAAAGCTCCCTGGTTTGTTCTGTTAAGGAAAGCCTACATTACCATCATGTTCTATTTCCATCCTAATGTCCTTTAAACTGATCTCTATAAATGCCCAAGGCTTAAACCATCCTGCAAAATGTTTTTCCCTATGGAAAGAAGTCACAATCTCCAAAGCTGCTATTGTATTCATCCAGGAGACTTACTTTAAGGCATCAGCGGTTCCAAAATTCCATCATAAGGACTTTCCCTTTTTTTTTTTTTCAGCAAACGTCTCTTCTAAAAAAAAGGGAGTTCTAATTGCAATTAAGAACTGAGTAACCTTTAAGCTTCAATCCTCTGTCATTGTTGAAGGTGGGAGATATATTATCCTGGTATGTATAATTAATGATAAGTCATACACCATCGTAGGGCTATACACACCCAATTACAACTAGGGTAAATTTCACTGTAAACTTTTTAGATGCATTGCTAAACTAAAACAGGGTAATTTGATAGTGTGTGGTGACATGAACACAGTTGTTGACCCAACCTTGGACTCCTCCTCCAATAGGAAAGCACGCTCATCTCCTCTGTCTAACATTTTGTTGAACGAAAGTGTATATGATGCTTGGCATTGCTTACATGCCTCAGAGCGTCATTACACATATTACTCTCCCAGGTTTAACTCCTATTCTCATATTGATATATTTTTGGTGGATAAATGGCTGTTACAATGGATCTCATCTTCCGAAATTGCAGATATCACGTGGTCAGACCATGCAGCTGTATCTCTGACAATTTCTGAATCCGAATCCTGCAGACCTACTTTATTGTGGAGGTGTAACAATAGGCTCATTAAGGAGCAGGTAACCAAACAGGTAATCCCTCAACATATCCGTGACTATTATGAGGTTAATGACAATCCAGACACTGACATCTTCTCCCTTTGGAATGCCCACAAAGCGTATCTAAGAGGGATTCTAATCCAACTAGGGGCACAATCCAAATGGAAAAAAAGACATAAAATTACAAAACACACTTAAAGCTTTGCAGGACTTGGAACGCTTGAATAAATAAAAACCCAGACCCACACAAATCTTCTGCACTCACCAGAAAAAGAATCAAAAATCACAAATCTTCTATACTCTTCTGCAAAAGAATCATGATCTTATGCTCTGTCAGCTCAGAATACAGTATTACTCATCTCACAATAAAGCAGGGAAATTTCTTGCCTCCCGCTTAAAGTCCCGCAGACTTAAGTCGCAAATCCCTTTCCTCTTTCACTTCATCACTCATCAAAAATGAAAGGAAGCGTTTGGGGATTATTTTGGCTCACTTTATAATCTAAGAGATGATCTTTCCTCAAAGCATGCAATATCATAATTTTTGCCCAAACCTCACTTACCTTCCCTGACTGATTAGTAAATAACCCCCTGTATCTTTTATTTTTGCTATAATAAATATCCCACATTTTTTTCCTCAGTTTAGGCCGATATGTATTTTTGGTAAAGAAACAAAAATACAATAAGCGTATATTGATTGGTTATTATTATTTTTTTTTTTTCCTAGTAATAGTGGCGATCTGCGATTTTTTATCGGGACTGCGATATTGCGGCGGACAAATTGGACACTTTTTTGGGACCATTGACAATTCTACAGAGATCAGTGCTATAAAAATGTACTGATTACTGTAAAAATATCACTGGCAGGGAAGGGGTTAACACTAGGGGGCGATCAAGGGGTTAACTGCATTATAACTGTTGGGGGGATGGGACTTGTTAAGGGAATAGAGAGATCAGTGTTCATACTTTGTACTCTGTATGAACACACGTTTACACACACAGATCCCGGTTCTCATTGTGTCACGAGTGATCATCTTGCCCACTGGGAACTCGCATCGGCTCCGGGGGCGAGCAGCGGGTGTGCGCCCCTAGTGGCCACAGGGAAAATCGACATAACATAACGTTGTTTCGCCCAACCATGCCATTATGCTGCAGTAAAACTGTGGCAGCTGGTCGGCAAGTGGTTAAATAGTGACGAGGATAACTGATTTGTTGTAACTGATTTGAAAATTAGACAGGTGACCAAAACATGTCAGCTCTGACAGCTAAAATGATTCTTGGTTGGGAGACTTAAGCTGGCCATTATACAATTTTTTTAATCCATTTTCTTTAGATTTACCTTCAACTATGTGCCTGATTGCATACATAATTGAAAGTGTTTAGGTTTGACCCCATATTAAATGGTTTTGGTAAATCTAAAGACAAATTGTTTAAGAAAATTGCTTAATGTATGGCCAGCCTTAGAATACCATATCATCAGCATATGTTGAGGCTTGGTGTTCTCATGAGCCTATGTGCATTCCCCTTATATCTGGATTGTGTCTTATCTTCCTAAAGAAGGAATTCTAATACTAATGAGAACAGTAACGAAGATAGGGGTCAACCTGGTTGTATCCAATTAATAACGGGGAAGGCTTCTGATAACATATCATTAACCTATACTCTAGCTTCCGATTTGTGTAAGAGGGATAAGAGCCAGTACATAATTCTACTGCTCAATCCTAACATCCATAGAGATTCTTCCACATATAGCTATTCCACCCTGTCAAAGGACTTCTTGGCACCGAAATAAAGAAAATGTTCAGGGACATAATTTTCCCAGTGCAGAATGTTCAGAGCCCAGGTGGTGTTATTCCTGTCCTTGCATCCTAGAATGACACCTGTTTGAGCAGGGTGGTCTATGGAGGGTATAAAGTTCTCTAATCTAATCGCCAATCATTTTGACAGTATTTTGGTGTCTGTGTTCAGTAAAGTTATATAATCTAATATACAAATAGAAAAATGCAGGTGTTTGGATCTTTTCAAAAATATCCCCACTATCCGCATATTAGTTCTTTTCAGGAATAGGCACAGGCACAGTCTCAAACACACACCTTTTATTATAAAAGATAAATAATCCTCTTATTCTTTGCAATATGTAATGCAATGAAACATGTAAATATCTTTTGTCTTAAGAAGGCTTTATTGTGCTATGCACTAATCGGAGTGAGGGCTTTTTGACTGATTCAATTCCTTTTCACCGTAACCTGTATGGTTATACTCTACTGTTGGGTCCCAATTCTTACTCTATGGAAGTCATGGCTTCCATGCACTGCCCTGATGATGATGACCAAATAGTCTTAAACAGCAGTACACAATTTTAAATGAATGACTCTATAATATAAAATTGACCAAAAGAGTTGTGAATTCTCCTTGCACACTGACTTCAGTTTAGAATATATTGTAAGAATAATGTTAACTTGCTCCATATGATCTTGAGAAACATGAAAGCAGATCCTTTCTTGCTGGTATAAATTTGTGAGTAGTTAAAGAATGTTATCCATAGTGACAGTTTTCCAAAAAGTGTATTTTAATTTGTATTGCTCAAGGGTAAAACATCAAAAAACGTTCCCAAAGGATCATTATGCTACATTTTATAGAATATCTCTTTAAAACGGTGCATCTGTTAATTTGGATTTCACATTTAACAGTTTGGCTACATTTTGAAATACTTTTTTTAAACTGGAAGTATAAAAAGTACAGATATGATCTCCTAAAATCCAACTAAAGAATGAAAAATGATAATGTTTAACTTATGGAGAACTGGGTTTTATTTGTAAAATAAAACATATTACATTTTTGGCATCCAAAATAAAAAATAAAATACAGTTTCAGATTGCCTGAATGGAAAAATGAACTATGAAAATAAGCAAAAAATGTATATGCAAATTAACCACATGCCGACCAGCCGCCACAGTTGTACTGTGGCAGAATGGCACAGCTGGGCGAAACAACGTTATGTAACGTTGCTTCGCCCTGTGGCCCCAAGCCGATGCGAGTGCCCGACGGTCTCGATCACCGCCGGGCTCTCGCGATCACTCAGGGCACACGGAGAACCCAGAACTGTGTGTATAAACACACAGTTTCTGGTTCTCTGAGGGGAGAACTGACAGATCGTTCATACGAGTATGAACAGCGATCTGTTAGTTTCCCTGCACAGTCCCCATCCCCCTTCAGTTAGAATACAAACTAGGACACACATTAATCCTTTCACTGCCCCCTAGTGTTAACCCCTTCACTGGCAGTGACATTTTTACAGTAATCAATGCATTTTTAATCGCACTGATCGCTGTATTAATGCCAATGGTCCCAAAAATGTGTCAAAATTGTCTGATGTGTCTGCCATAATGTCACAGTCACGATAAAAATGGCTGATCGCTGACATTACTAGTAAAAAAACAATTAATAAAAATGCAATAAAACTATCCCCTATTTTGTAGACGCTATAACTTATGTGCAAACCAATCAATATATGCTTATTGCGATTTTTTTTTACCAAAAATATGTAGAAGAATGCGTATCGGCATAAACTGAGGAAAAAATATATATTTTTTGGGGATATTTATTATAGCAAAAAGTAAAAAATAATGTGTTTTTTTTTCTAAATTGTCGCTCTTTTTTTGTCTATAGTGCAAAAAATAAAAAACGTAGAGGTGATCAAATACCACCAAATGAAAGCTCTATTTGTGGGAAAAAGGTAAATTAATGTTGTTTGGGAACCACGTCACACGACCGCGCAATTGTTAGTTAAAGCGACGCAGTGCTGAATCGCAAAAAAGTTCTCTGGTCTTTAGCCAGCCAAATGGTCCGGGGCTGAAGCGGTTAAAAATTAAAACTCTTGCTTCTTTAAAATCTGTACAAATCTTAATAGTAAAATGTAAATAAATGAAATATGAAAAAAGAAATAGTAACCACTTCAGCCCCAGAAGTTTACCACCTTTCATGACCAGGCCATTTGTTGCAATACTGCACTGAGGTACTTTAACTAACAACTGCATGGTCGTGCGATGCTGTACACAAATTAAATTGATATCCTTTTTTCCCACAAATACAGCTTTCTTTTGGTGGTATTTGATCACCTCTGCAGTTTTTATTTTTAGTGCTCTAATCCAGGGGTCTCCAAGCAATGGCCCTCCAGTTGTTTAGGAACTACAAGTGCCATCATGCCTAGTCATGTCTGTAAATGTCAGAGATTTACAATGCCTCATGGGATGTGTAGTTCCGCAACAGCTGGAGGGCCGTAGTTTGGAGATCCCTGCTCTAAACAAAAAAAGACCAACAATTTTGAAAAAAAAAAAACATTATTATTTACTATCTGCTATATTCATCCAATAAAAAAAAAAATCATCAATTTAGGCCAATATGTATTCTGATACATATTTTTGGTAAAAAAAAATCCCAATAAGCGTATAATAATTGGTTTGGAAAAAGTTATAGAGTCTACAAACTATTTTATGGAATTTTTATTTATTTTAATTTTTTTACTAGTAATGGTGGTGATCAGTGATTTATAGCGGGACTGTGACATTGCGGTGGACAAATCAGACATGAAGTGACACTTTTGACACTTTTTTTGGGGATCAGTGACACTAATACAGTGATAAGTGCTAAAAAAATATGCACTGTCACTGTACTAATGACACTGGCATGGAAGGGGTTAACATCAGGGGCGATCAAAGGGTTACATGTGGCCCTAGGGAGTGCTTTCTAACTGTGTGGAAGATGCTTTAACTGTGGGAAGCCAGAGATCCGTGTTCATGCTTAGCAGAAACACAAAATCGGTCTTCCCTTGTTAGAGAACGACAATTGTTTACATAGGCAGACCACCATTCTGCCTCTCTCTAAAACGATTGGTGCATCCCGTTGCTGTTTGCAACCTATGTCTGAAGTGGCTCAAATGTGGCCAGAACAGCAGCCACTAGGGCACCACATGCCCAGAATCTGAATGCTAGCTTGGCCATATTGCTATCACTGCAACTGCTGCCTTTTCATCTGGTAGACTCTGCCCCCTTTTGTGAATTTGTGAAATGTGCTGTACCTCAGTGGCAGGTTCTAAAACACCATTTCTTTTCACGGAAGGCAATTCCGGCTCTCTACCGGCATGTGGAAGGCAATGTTTTGGCCTCGTTGGACAGGGCGGTCAGCAGTAAGGTGCGTATTACCGGTCTAGCAGGCATGGACAGGGACGTTACCTTTCCTTCACAGCACACTGGGTAACTCTGCTGGCAGCTGGGAAGGATGCAGGACAGGGTTCAGTATTGTTTGAGCTTGTTCTGCCACCACTCCTCCAAAATGCTAGGGGTGATTCTGCCACAGCTCTCTCCTCCACCCCTCCTCTTCTTCCTCCTCTATGGCCTCTTCTGCAGATTTGTCCTCTGAACCAGCGGTGCTCCGTAAGCATTCAAGGGGCTACGCAAGCACTCAGGCTAAAAGATGCCATGTGGTGCTTGAGTTGGTCTGCTTAGGGGACAGGAGCCACACTGGGGCAGAGATTCTGTCAGCTCAGCAGGGGCAGGCTCAGAGGTGGTTGACGCCACACCAGCTTCAGCTGGGAATGGTTGTATGCAAAAATGGCACCAACCTCCTCTCTGCCCTCCGACAGGGACACTTGACCCATGTTCCATGTTTGGCACACATCCTGAATTTGGTGGTGTGGTGGTTTTTAAGCAGGTACCCAGGCTTACAGGATCTCCTGAGGCAAACCATAAAAGTCTGTGGTCATTTCCGCCGGTCAAACAATGTCAGTGCTCGGCTGGATGACATTCAAAGGGAATGCAACCTGTCCACCAACCGTCTCATTTGTGACATGTCCACCAGGTGGAACTCAACGTTGGCAATGCTGCAGCAGCTGCACACACAGCAGAGGACCATCAATGAGTACCTGTGTGAGTATGGCACCAGGACAGGGTCAGGGGAGCTTGGCTTCTCTTCGCCACGCTACTGATCAAGGATGCATGCATTGTCCTGTCACCATTTGAGGCCACGAGGATGGTGAGCAGCGACAATGCATGCATCAGTGATACTGTCCCTCTTGTCTTCATGTTGGAGCACATGCTTCATGGAATAACGGACAGGGCACTTGAGGCAGAACAGCGGGAGGAAGAGGTGGACTTCCTTCCATTTTAAGGCCCCCTTTATCCAGATAGTAATCCTGCGCCCTGCCAAACACACAGGAAGAAGAGGAGGAAGGAGGATTGTGTCAGCATGGACGTGGAGGATAACACTCAGCAGCTGTTTTCAAGGGATGGTTTTCAGTCCCCAGAAACCCAAGAAGTTGTACGTGACTGGGAGGAGGTTGTTACATATCATGTGATCCTTAGTGACCCAGAGGACTCATAATTGAATGCCTCTGCAAACTTACGCTGCATAGCCTCCCTGATTTTGCAAAGCCTGCGAAAGGACCCTAGGATTCGTGGTATCAAGGAGAGGGACCATTGGCTGGCAACCCTTCTTGATCCACATTACAAGGGTAAGGCTGCAGAACTCATCCTGCCTTTGCATAGGGAGCAGAGGATGAAACATCTTCAGGAGGCATTGAAGAAAAGGTTTGCGGAATGCATTTCCAGACCCTGTGAGGTTAAAATGTCCTGGTGCAGGACAACATGTTGCTGAAGCTTTGTTCAGTCAGAGGAAGAGCGGTGGAGAGGGTGGCCGGCTGACCGATGCCTTTAGACAATTTGTCAGTCCTCAGCGCCAAGGTCTGATCGGTTTTAAGCAACCATCGCCAGTGTCTGCATTACATGGTGCATGAAATATCTAGGGGCAAGAGCAGACTTGGAGACCTTTCCAACAGAGCATCCACTGGGTTACTGGGCCTTGAGGATGGCTCACTGGCCAGAACTTTC
Organism: Lithobates sylvaticus; assembly: GCA_028564925.1. Taxonomy (NCBI): domain Eukaryota; kingdom Metazoa; phylum Chordata; class Amphibia; order Anura; family Ranidae; genus Lithobates; species Lithobates sylvaticus. The sequence continues at coordinate 571,053,534 of CM053026.1, read as the reverse complement.
TCCATATTCAATTGAGCTACTGGCCTGTCCTGCATCCAGCATGCTTTCTGAATGCACATTCAGTGTTCTGCCGGATGGTTTGTAACAGATCATACAAGTCCACAGACTCTGTTGATAGGCTCACCAGATGCTGATGTAACTCATTGATTTTTCTATGGATGTGGGATCCCTTGAAGACTGCCTATGCTGAGTGACTATCCTATTCCTCCTCAATCTTGATGATGCTAGCTTCCAACAATATTTTTGGTTTAGGGCACCACCACCACTGCCTAAGGCCCAATTGTTATGTCCCTTTTTAACAGAGGCAGATTATTACAATTTTTGATCTAATATTTCACAGCAGGGCCCGTTCCTGTGCCCAACAAGAGTATCTGTGAGGGGTTACAATGTTGTGGTACCACCACCATAACCCAAGGCCCAATTTTTCTGCCCATGTTTAACAGGGGCATGTAATTACAATTTTTGATCTAATATTTCACAGCAGGGCCCGTTCCTGTGCCCACCAAGAGTAACTGTGAGGGCTTACAGTGTTGTGGCACCACCAAAGCCAATTTTCTGCCATTTTAATAGAGGCATGTGATTACAATTTTTGATATAGTATTTTACAGCAGGGCCCGTTTTCTGCAGAGTATATAGAGCAGGCCGTAAAGAATATATACTTCTGTTCAGAGTATATAGTGCCTGGGGGCCCCCCCACGCCATTTTTTTTTAAATATGGGTGCAGGGTTTCCCTTAATATCCATACTAGACCCAAAGGGCCTGGTAATGGGCTGGGGGAGACCCATGTCATTTTTCCTCAATGATTTTCATCTATTTTGCCGGGACCCGACAATACATTACAGCCACAAGCAGTTTTTGATGACTTTTTTTTCCTTTAGAAATGTCATTTTGCTGTGGTATTGTTCTAAACACGGGAAAACCGCGCCACTTTACAGGTATACTATAGACAACCCCCAGGCATGATATTGTTTCACTTTAGGCATTATTAAAATCACTGCTCCCGAAAAAACTTCAGTTTTTAAAACTTTTTTTGCATTGATTCATTTCCCCTGGGGCAGGACCTGGGTCCCCAAACACTTTTTATGGCAATAACTTGCATATAAGCCTTTAAAATTAGCACTTTTTTTCACATTTGCATCCCATAGACTTTAATGGTGTTTGCGTGTTTGAACAAACTTTTTGCATGTTCTGCTGCGAACTGAACCGGGGGGTTGTTCAGCTCATCCTTAGTGGTGGGGTTAGTGTGAGGGCTGAAAAAGAGATAAAATCAGGCTTGTTTCTGATGAGTGGAGGAGCCTCTTGCTCATGCAGCCATCTTAATCAGCGGTCGCCACACCCCCATCAACTTCTTATTTTCTTTAATCTGCACACACAATCCAGATAAATAACTAGAGAAGTATTGAAGCTAGTTTAACGGAACAACAGCCAGCCCTCAGAAATGCTTCTGCATATTATTCACTGTTTAATATTCTTTCCTAAAGTCAGTCATAGATGGTTCTACTCTTGATTAATTAACTTGGGTGCAACCAGCCTGCCAGATTTTACATGTGAATGTGAACAATAATCACTGTGTTCTCCCAGCGGGGATGGCTTCCCTTGCCTCCCCCCACCAGGAGAACACAATGGCTCAGCAGGAGCAATTCCTCTGTCAACACTGTCTGTATTGATGGAGGAATTGAGTAGTTGTAGGAAAGAAATTTTTTCTGTCTATGGCCGACCTTATCCTGGGTGACATTACTGAGTAGGGATGACCTCAATGTTCGGGTGTAGCATAAGTTCGATACAAACATGGGGTGTTCACCCGTTCTCCGAACAGCGAACATTGTGGGGCATTCGCAGAAAATTTGAGTGCCATGGAATGCCCCATAATGCGATATTGCAGTGCATTGCTATATGATGATTGGCACAAGCCTGCACCTGACCTCCATGCTTGGCCAATCACAGCGCGCTCTGCTGAGAGAGCCATAATTGGCCAAAAGCAGGGTGCCTTTGGCCAATCATGGCTCAGGGGAGTCCACGCCCCACACTATATAAGGCTGCTTACAGAGTGGCTGTGTGTAGTGTTGTTGGCATGGACAGAGAGATAGCTTGAGTTAGATGAAGCAGGCGAGTTATTCAGTTAGTGGCAGTGTATTTCAAATATATATACAGTCAGTCTAGTACATATATATATATATATATATATATATATATATATATATATATATATATATATATATATATATACACACACACTCTGCATTCAGTGTAGCCTATATCCACAGTGCATTCCGTGGTATACTGTTTCTAATACACTTCAGGCAGGGTATATATATATATATATATATATATATATATATATATATATATATATATATATATATATATATATATATATATATATATATATATATATATATATATACAGTCTAATATAAATATTCATATATATATACAGTGGTGTGAAAAAGTGTTTGCCCCCTTCCTCATTTCCTGTTCCTTTGCATGTTTGTCACACTTAAGTGTTTCGGAACATCAAACCAATTTAAACAATAGTCAAGGACAACACAAGTAAACACAAAATGCAATTTGTAAATGAAGGTGTTTATTATTAAAGGTGAAAAAAAATCCAAACCATCATGGCCCTGTGTGAAAAAGTGATTGCCCCCTAAACCTAATAACTGGTTGGGCCACCCTTAGCAGCAACAACTGCAACCAAGCGTTTGCGATAACGTGCAATGAGGCTTTTACAGCGTCCTGGAGGAATTTTGGCCCACTCATCTTTGCAGAATTGTCCTAATTCAGTTACATTAGAGGGTTTTCGAGCATGAACAGCCTTTTTAAGGTCATACCACAACATCTCAATAGGATTCAGGTCAGGACTTTGGCTAGGCCACTCCAAAGTCTTCATTTTGTTTTTCTTCAGCCATTCGGTGGTGGACTGGCTGGTGTGTTTAGGATCATTGTCCTGCTGCAGAACCCAAGTTTGTTTCAGCTTGAGTACACGAACAGATGGTCGGACATTCTCCTTCAGGATCTCTTGGTAGACAGCAGAATTCATAGTTCCTTTTTATCACGGCAAGTCTTCCAGGTCCTGAAGCAGCAAAACAGCCCCAGACCATCACACTACCACCACCATATTTTACTGTTGGTATAATGTTCTTTTTCTGAAATGCAGTGTTCCTTCTACGCCAGATATACTTGGACACACACCTTCCAAAGAGTTCCACTTTTGTCTCATCGGTCCACAGAATGTTGTCCCAAAAGTCTTGGGGATCATCAAGATGTGTTGTGGAGAAATTGAGACGAGCTTTGATGTTCTTTTTGCTCAGCAGTGCTTTTCTCCTTGGAACTCTGCCATGCAGGCCATTTTTGCCCAGTCTTTTCCTGATGGTGGAGGCATGAACGCTGACCTTAACTGAGGCAAGTGAGGCCTGCAGTTCCTTGGACGTTGTTGTGGGGTCTTTTGTGACCTCTTGGATGAGTCGTCGCTGCGCTCTTGGGGTAATTTTGGGCGGCCGGCCACTCCTGGGAAGGTTCACCACTGTTCCATGTCTTCGCCATTTGTGGATAATGGCTCTCACTGTGGTTCGCTGGATTCCCAAAGCTTTGGAAATGGCTTTGTAACCCTTTCCAGACTGATAGATCTCAATTACTTTCTTTCTCAATTGTTCCTGAATTTCTTTGGGTCTCGGCATGATGTGTAGCTTTTAAGGATCTTCTGGTGGACCTTACTGTGTCAAGCAGCTCCTATTTAAGTGATGCCTTGATTGTGAACAGGTGTGGCAATAATCAGGCCTGGGTGTGGCTAGAGAAATTGAACTCAGGTGTGGACAACCACGGTTATAGTATGTTTTAACAAGGGGGGCAATCACTTTTTCACACAGGGCCATGATGGTTTGGATTTTTTTTCACCTTTAATAATAAACACCTTCATTTACAAATTGCATTTTGTGTTTACTTGTGTTGTCCTTGACTATTGTTTAAATTGGTTTGATGTTCCGAAACACTTAAGTGTGACAAACATGCAAAGGAACAGGAAATGAGGAAGGGGGCAAACACTTTTTCACGCCACTGTATATATATATATAAAGTTCAAGGGGTGAGGTGTCCTGAATGGTCTCCACTTTAAATCGTGCTAGCAGTCTAGTCCTTCCCACGGACCATAATGATAAACACAAAAGGGGATTGCCGCTCAAGAAAAATGTATTTACGATGAAAAAATGTTACATCAAATACCAGATACAGCTGTTGACATTTTGGGCTCCAATAGATAACGCCTTTCCTCATAACCACATATCTGCAACTGGCAATACACATCATTCAATACATATAGTTTGTTAACATAAGCCATTAATTAAATTATTAGAGTAAGCTGAACTCAACTAATCTATACACAACACTATATTCTTAATCATTCTGTTAATCACTTTAGATAGCTGGAGCGACTTTCAGGTCAGAGGTGCATTTGATTCCTCACTAGGCAAAAAAAAAAAAAAAAATTCATCAGTTCATCTACAGCATGGGTGCTCTCTGATGTGGCCCGTGACCTTCAGCTCTAGGATGGAAAAGAATAGAATACTGTTATTAAAGGTCATTTTATTACCAAAATCAGTGTATATATATATATATATGCATATGTTTTCTGCAGTGGTTACTGGGCTGCTTTAAAACGGATCCACAGGTGCAGAACATTGCACCTGCCGGTTACCTGCACTGAGCCATAGACTTCTGTTATTACCTGCGAGTTTTGTAAGCTTTCTGAAAGTGCACCAAACCTGCAGAATATAATAAAAGTCTATTGCAAAGTGCAGAAAAGCCAAACGTGCATCAGTGTGAAAGCAGCCTTGGGCCCCTTTCACATGGTCAGTCCGGCAGTCTGACCAAATGGACCCATCCATTCACCTCATATGCAGAGCAGACACGGACATGCCATCCACCCGCTCCACTCATTGTGGCCCACGACCAGTTACCAAGTCGCTTAAGTGGACCTCGCTCTTTAAAAGGTTGGGCACCCCTGATCTACAGGATAAAAATATATCTATAACTTTTTACATATTCCCTTGTGAGTGAGCACCAGTCTGAATTACTGGAATCACAGGAACGATGGCCACAGGTGGTTCGTTTTCCTACGCGGATGAGGATGCAACACGGATATACACAGGCACTACAGGATTGCGGAAATTTCTCCTGGACAGTTCATCACTACAATTGACACGCAAATTGGAGAAGTTATTGCAAAAATCTATATCAATGGAGCTTCACCAAGTGACATTGGTGGAATACTATAGGTCACAGCTGATACCCCGAGGACTTTATTTGCCAAGGATGAGGAATATAAGAAACGGTTTACACAAATCATTAATAAATGTTCTTTTGATCTTATAATGTTGACAGTGGAATTCTTGTTATTTAATGATCTTTATTAGTTTTTTTTTTCACAAAAATTAAATATAAAAGTATAGGACAAAAACATTAATATCTCTTATACATTTGAACATATGTTAAATAATTACTTAAGTGGTTACATTAGCATAACTCAGGTCGCTCCTAAACTAAAACAAACAATGAAGAAGCTCCAAGTATTCATCTCCCCTTGGTCATGCATTTAGTGACTCAGTCTAGTCGAATATTCATACTACGATATCAATCTCTGTCCTTCCCCTTTGCTTACCCCAACCTTCCCACATATGACAAAACAAGGACACTACAAGACAGGACAACAAAGCAAAAACAAAACAAAAAAGAAAGAAAGAATAAGAAAAAAAAGGGAGGGGGGAGACCCCCCTTCCATACTTCACATCTTCACACCCCTCTCCCTCCCACCTCCAGGGTATAGCATTCCTCTATAATGATTGCCTGAGAGTCTCCCCCTCTTTTGAATTAATAAAGAGATTCCATGTGGACCATGTTTTCCGGTAGGTCTCTCTTTTCTGTCGAGCTGTCCATACAGTGAAAGTAGAATTCTTACAAAAAGAAAGCATTACTGTTACCCAAGAAATCACAGAATTGGAAAAACAATTGTCTGAATTATTGGGACAGCAGGATTTTCTCAAAACTAAAATGGATTTGGAGGAAAAACTGGCTACACACCAGAAGTCTATTGAAACACGTAAATGTACCAAAATGGACCGTGAAGATTATATATATATATATATATATATATATATATATATATATATATATATTGTAACATCGGGGGGTGGTTTTAGCTTAAGGGTAGAGCACACCAGTGAGCAGAGTCAACGCTAGTCGTGCCTTTTAAGGAATTGTTGGCCCACTTTTATTAAATGAAAAGAAAACAAGTCTAATAACAGAAGGGTTTCCCACACAGGGGTTTCAGCTTTCCACAGCAAACACTGTAAGTTAAACAGAACATACCAAGCCACCTGGCTCTCTTTAGCAGCACTGCTTCTCAGGCTTGTGCTTCAGCCCTCTCGGCTCTATAACGGAGTTCCTGTACACTCTGTACCTCAGCACACTTTCAGCTTCCTTGCTGTTCCAGCCCACAGGCTTGGACCCTCTGTCTGCTCTGACAGACAGAACTGTGCAGACATGCACGCTTCTCCCTTGCTTGCCTGGACTCCTCGGGAGGGGGGAGCTCAGAACCATGGTCAGGTGTGTACAAATAGCCCAGCACACACACACCTGACCAGTCAGTATGCTGGTGGATCTCAAGACCTGGACCCAGGACTGGGGATTTCATCCCACCCGGATCGCTACGAAATCCCCAGGCTCCAGATCACAAAACGGATTTTAGTAAATAATGAGGAAACTGAAAAGCCAGTTTCCTCCCAAATAAGCAAATAAACTGGAGCCCCTCAACCTGCCTGGTTGAGAATCCTCCGTCCATACACTGGTGGGGTACCCCACTACCACAATATATATATATAATAATTATTAGGACTGGGGATTTCATCCCACCCGGATCACTATGAAATCCCCGGGATCCAGATCCCAAAACGTATTTTAGTAAATAATGAGGAAACTGAAAAGCCAGATAAGCAAATAAACTGGAGCCCCTCAACCTGCCTGGTTGAGAATCCTCCATCCATACACTGGTGGGGTACCCCACTACCACATATCCCCCCTTTGTTTCGATCCGGAGGGAGGAACATCAGCACGTCAGTACGTCAGCCACGTAGGCCCAACCTTTTTTCCAGGGGAACTTCCAGGCACGTCCCACCCTGGATCTTAACAGGGTCCTATATTTTCCCATCCTCACTTTGGCATGACCATGAAAGCTACCATCCGCATGGTCCACATCTTGTCCCATCAGGTGAATTTCTCCATGTCCCCTTGCTGCATCTACTTGGGTTCTACAAAGACACTCCCATGCCTTTTTACGAGTGCGCTTCCAAAAGCGATGTTTTCCCACTTCTCTTGGGCCTACACTAGTCCCTTTACCAATCTTGGTACCTTTTTGCACATGAGGTTGATTTCTGAATTTTACGGGTCCAATACCATTAAGGTTATAAAGTGCTCCCTCAATTTCCACTAGACCACCCCTTTTCTCTTTACTTAATTTAGAAGGAACCACCTTTTTAAACACTGGTTTAATGATAAGTGGGGGCTCTTTTAATAGGGTGACACTGGTCCTTCTCTGTACTCCAAGTACGGGCACCCTCTTACTGTCCAAACTTGTTTCTTCATGTACACTGCATGCTTATTTTTGTCAGTTTCATCACTAACATCCTCATATGACTGCAGCCTCATCCTAGTCTCCCTCTGAAGGACATACTGACTGTCTTGCGACTTTAAGGTTTTAAAGTCATGCGACACCTTGCTGAGCTTTGGGCCATTTTCCTGCGACCATTGTTTATCATCGCGATCCTTCTCAGACCTTAGAAATTTCTCAAACCTCAGGAAATCTTCCCCAGAAATACCCTCCTGAACCTGTAGGGGGCCTAATTCTACTGTATCTTTTACCTCTCCTGTGTCAATCATACCATTCCCTATCTCATTACAATTTTCAGGGTTTGCTACAACCAGATCAACTTGACCAAGATCTTCAGGTCTACCATTACTTTTGTTGTCACCCATGGTAACCAAACCCTTACAAATTGACAATGCACTGCATTTTTCATCACGGTCAAAAATATCAATGCATTTGTCATATTTCATTTCACTCATGTTTGGCAGGGCAGTGTCTGGAGAGGAACTGCACCCAGCAGAGTGGTTGTCTACGGCAGCTTCACTATACACCAACTCCACTGGCATGAGATCCTCTGCCAACAACTGTGACTACAATCACTTCATTTATTGCTGTGCCATCTGGCACTTCCACCAACACCAGCTCATTTGTCATGGCATTATCCATTACCACATCATTGGGCCCTTTGTGGATCACAGACATGACCTCTTCTGTGCATTCAACCTTACTTGGCATTTCCATCTCATGAGCACCATCATCTGTAGTAGCAAGTGCACCCTTGCATACAAGTTGCTCTGCAGGCCCTTCATCTGGCACTGCAGAAGTCATGTCTGCTCCACTTTTACCAACAGAGGCCTTTTCCAACAAAGCCAACAGGCTTTTTGTCCACCTGTCCCAATCTGTTATCTCTGTGCTCCCAGAGGTACCACGCAGTACCGCTCCTACTGTACAAGGAGATCCAGAGGGACAGAGTGGTTCAGCAACAGACACATTGCACATATCACTTTGGTTCAAATAAGATTTTGGCACTACATTTTTAACCATAGCAGACTGAAATACCACACCTTCACCACCTTGGTCTGGTGGTGCTTCATTAAAGCATTAGAGCTTTGATACCTGTCGTTGCCATACTGCATTAACCCATTTCCACCATGAGTGTTTTCAAACATTTCAGTTTTAACATTTAACATCCTGTCATCACTATGTTCAGGTACCCTCTTATCCCTCAGAGCAGCACCAAAGCTGTCCCAGGCAACCTCCGGCTCCAAAACGCAGAGCTCCCTGGGGGTTTCTAGGGACACCTCTGTGGCCTTCGTCACAGTTGCTAGGGGAGATAGCACATCTTTAACCACATTCACAGCAAGGTTTTTATCTCTAGTGAGCTGCACTAGCCCATTCACTTTAGCCAACACAATATTAGGAATTTTACCCATCATCTTGTCACATTCAAGTTTACCACTTGCCTCCCCACTGGACAGGGCACTGCAGCGAGGCAAGTTCTTTTCCAAACAGACAGTGGATCTCCCATTTGGGGTCACTTCAACTCCAGTGTGCACAGTCACATATTCAGTCTCTTCTATGCATTTACCAGCACCAGTCTTTTTCAACATCAACCCAGCGGTTCCAGGCATTATTTCATTAAAGACAGTCTTACCCACTGCAGTAGTAGGGGTCACCATCTTCATTTGAGTACGTTGTCTCACAAACCAGTCCTCTGCTGCACTTTTACTGGCCCACTCTCCCTGGTGGCCACCGGATGAAATTACAGCAGGCATCTCCAACTGTTTAGCACCCCCTGCCGACACAACAGGAAAATCCTCATTGCCAGGGGTGATTGCAAACATATTTGCACAGGAATCTGGGCCTGGAGATAAAGACTTTTGCTCAGGAACACCATCTCCAGTGGTATCCCATAACCTAGGGCAAAAAAACATGTCGTGCCCCAGATGTCCACATTCCAGGCATGGTACTGGATGATTTTTTTTCAGGTAACCTTCCACCTGGTAATTTTGAAATGCATACGCATCTTTAGGTGGAAGCTTAGCTACATATGCCCTGTAGCTCCTCCTTTCCTTTGGCAATCTTTCTCCCGTCACCATGGGAGACCGCACTCTCCCAGCAGAGCTTTGCTGATTCTCCCAAACACTTTGATGCATTGTGGCTTTCAACTTGCCACGACTCTCTGCAGGCAATACCTTTCTCATGTGGTCTGCAGACTTGACATCACCGTCGTTGCTATGGGTAACCACATACCTCTCCAACTTCCGGTCAGGCTGTCGGTCCATGATGCGATGGAATTTTCCTCTAAGAAGGATTTCCTCTTTAAACTTGTGGTAGTCATCCTGGTCCCCGTCCATCAAATGGTAAACCGACCGGAACTCTATCCATAATAAGGTTTGCAGCAGTTTTGGCCACCGGTCCCTAGGCCATTTTCTCTTTACAGCAACTTTTTCAAATCTTACAACCTCCTCTGTAGGCAGCATGGGTTGCATATAGTCAGAGGCCAAGATCTGAGCCCCTTGCACGGCGCCACACTCTTTGCCATTCCGCTTGAACCATTCATTCACTGTCTCACACATCACTGGCCCCTTTTGACTGGCCCTCCAAGGTGGAGACATCTTCTCAGGCCACGCTGAGCTCACTTCCCCTTTAACTTGATTTAACATGAACTTCTTGTGTTTTGACTGCCGCATCCTTGCAGTCACATGCACAGTAGCTTGTTACACAGTTCACAGCATAAAAAAAAAATTCTCACAGGTGCACTACCTGCACACAATGCAACACAGTCAATTGAACTCCTGCACAATACAGTTTTCCTGGCTGCCACACACAGCTAGCAGCAGTTCATAAAAAGACTCACTACTGGCGCGGAGACCGGATTTCACCGTCTGTATGCCCGCATTCGAACACCACTTGTAACATCGGGGGATGTTTTAGCTTAAGGGTAGAGCACACCAGTGAGCAGAGTCAACGCTAGTCGTGCCTTTTAAGGAATTGTTGGCCCACTTTTATTAAATGAAAAGAAAACAAGTCTAATAACAGAAGGGTTTCCCACACAGGGGTTTCAGCTTTCCACAGCAAACACTGTAAGTTAAACAGAACATACCAAGCCACCTGGCTCTCTTTAGCAGCACTGCTTCTCAGGCTTGTGCTTCAGCCCTCTCGGCTCTATAACGGAGTTCCTGTACACTCTGTACCTCAGCACACTTTCAGCTTCCTTGCTGTTCCAGCCCACAGGCTTGGACCCTCTGTCTGCTCTGACAGACAGAACTGTGCAGACATGCACGCTTCTCCCTTGCTTGCCTGGACTCCTCGGGAGGGGGGAGCTCAGAACCATGGTCAGGTGTGTACAAATAGCCCAGCACACACACACCTGACCAGTCAGTATGCTGGTGGATCTCAAGACCTGGACCCAGGACTGGGGATTTCATCCCACCCGGATCGCTACGAAATCCCCAGGCTCCAGATCACAAAACGGATTTTAGTAAATAATGAGGAAACTGAAAAGCCAGTTTCCTCCCAAATAAGGAAATAAACTGGAGCCCCTCAACTTGCTTGGTTGAGAATCCTCCGTCCATACACTGGTGGGGTACCCCACTACCACAATATATATATATATATAATTATTATATATATATATATATATATATATATATATATATATATATATATATATAATTGAATCACTTCTGAGCCAGATTCAAGAACCCAAGATATAATCAACAGTTGTCCACATGTAATTCATCTATGACATCCACTGGCTCATCGACGAATGCCCCCGGAGGATCTTTTTTGGTCCGTGGCCCCCAAATCTAAAAGCAGGAGGCGAGGAGGTAAGAAGCACCAAAGGCGCAACAACAAGATCGATTGCCAGCAGGACTCACAACAGACAGAGGACTTAATCCCTTATGTGGTAAATAATATTTCATCTTTTTCTTTGAGTACTATAGAGATTCAGGTTTTAAACAAAGGACTATATTTTTGCCCTAATGAGAGAATTAAAACAGGATTTGTATCGGTTTTACAGAAATATACGTTTAAAGGCCTTTTATTCGTCTAGACCGACAGTGAACAGTGGCAGCCCTTTGAAATTATCTATTTCTAATTTAGGATTAAAAAATAAAATACATTTTGTGCCTCCTACAAGTTGTTCAGCTGCTGAACTGTTCATTAGTGGGGTCGAGGCGGATGTAGAGCAATTTTTGCATGACCACTCCAGAAGGGACCATAGACAGAACAATTTAAATCAGGAAGAATTCACTGCTTTATCATCTTTGTCTTTGAGAAAGGAAATTACTATTAAACAGCGGATAAGGGTGGTTCAATAGTTATTAGGGATACTGCCAAATATGAAGGAGAAATACAGAGGCAGTTAGCTGACACCGATGTTTACATGCTATTGTATAGCAATCCCACTACACGCGTTTTAACTAAAATAAAAAAAGTTGTAAAACAGACTGTACAGGCAGGAATAATAGATACTAATACAGAAAAAAAATTGATTCCAGAACATCCTATTTACCCCTATTTTTAGTGTTACCAAAAGTACACAAAGACCCACAAAATCCTCCGGGTCGCCCAATTGTCTCCAGTATGAATTTGGTTACCATGCCAATAGCCAAGTATTTAGACAAATGCCTCACTCCATTTATCATAAACACTCAATCTTATATCCGAGATACTTAAAACTTTTTATATTAAATTGAAAATTAAATTCTTCCGTCAGGAGCAATGTTGGTAACTTGGGATGTAGCCAATCTCTATACAGCCAACCCACACACTCTAGGTCTTGAAGCTTGCCGATGCTTGTTAAAAAACTCAAAACAGTATGATGCTTCTCGTATTGTATTCCTTTTGGAAAATAGTTTTAGAGGAGAATTTTTTCCTCTTTAAACCCACAGCGATGGGTTTGAATGTTGCCCCCCCCCCCATATGCCAACTCATTCATGGATATGCTTGAACATGCATTTATTTCTCACTGCATGTTGTTTACCGACAATTGTATAGTGTGGTTTAGATTTATAGATGATGCATTTGGCATATGGGTGGGCGACCGAAAGTCATTATTTTTATTTAATTCTTATTTGAAAAATGTAATCCCAGGTTTGAAATTTAACATGTCCATCTCGGATACAGCTACTCTATTCTTTATTTTTATTTAATACATCACAGGTGATATCATTTGAACAATTTAATCCCAGGTTTGAAATAAATTTAACATGTCCATCTCTGATACAGCTACTCCATTCTTGGATACATTATTCTATATACAAGATGATCACATCGTGAGCAATTTGTATCGCAAAACCGACGGATCGGAATCATTTGCTACATTACTCTAGTTTCCACCCGCCTGGAGTATTTCAGTTCATACCTAGGAGTCAGCTGAAACGGGTATCTAGAATTACCAATAAATCTATTTTCAGAGAAGAAAGCTTGGATGAAATGGAAGGCAGACTGCGCCAAAGGGGATACCCCAGTGAACTTGTTCATCAAGAACATAACAATTTACATATTAAGAAAGATAAGGATACAGGTCGCCGGATGCCTTTCATTTCCCAATTTCACCGTTTCTCAAATCAATAATATAATTAGAAAACACTGGTCTATATTAAATAAAAATTATCTGAGTGTTCCTGATTTTTTTCATCCTCCATTACCTTCATATCATAGAGGAAAAAACGTTACGAGATAGACTGGTCAAGTCAGACCAGTATTGTACTCCCACCCCCCGTATTACTTTTTTGGGTCCTCCTAATCATGGCTCTTTCCCATGTCTCTCTTGCATTCAGTGCACCAGCATGATCAAAGGCAAAAGTTTCTGTCACCCACACAAGGAATATAACATAAATATTAAAGATTATTTCACCTGTCAATCATCTTACATAATATATATTATCAAGTGTCCATGTGGACTTGTTTATGTAGGAGAAACAACACAAAAGGTGAAAGACAGGATTGCAAGGCAATTTGAGACAAATTGGAGAAGTTACCATTACCCAGACATTTTGTAGAAAAGAATCATACAGTATCACAATTAAGATACATGGTTATAGATGGAGTTCCCATTAACAGATGAAGGGGGTAACAGAGAATTAGAATTAAGGAAAAGGGAAGTATACTGGATTAACAGTTTAGATACTTTGCAGCCCAAAGGGCTAAACACTGACTTTGATCTATATTTGTTCCTTTAAGAGTATTCATTAATTTTATGTTTTTTAATATATATCTATGTAACATATTTGTAGGTACATCTTTATTGATTTGTAGCGGTAGTAATGGGTTACACTTATGATGTTTATCATAGATGTATTTTTATCCTGTAGATGAACTGATGAATTTTTTTTTATTTATTTTGTTTTTGTCTAGTGAGGAATCAAATGCACCTGTGACCGAAAGTCGCTCCAGCTATCTAAAGCGATTAACAGAATGATTAAGAGTATAGTGTTGTGTATAGATTAATTGATTCCAGCTTACTCTAATGATTTAATTAATGGCTTATGTTAATGAGCTATATATATATATTGAATGATGTGTATTGCCGGTTGCAGATATGTGGTTATGAGGAAAGGCGTTATCTATTGGAGCCCGAAACATCACCAGCTGTATCTGGTATTTGATGTAACATTTTTTCATCGTGAATACATTTTTCTTGTGCAGCAATCCCCTTACGTGTTTATATGTATATATATATATATATATATATATATATATATATATATATATATATATTCTGCATTCAGTGTAGCCTATATATACAGTGCATTCAATGGTGCATACTTTCTAATAAACTTCAGGCAGTGTACACAGTATGTAATACAATGTGTACAGTTTCTAAGACACGTCAGTTGGTGTGTATGTATATATATATATATATATATATATATATATATATATATATATATATATACACAGACATGTACAGGCCATCAGGACTACCGTGACTTTCTTGGTGAGCCGATTTCAGTGACAGCGGACTTTTGCTCCTCTGCCCCCCCCCCCCCCGCAGTGCTCACCTAATCTCCCTGGCTAGTTAGCAGTGTGACTGAATAAAGACAAGATACTCAGGAGCCGGCACTGAGAAGCTCATCATACGATCCGGGAGGAGGGCAGCCACACACAGCTGTAACATAAGCTTCCTCTGCACTCGTTATCCTGTTCTTTCCTTCCCCCCTTCATCCTGTCTGCTGTCGTGGAAAATCTAGATGGAGAGTGGGGGAAGGAAAGGGCAGGAGAATGAGTGCACAGGAAGCTTATGTTACAGGTATGTGTGGCTGCCCTCCTACTAGATCATATGATGAGCTTCTGAGTGTCGACCCCTGGGGATCTTGTCATTATTCAGTTGCACTGCATAACTAGCCAGGGAGAGGAGGTGAACACTCCAGGGGGGACAGAGGAGCATGTAGGGGGCTAGAGGAGCACAGGGGACCAGAGCAACATTGAGGGAATAGAGGAGCCTGTAGGTGACCAGAGCAGCATGGGGGAATAGAGGAGCACAGGGGACCAGAGGTGCATTGGGGAAAGGGAGGAATATGGAGGGGTACCAGAGGAGCGCGTGGGGGCCAGAGGTGCATGGGGCAATAGAAGAGCACAGGGGACCAGAGCAGCATGGGGGGAGAGAGGAGCATGAGGGGAAACCAGAGGAACACGCAGGGACCAGAGGAGCTCATGAGTGACCAGAGCAGCATGGGGGGGAAAGAGGAGCATAGGGGGGACTAGAAGAGCACGCAGGGGACCAGGGCAGCATGGGGGGAATAGAGGAGCATGGGGGTACCAGAGGAGCACAGGGGGGACCAGAGAAGCATGAGGGTACAGAGAATCAGGGGGGAACCGATGAGCATGGGGGAACAGAAGTGCAGGAGAGGAATGCAGATGCATGTGGGGGAACAGAGAAGCATGAGGGGGGCCAGGGGAGCAGGGGGTACCAGAGGAGCATGGGGGGGACCAGAGAAGCATGAGGGTACAGAGGAGCATGGGGGACCAGATGAGAATGGGGGGAAACAGAGGAGCAGGAGAGGCACGCATAAGCATGTGGGGGAACAGAGAAGCATGTGGGGGACCAGAAGAGGACAGGAGGACCAGAGGTGCAGGGCAGACCAGAGAAGCATGGGGAGGACTAGAGGAGCACAGGGGGGAGCACGGGGGGGAGAGGAGCAGGGGGGACAGAGGAGCATGGGGGGACCAGAAGGAGCACAGGGGAGGGGACAGACAGCTGACTCAACGGCTATGGCCTGGGAGTTTCTCACTTTTCTGCCGGCCGGCATGGGAGAGACCTGTCACCTGTCAAAGTGGGCTGGTCTGAATGAAGTCCAGGGCCAAATTTTTGTCCCAGTCCAGCCCTGGTGGTGTACACAGTATCTAATACAGTGTGTACAGTTTCTACTACACTTCTGGTGGTGTACACAGTATACAATACAGTGCAGCCAGCGTACACTTTCTAATACACTTCAGGCGGTGTACACAGCATCTAATACAGTGTAGTATGGTGTTGCAAAACAAAAAATACATCATGTCCGGAAGGCCATCAAGGAGAGGCAGACGCTCACAGGCCACTAAAAGAGGGTAATCAGCCTCTGTGTCAACAGTCAACAGTGGTGGTCATAGACATAGTGCATCCTCTGCAGGTGGCCGTTGGGCATGATTGTCCTTTTTTGCTGCTGCTGGCCATGTTATTGAGCCACAACATGCAGAAGAGTTGGTGGAGTGGATAACAAAGCCCTCCTCATCCTCCTCATCCTCCTCATCTTCTGTCACCCAGGCTTAAGCCCCATACACACGGTCGGATTTTTGCATGGATTCTGTCCGATCGGACAATGTTGTTGAAAAATCAGACCGTGTGTATGCAGTGTACGTCGGATTGTCCGACGGACAAAGTCCTATCTCCTGCTGGATAGATTTGCCGACAACACGGTCCGATCACACCAAATCCGATCGTGTGTATGGTTGTTCGACCGGACAAAGTGCTACGCATGCTCAGATCACATTACAAGACCAAAGCTATTGGCTACTAGCCTCTACGTAGTCCCGTCATAGGCAACAAACGTCACCACGTTCAGAATGATCGGATTTTCCGACAACTTTGTCTGACCGTGTGTACGCAAAACCAACATCAGACAAAGTATGACGGACATGGTCCGACGGACCTGGTCCTCGGATAATCCGCGCGTGTGTATGGGGCTTTAGAGTAGTTTGCCTTCCAAAGCAGCTGCCAAAGCGGGCTATTCCACTGGCTCCTTGTCCACAGTCACACCTTCCGTAGCCCCACCATCATGCATGGAGGAGTCCCCAGAATTATTTGACCACAGGTGTCGGTTATATGCTGCTGGAGGAAGAGCATCAATTTGAAAGCTCTGAGTTGGTTCACAAGTTGAGGAGGGGAGTAACGCAAGCCTAGAGAGCCACAGAAGGACAAGAAACTGGCAGTCATGTTCCTCCAGATGCAGCATGCTGCCAAGTTTGCTCCAGTGATATGGAGGGAGGGGATGATGAGGTCATTGACTGTACTTGAGTGCCTGAGAGAAGAGAGGAAGAGGAAAGTGAGGAGGAGGAGGCACAACCCCAATGAGACAGGATGTCCTCTAGGGGCAGCTTAAGGGCAGCTTAAGGGAAGCCACCCTATTGCATCACACTGCAGGTGCAGGGTGCTGCTGTCTCCCCGCTGACTTTAAAAGTTCCTTGGTGTGGGCCTTTTTCGACCCATGTGCAGCAGATCACACCGTTGCTGTTTGCAACCTATGCCTGAAGCGGATCAAGCATGGCCACAACAGCATCTGCTTTGGCACCACATGCTTGACCAGACCTATGACGACCTGCCATGCAGTCCATTGGCAACAGCACTTAAAAGAGACCCACAAAGAAAAAGGCTGACTTCTCCTTGCTCCTCATCTGAAATCTCCAACCCTACTATAACTCCAGTCCTTTAAAAAACCTGCATTGAGAGGTATGAAGGTATAGCAATAGGTGTCCCAAGTACTTTCAGCCAATCTGCTAGCAGCACACCACCAATTGATTTTAGCAGGCAAATTTCCCTACCACAGTTGCTGAACCGTAAAAATAAATTTCGGTCCCAGCCATCCACTTTCTCATCGTCTAAATGCTAGCTTGGCCAAATTGCTATCACTGCAACCTTTTCAGCTGGTAGACTCTTCCCCTTTTCGTGAATTTGTGGAATGTGCTGTACCTTAGTGGCAGGTTCCAAAATGCCATTTGTTTTTCATGGAAGGCCATTCTGGCTCTCTACCAGCTAGGGATGAGCCGAACACCCCCCCGTTCGGCTCGCACCAGAACCCGCAAACGGACCTAAAGTCCGTGCGAGCTTTAGAACCCTATTAGTTATAATGGATGCGAACGTTTGAAATTAAAAGTGCTAATTTTAAAGGCTAATATGCATGTTAATGTCATAAAAAGTGTTTGGGGACCTGGGTCCTGCCCCAGGGGACATGTATCAATGCAAATTTTTTTTTTAAAAACGGACGTTTTTTCAGGAGCAGTGATTTTAATAATGCTTAAATTGAAACAATAAAAGTGTAATATTCCTTTAAATTTCATACCTGGGGGGTGTCTATAGTATGCATGTAAAGGGGCACATGTTTCCCGTGTTTAGAACTGTCTCTGCGCAAAGTGTCATTTTTGAAAGTAAAAAAGCTATTTAAAATCACTCGCGGCTAATGTTAATTGACGGCTCCCGTAATACAGAGAACAGTCATTCATTGAAACTCATTCATAAAAAAAAAGTCATTGATAAAAAATAAAAAAAATGAAAAAAAAAAAGCGTAGGGGTCCCCCCAAATTCAATAACCAGGCCCTTCAGGTCTGGGATGGATATTAAGGGGAACCCCAGCCAAAAAAAAAAAAAAAATGGCGTAGGGTCCCCCTCAAAATCCATACCAGACCCTTGAGGTCTGGTATGGATTTTAAGGGGAACCCTAGCCAAAAAAAATGGCGTGGGGTCCCCCTCAAAATCCATACCAGACCCTTATCCGAGCACGCAACCTGGCAGGCCGCAGGAAAAGAGGGGGGGACGAGAGCGCCCCCCCTCCCGCCTGAACCGTACCAGGCCACATGCCCTCAACATTGGGAGGATACTTTGGGGGTCTAAGACCCCTAAAGCACCTTGTCCCCATGTTGATGAGGACAAGGGCCTCTTCCCCACAACCCTGGCCATTGGTTGTGGGGGTCTGCGGACGGGGGGCTTATCGGAATCTGGAAGCCCCCTTTAACAAGGGGACCCCCAGATCCCGCCCCCCCCCCTGTGTGAAATGGTAAGGGGGTACAAAAGTACCCCTACCATTTCACCAAAAAAGTGGCAAAAATGATAAAAATGACAGGAGACGGTCTTTGACAATTCCTTTATTAAAATCTTCTTTCTTCTTTCTTCATCCTTCGGTTTCTTCATCTTCTCCTTCCGTCATCTTCTTCCATCCTCTTCCATCTTCTTCTTCCTCCGATCCGCTTCTTCTTGCGCTGGTCTTCTCGTCCTTCTTGTCCGGCATCTTCTTCCGTCGGCGTCGGTGTCGGTGTCTTCTTGGGCCGCTCCGCGCAATGGGAGGCTCCCGCTATGTGAGGCTCCGCTCCGTCTGACAGGTCTTTTAAAACGGAGGGCACCTGGTGACCCCGCCCCCCTCTGACGTCATGGGGAAAGCCATCATGGAATTCTCCATGACGTCCCCGTGCGTCAGAGGGGGCGGGGTCACCAGGTGCCCTCCATTATAAAAGACCTGTCAGACGGAGCGGAGCCTCACACAGCGGGAGCCTCCCATTGCGCGGAGCAGCCCAAGAAGAGACGGAGACCCCGACACCGACGCCGATGGAAGAAGATGCCGGACGAGAAGGACGAGAAGACCAGCGCAAGAAGAAGCGGATCGGAGGAAGAAGAAAATGGAAGAAGAAGATGGAAGAAGATGACGGAAGGAGAAGATGAAGAAACCGAAGGATGAAGAAAGAAGAAAGAAGATTTTAATAAAGGAATTGTCAAAGACTGTCTCCTGTCATTTTTACCATTTTTGCCACTTTGTTGGTGAAATGGTAGGGGTACTTTTGTACCCCCTTACCATTTCACACAGGGGGGGGCCGGGATCTGGGGGTCCCCTTGTTAAAGGGGGCTTCCAGATTCCGATAAGCCCCCCGCCCGCAGACCCCCACAACCACTGTGCACGGTTGTGGGGAAGAGGCCCTTGTCCTCATCAACATGGGGACAAGGTGCTTTGGGAGTCTTAGACCCCAAAAGCATCCTCCCAATGTTGAGGGCATGTGGCCTGGTACGGTTCAGGCGGGAGGGGGGGCCGCTCTCGTCCCCCCCTCTTTTCCTGCGGCCTGCCAGGTTGCGTGCTCGGATAAGGGTCTGGTATGGATTTTGAAGGGGACCCCACACCATTTTTTTTGGCTAGGGTTCCCCTTAAAATCCATCCCAGACCTCAAGGGTCTGGGATGGATTTTGAGGGGGACCCTACGCCATTTTTTTTTTTGGCTGGGGTTCCCCTTAATATCCATCCCAGACCTGAAGGGCCTGGTTATTGAATTTGGGGGGACCCCCACGCTTTTTTTTTTTGTTTTTTATTAATGAATGACAGTTCTCTGTGTTACAGGAGCCATCAATTCATTAGCCGCGAGTGCTTTTAAATAGCTTTTTTCCTGCAAAAATGACACTTTTTTGCAGGGAAAGTTCTAAGCACAGGAAAGCCCCCCTTCACAGGCCACCTATAGACACCCCCCAGATGTGATACTGCAATGCTGTTCTAACAGCACGCACACACATATCCCCAGAAATAGAGCACATATTGTCAGCAGCACACTGACACGCTGACACTGACTGAAACAGAATATGCGAGGCCGCCGGCGCGGCGGCCTCTTATACCGTGGGGCGTGTACTAAAGCCCCTGAGCTATAATTGGCTACAGGCATCCTGCCTGTAGCCAATTATAGCTCTCCTCGCTGCCGGCGCTGTGATTGGCCAAGCATGCGGGGTCACAGTGCATGCTTGGCCAATCATCAGCCAGCATTGCACTGCGCGGGCCGCAATGCATTGCGGGGCCGCTCGCATCACACAAATTTGATGCGAGCGGCCCCAATAGTTCTGGGCTCGCCGAGCGAGCGAACGCCCGGTGCTCGATTCGAACATGGGTTAGAATCGAACACCGAGCCCATCCCTACTACCGGCACATGGAAGGCAATGTTTTGACCTCGATGGACAGAGCAGTCACCAGAAAGGTTCATATTACCGCTGACTCATGGTCCAGCAAGCATGGGCAGAGATGTTACCTTTCCTTCAGGGTGCACTGGGTAACTCTGCTGGCAGCTGGGAAGGATGCAGGACAGGGTTCAGTGTTTTTGGAGCTTGTTCCGCCACCACGCCTCCAAAATGCTAGTGGTGATTCTGCCACAGCTTTCTCTTCCACCCCCTCCTCTTCTTCTTCCTCTATGGCCTCTTCTGCAGATTTGTCCTCTGAACCAGCTGTGCTCTGTAAGCATTCAAGGGGCTATGCAAGCACTCAGGCTAAAATATGCCATGCAGTGCTTGAGTTGTCTGCCTAGGGGACAGGAGCCACACTGCGCAGAGATTCTGTCAGCTCTGCATGGGCAGGCTCAGAGGTGGTTGATGGCACACCAGCTTCAGCCAGGAATGGTTGTATGTGACAATGGCACCACCCTTCTCTCCACCCTCCGACAGGGACACTTGACCCATGTTCTATGTTTGGCACACGTCCTGAATTTGGTGGTGCAGCGGTACTTGATCAGGTACCCATGCTTACAAGATCTCCTGAGGCAGGCCAGAAGCTTGGCTGGCTAACATTTAAAGGGAATGCAACCTGCCCACCAGCAGCCTCATTTGTGACATGCCCACCAGGTGGAACTCAACATTGGCAATGCTGCAGCAGCTGCACACACAGCAGAAAGCCATCGATGAGTACCTCTGTGAGTATGGCACCAGGACAAGGTCAGAGAAGCTTGGCTTCTTTTTGCCACACCAGTGGCTACTGATCAAGGATGTATGCACTGTCCTGTCACTAGGGATGAGCCAAAGAACCCCCAGTTCAGTTCGTGCCAGAACTTGCGAACAGGCAAAAAAATTGTACGAACACTTGAACACCTTTAAAATCTATGGAACACGAACATGAAAAATCAAAAGTGCTAATTTTAAAGACTTATATGCAAGCTTTTAAGTGCTCGGATCAGGGCCTGGTATGGATTTTGGGGGACCCCTACGCCATATTTTCTTTTAATTTTGGTGCAGGTTTCCCCTTAATATCCATACCAGACCTGGATTTTGGGTGGACCCCCACGCAATATTTTTTTTCAATTTGGGTGCGGGGTTCCCCTTAATATGTATTCCAGACCCAAAGGGCCTGGTAATTGACCTTTTTTTTTAATGATTTTTCTCTATATTGCTGGGATCAGACAATACATACATATAGCCGCAAGCAGTTTTAAATTAATTTTTTTCTTTAAAAATAAAATTTTGCTGTGGTACTGTTATAAATATGGGAAAGATGCACTACTTTACAGGCATACTAAGGAGACCCCCCAGGCATGATATTTAAAGGAATATTTAATTTTTATTGTTTCAATTTAAGCATTATTAAAATCACTGCTCCCGCAAAAACGGCCATTTTAAAACTTTTTTTTGCATTGATACATGTCCCCTGGGGCAGTACCCGGGTCCCCAAACACTTTTTATGGCAATAACTTGCATATAAGCCTTTAAAATTAGCACTTTTGTTTTTTTATGTTAGTGTCCCATAGACTTTAACGGCGTTTCGCTGCTTTCAAATTTGCCGCGAATGCCGCATATTTTTTGCTGTTCAGCAAGCTGGTGAACACCCGATGTTCGAGTTGAACTTACGTTCGACTCGAACATCATGCTCCTCCCAACCTGTCCACATTTGAGGAGGCCACAAGGATAGTGAGCAGTGACAATACATGCATCAATGACACTGTCCCTCTAGTCTTCCTGCTGGAGCACATGCTTTTTGGAATTTTTGACAGGGCACTTGAGGCTTCCTTTCCTCTCAATGCCCCCTTTATCCAGATAACATTCCTGTGGGCCCGCCAAACACACAGGAAGAAGAGGAGGAGGAGGAAGAGGAGGATATTGTCAGCATGGATGTAGAGGATAACACTCAGCAGCAGTCTTCAAGAGATGGTTTTTAGTCCACAGAAACCCAAGGAGTTGTACGTGGCTGGGAGGAGGTAGTTACGGATAATGTAATTCTTAGTGACCCAGAGGACTCAGAATCAAATTCCTCTGCAAACTTATGCTGCATGGCCTCCCTGATTCCGCTAAGCCTGTGAAAGGATTTGTGGTATCAAGGCGAGGGATCATTACTATCTGGCAGCCCTTCTTGATCCACGTTACAAGGGTAAAGTTGCAGAACTCATCCTGCCTTCACAGGGGGAGTAGAGGATGAAACATTTTTAGGAGGCCTTGAAAAAAGGTTTGTATAACGCATCTCCAGACCCTGGGAGATTACCATTTCCTGGTGCTGGACCATGTGTTGCTGAGGCTACATTCAGTCAGAGGAAGAGCGGTGGAGAAGGTGGCCATCTGACCAATACCTTTAAAAAAATGTCAGTCCTCAGCACCAAGGTCTGCATTGTATGGTGCAGGAATATCTACGGGCAAGAGCAGACTTGGAGACCTTTCCAACAGAGCATCCCCTGGGTTACTGGGTCTTGAGGATGGACCATTGGCCAGAACTTGCTCAATATGCAATTGAGCTACTGGCCTGTACTGCATCCAGCATGCTTTCTGAATGCACATTCAGTGCTGCTGGAGGGTTTGTAACGGATAATAGAGTGCGCCTGTCCACAGACTCACATTCATAAAAATGAATCAGTCTTGGATCAGCAGCTATCAAGCACCTGATGCTGATCTAACTGACTGATTTTTCTATGGATGTGGGATTCCTTGAAGACTGCCTATGCTGACTATCCTATTCCTGCTCAATCTTGATGATGCTAGCTTCCAACAATATTTTTGGTTTAGGGCACCACCACTACCACCACCCAAGACCCAATTTTTTCTGCCCCTTTTTTAACAGGGGCATGTAATTACAATTTTTGATCTAATATTTCAATGCAGGGCCCGTTCCTGCACCCAACAAGAGTATCTGTGAGGTGTTACAGTGTTGTGGCACCACCACCCAAGGCCCAATTCTTCTGCCCCTGTTTAACAGAGGCATGTCATTACAATTTTTTATGTAATATTTCACAGCAGGGCCCGTTCCTGCACCCAACAAGAGTAACTGTGAGGGCTTACAGTGTTCTGGCACCACCAAAACCAAAGGCCAAATTTTTCTGCCCCTGTTTAACAGGGGCATCTAATTAAAGTTTTTGATCTGATATTTTACAGCAGGGCCTGTTTCTGCGCCCAACACGAGTATCTGTGAGGGGTTACAGTGTTTTGGCACCACCACCCAAGGCCCAATTTTTCTGCCCCTGTTTAACACGGGCGTGTAATTAAAATTTTTGATATAATATTTCAATGCAGGGCCCGTTCCTGCGCCCAACAAGAGTATCTGTGAGGGGTTACAGTGTTGTGGCACCACCACCACCACCCCCCAAGGCCCAATTTGTCTGCCCCTGTTTAACATGGGCATGTAATTACAACTTTTGATATAATATTTCAATGTTTCTCTACCCAACAAGAGTAACTGTGAGGGCTTACAGTGTTGTGGCACCACCACCACCCAGAGCCCAATTTTTCTGCCCCTGTTTAACAGGGCCATGTAATTACAATTGTTGATCTAATATTTCACAGCAGGGCCCGTTCCTGCACCCAACAATAGTAACTGTGAGGGCTTACAGTGTTCTGGCGCCACCAAAACCAAAGGCCCAATTGTTCTGCAGAGTATACAGGGCAAGCCATATTGTATATATATACTGCTGTTCAGAGTATATAGTGCCTGGGGGCTTGGGGGTCTCCTATGCCGCTTTTAAAAAAAAAATTGGTGCGGGTACCCCTTAATATTCGTACTAGACCTGTACAGTAGTACAGTGCACCGTATTTATCACTAATCACTATATTAGTGTAGCTAGCTACACCAGATAGCATCAGAGTCAGTTAACAAGCCTCCCAGTCAGTTAGCACCAGATTGACTGTCACACTATCACAGTCACACTATAAGGTGTTTATCCCGGCCATTACTAGGATCAGTATCTTAATCGTGATCAGAACTATACTAGTGTCCCTACATGTATAGTGTCCCCTAAAATGCAGCATTAGCAGGATCAGCCCCTATCACTGCTAGCACTTGTGTTTAGCCCCTATTCTCAACAAGTGCAGTGTCAGTACAGGCATACCCACTTTGTATATTTTTTCAGATCACTGCTACATCTGTTACATTGTCCACAAAACCACAGTGTTAGCAAGATGTTAACAAGAAGTGTTAGCCCAAAATCTTTACTACTCTATTACCATCTCCAAAGCAGCAGTTTTTTTTGAGGAAGGTGAACAAATGGGTCACTTATTTATGGTAATAATAAGATCTCAAAAAGAATCCATGTATGCGGGATCTCTTAAAACAAGTGAGGGACAGCTCACACACAGTGCCTCTGAGATGGCGGACAATTTTAAATGTTACTATGAGGACCCATAAAGCTCTAATGTCTTCTATTACTTATAATCCTATTCCTCCTTATATTCCTATTCCAGATTGTTTGGCATTCTTAAGCCCCGTACACATGGGCCGACCATCTGGAAGTATCGGGTAGTTCAATAGAAACCACTCGACATTCAGCCCCTGTGTACGGCAGCCGGTCCGAAAGAAACCGGCCTTCTGTCAAAGGGACATGACTGAAAAAGATCTCCAGTTTGGCATCTGATCAGCGCTCTCAGCCATTGACCTCTTAGTTCCAGTGAAGGGAACTCTTAAGGCATTGACCTACCAAGACATTTTGGACAATTTCATGCTCCCAACTTTGAGAGAACAGTTTGGGGTTGGCCCTTCCTGTTCTAATATGACTGCGCACCAGTGCACAAAGCAAGGTCCATAAGGACATGGATGAGTGAGTTTGGGGTGTAGAAACTTGACTGGCCTGCACAGAATCCTGACCTCAACCCGATAGAACACATTTGAGATGAATTAGAGCGGAGAATGCAAGGCAGGCCTTCTCGTCTACATCAGCGCTTGACCTCATAAATGTGCTTCTGAAATAATGGTCAACAATTCCCATAGACAGAGAAAAAGGAGACTAATTAATTGGACTTTTAAAAGGCACATGGATAGCTGATCTAAAAGTAGTTACATTTATTTAATCAAATTTAAGCAAAAACACAATTACATGTAAAAAGTCAATAGAGTTGGTATTGATGGACCCTTACATAACACATCTGACACCATATAGTAGTACTAATAACAAAATTCAAAATACAAAACCAAATTGCTAGATAACAGTCAGGATTGATTTTTTAGGAGTATAGTCTCCAAGTAGAGGACTAGGTGTTGTAAAGATGTTGGGTCAGAAGTGTGGGTCCATAGGTAATTCAATTGTTAGCTCGACATGTTCCGCATCGAAAAAATGCTTCTTCAGGAGAAAATAAACTCATACATTTATAAGTAGCAGAAATGAATAGAGCTGTATTGCTGATAAGAAATTAAACACACTGTTTTAATAAAACCAGGGAGATAAACTGTTGCCAGACAAATCTCTTAAAAGATAGTCTCAGGGGAATGCTGATTAACAGCATGTGCAAAATAATTCCCATAGACACACTCCTAAACCTTGCAGACAGCCTTCCCAAAAGAGTTGAAGCTGTTATAGCTGCAAAGGGTGGGCCAACTCAACATTGAACCCTATGGACTAAGACTGGAATGCCATTAAAGTTTGTGTGCATTTAAAGGCAGGCGTCCTAATACTCTTGGTAATATAGGGGGTTATTTACGAAAGGAAAATCCACCTTGCACTGCAAGTGCACTTGGAAGTAAAGTCACTGTATATCCAAGGAGGACATGCAAGGAAAATAAAAAAACAGCCTTTTAGCTTGCACATGATTGGATGATAAAATCAGCAGAGTTTGTGTGTGTGTGTGTATATATACACACACACAGTATACATTATGTATTATAGCTAGTAAAATATACATTTGATCACCCATTCTTTTTTATGACTATTGACATATAAAGATTCTAACTATAAAAACCTGAACAAACAGATACTCTTTTCCATTAAGCGATCGGTCAATATCAGATAAGATCATGCTATCAAGAGAACAGACTTCTGATATGTCTGTGATGTTATCAGTTTTTGTAATTGTATTGCATCATGTTGAATTGAGTCAACTGTCAGAGTAAAGTGTGGCCCTGGTAGTATTTATTGTTTCATGTTGTTATTTATTTCTGCAGATTTAATGATATCAACCACAGTGGTTAATTGGAAAAAGCTAATTTATAATATACTAAAACATAGATCTACTGGTCCCTGTATGATAGCTTAAGCTAATAAATGCATGAAATCATCTTTGCAATATAAATAGGTAATATTATTATTCATTTATACTATATAGTATCCTGAGATGAAGATAAGATTAAACTGTGCACTCGCAAGAAGAATTCATTTTTAAAATGTCATGTGTGGGCCAAAAACATACACATTACATCTCTGTAACACATGCACATTTTCCATTGGTTTGTTTAAAAAAGATGCAAATGCAGGAACATACCTTTTTATTCTTAAAGAGGTGGTCCACCCGCACAAAAAATATTAAAAGTCAGCAGCTACAAATACTGCAGTTGCTGACTTTTAATAAATGGACACTTACCTGTTCCAGGTTCCAGCGGTGTCGGCAGAAGATGATGAGCAACAGATCATCTCTCGGCTGCCCCGCCGCCATCCTCTGTCAGGGAATCAGGAAGTGAAGCCACAACGGCTTCACTGCCCGGTTCCCTACTGCGCATGCGCGAGTCGTGCTGCACGTTTTTATTGGTCCCCTTTTGTCCTGGGAACTGTGTGTTTCCCAAGACACCACGGGGGGCGGCATCTTCGGGAAGGGGCGGGGCAGCTGAGGCTAGCTAGTCCCGGAAGTGGGTGCAGATACCTGGATTATACAGGTATCTGCACCCCCTTCCCCCTTAAAGGTGCCAATTGTGGCACCGGAGGGGGGGAGGAATCCAATAAACGGAAGTTCCACTTTAGGGTGGAGCTCCGCTTTAAATAAATCTAGTAACCTCAAGACTTTGTGCGTGAGATGATATTTCTGCTTATTCTGCACTGAAATCCCAAGCAGTGTTATCAGCTCAACCTGAGGTCTCCTCTACTGGACTATAGAACACATCCTCTTTATGTTAGGAGTTCAGCTAGAGGGAACTGGGCAGTGCAGACAACAGCTAAGGATTTCAGAGCATTAAGGGCACTGTGTTGTTAGCTTAAACAGCAAATAAGTAACACACAGAATTTATGGCAGATCAACCAGTCACAGACCCCCAAAGCACCCTCCCGAAGTTGAGGGCATGTGGCCTGGTACGGTTCAGGAGGGAGGGGGGGCGCTCTCGTCCCCCCCTCTTTTCCTGTGGCCTGCCAGGTTGTGTGCTCGGATAAGGGTCTGGTATGGATTTTGAGGGGGACCCCACGCCATTTTTATTTTTTTTTGGCTGGGGTTCCCCTTAAAATCCATCCCAGACCTGAAGGGTCTGGTATGGATATTTAGGGGGACCCCTACGCATTTTTTTTTTAATTTGAAGCGGGGTTCCCCTTAATATCCATAGCAGACCTGAAGGGCCTGGTAATTGAATTTGGGGGGACCCCCACACTTTTTTTTTTTTATCAATTACTTTCAATGAATGACTGTTCTCTGTGTTACGGGAGCCGGCAATTCATTAGCTGCGAGTGATTTTAAATAGCTTTTTTTCCTGCAAAAATGACACTTTGTGCAGGGACAGTTCTAAGCACGGGAAACATGCGCCCCTTCACAGGCATACTATACACACCCCCAGGTACGAAATTTAAAGGAATATTACACTTTTATTGTTTCACATTAAGCATTATTAAAATCACTGCTCCTGAAAAAACGGCAGTTTAAAAAAAAAAAAATTTGCATTGATACATGTCCCCTGGGCAGGACCCAGGTCCCCAAACACTTTTTATGACAATAATATGCATATTAGCCTTTAAAATTAGCACTTTTGATTTTGAACGTTCGCGTCCATTGTAATTAATAGGGTTCAAATGTTCGTGCAAACTTTCGGTCCGTTCGCAGGTTCTGGTGCGAACCGAACCCGGGGGGTGTTCGGCTCATCCCTATTGAAGAGGCATTAAACCCAAACAAGCATGCATTTTATTATAGCTTACCTAGATTTTGTGGCTACATTTGTTTTATTTTAGTCTTTTTTGCCTTTATTTTCATATGGTGATTCAACCAGTAAATCGGTTTTAACTTCTTTTAACAAACCAATTTGTCTATAAAAAAATGACAATTAGATGGTTGAGACCAATCATTTAACACTGACAGGGGTGCTTGAAGAGCTTCTTTTATTCATTTATGTAAAGCCTTTAATCCAAAAGGAAAAATTGTTGAAGCAGCTGCTTAAAAAATATAAAGCAGGAGTTTGACTTTAATTTATTAGTCAAGTCCGTGTAAATCTGCTAGTGCCTCCAACTCTACCCTCTCCCTAAATTGACAATGCTGCTGTCCAATATGGGCTCCATTGGTCCTTCATCCAGAACCTTAAGTCAGGAAATGTGTTACTGGCCTGATTATTGGCTTAAAATAAAGGAAAATAAGCCTAAAAAAATATATATACATTTAAGGATTGGTAAGCTGTAATGCATTTAATTTTTGTTTTTGTGTTTAATAGTTTAATACCACATATATGAATATTATAGATATTATAGATTATAAGTAAGTCAACATGAACCTTGAAAAATGCATGAAAATTGAAAACAAATTCAGATCCAGAATACTTGCATGCTTATTTTGGTACATTTTACTGATGACATAAGTAAGTTTTACACATTATATTACTTTGGAAATACACAACAGCAGCATTGCCTATACAGTTGATCTCTATAGGGTGCCCTAATATTTTTATACTAAAACATCCTTGTTGTCTTCCACAAGCAAGACTCTTAAAATCTACCACGAATGATGCTACAAGACTTACCAACACTATTAACTACTCCTTAGCTTTTGAAATTTTCTAAAAATAGCTTTGTTGGTTTCGAAACATCCTAAGTATAAATTTCCAGTTACCTTACTTTGGATTTAAAATGCTCAGCAACCCTTTTCTTCCTATTTTTCAGTCCTCATCAAGCAAAGCTTTCCAAACCACCATCTTTGCTCCTTGGCTGACCTTTTAATATCCTTTTCACTAATTACACAATACACTGTAAAGCCCCATACACACGGTCGGACTTTTTCATCAATTTGGTCCGATCGGACAAGGTTGTTGAAAAATCAGACCGTGTGTATGCACCATCGGACAGTGTTCGTCGGTTTGTCCGTCGGACAAAGTCTTATCTCCTGCTGGAAAGATTTCCCGTCAACCCGGTCCGATCACACCAAATCCGAGCGTGTGTACGCTTGTCCGACGGACAAAGTGCTACGCATGCTCAGAAGAAATTCTGTGACGGAAGCGCTCGGTCAGGTAAAACTACCTTTCCTAATCGACACAGCACATTCGTCACGCTGCAATGTTAAAATGTCTTTAATGCAGCGCATTCTCTTTTTCTTTACAATGCAACAAGAATGACATGTTTTAGCTGCTCCTATTCACCCGCACTTCTCACAAACTTACTTCTTTATTACTTTGCAGCATTTATACACTACATGTTTATTTTTACTCTGAACGGAAAAGAATCTTTGTTATTTTTTTACCATGATTTGTTTTTTTTTTTTTTTTTGGGGAATACATATTTGAATGTTTTTTTTTTTTTTTTTTTTTTGGAGGGGGGTTGTGTGTCTCAAATTACCAAAAACACATTATTTACATTTGTATTTCTTGCTTAAATTTACTAGGAGGTTGTTTGTTGTTGTTGCCCCTTGTTAATTCTACTTTAGGATTAGTGAAATGTACCAGCCTACTCAAAGAAAAACTGTCATTGTAGCAAAGTAAAACACAATAGTCAATGATTATTTCAAATCAAAAAAACCTTTATTTAGGTCACACCAACAAACCAAAGAGGAACGCAGCCATGGTGAAACTTGGGGAATTTGCAAAGTCTTGGCCCCCCACGGCAACCATCATTGTCCAAGCGTAGAAAATTGGGGGCCTGAGGAGTACGTATATTAAGGGGAGTGCAATCTGGTCGTGAAGTCCAAAGTATCCGGAACTGCAGCAGATGCCATCTAGGTCCCCAGGCTCTGGTACTACAAGAGGCTCCATCTTCTCTCACACCAGACTGATTGCAGGTCGTCACTCTCAGGTCTTCCTTCCACGCTTCCTTCCACGCTGTGGCTGTCGTGCTGGTGGGGTGGCAGAAGGAGGAGGAGGAGGAGGAGGAGGCGGAGCATGGTAACTATGGCAAACATGTGTGACTGGGGTCATCTCCCCAGCCCTACCCTTATTTAGGACATGGAGGATGAGCCCCTCACACATGTTGCGTTGCCCCACCTCCATACCCATCATTTTTGTGACAACCACCGAGCCAAAGGTCTCCTCGTCGGCGGGTGTGGCATGTAGGGAGTCTGAAGCCTCTCTGATCATCCGGAGCGCTGACTGTGCCGCATAACCCCCCCTTCTCGCCCTTTTGTACGGAGGGCGGAGGGGAGGGGTTTGGGTGTCAGTCAGGCTCCGAGGCCTAGCCCCTCTTGGCTGCCACTACCCAGCTGGTGGCTGCCACTAACCCCTGCCTCCTCCTGACTGCCACCTTCCACAGCCACCTCCTGGCTGAGGTCTTCCTGTGTAGGAAAAAGGGACATAGTTTCAGTTATTTGTTCATCAAACACACACAATTCTCATCTAGTGACTGGTGCAAAATGTTTACAAATAGAAAACCATACAATTCTCAGCCCAGCAGTTTAGATTCTGGCCCCAAATGTCTCCCACACCACTGTCTGTTGATATGTCAAACACGTTAGGAACTAAGCAATTGGCGATCCTGAATTAAGTGAACATCATTCATTATTCCCATAAATGGTAACAAAACTACTATACCTGGAACAAGCTGGGCTCCTCCACCTCTTCCAGACTGGAAGGCCCAGGTTGCTCCTCGGAAGCCTCATCAGGGGTGGGCTGTGCGCAAGGAAGCGTGGAAGGAGGAGTTGAGGTTGGCTCCGTGACATCAGCCTGGTCCTTCAGAAAATGGAGACTCTGATAGTACCAGAGCTTGGGGACATAGACCTCATCTGCTGAAGTTGCAGTTTCCTCAGACTTCACGACCTTCTTCCTCTCCCTGATATACGCACTCCTCAGGCTGCCAATTTTCTTTCTAATATCATCAACAGTTGCCGTGGGGAACCTTGGCTTGACAAATTCCACAAGTTCCTCCAGGGCTGCGTGCCTCTTTGGTTTGTTGGTGTAATGTGGGTGTATACCCTGCCACAATATGGGAAAATCCCTGTATTTGGCAATGAAGAGGGGGAGAAAACTCATGTCGTTGAATCCCTTCATATCAATCTCTGCAAGACACAACAACACACCAAACCCTATAAATTATGTCAGGCTAAACTCTCCTAATCTTCTCCATAAAGAAGCCTCAAGTTCAAATCAGTCTAGGCTAGTTATGTACCAACGTTAAATTGTACCTTCGTTTGTAGCGATCGTCTCGTGTGAGTTTTCTCTCCCCTCGTCTCCCAGATCGTGGCTACGACACAGGCGTGTGACGTTTTATATACACTGCGCATGCTTCAAACTCCGCCCGCCCCTGACGATCTTTCTCGTCTATTCCCCACCCCTTCTCTTTACGGCGTAGTGGGGAGAGCACATGGCGGGGACACAGCAGGTGCGCCACAAATATCCCACCAACGAGGAGGAGGACGAGGAAAGTCCGGAGGCAGAAACGTCCCGATCCCGGAACCTGAAATTCAAGGCCTCCAATATGTCATTTGGAGAAATGTTGGAGATGGTGGACATATTAAAGAGGAGCGACTATGATGGGAAGTATGGGCCTTACCTCAACCCCAATGTCCGCAAGGCCAAGATCATGTCTAAAGTTGTGAGAAGGCTGTACAATAATTTTGGGGTACAACGATCCAAGGAGCAACTCAGGAAACGCTGGTCAGACCTGAAACTGAGGGAGGCCGATCAGTACAGAAAGATCAAGAGAATTCTTCAAAAAAGTAAGTAGTTGTGTTTTGTGTTTGATTTCTTGCTTGCATACTGCTCCATTGTGTTTTGATTTTTACCAAGTTGTACATTCCAAAATGGCCACTTTCAGGTTCGTCTGTGCATTCGATCGTACTCAGCCTCGATCTTTCTGCCACTGTCATGGTCGTGTGTGTGTGCATTCGATCGTACGCAACCTCGATCGTTCGGCCACTTATAATACGATGTTTGGTGTTTTTTTGGGGAAAGGAAGTTTGTTCTCACTAGAAATGTCATCAAGAATGTAAAGCCAATTTATTCAATGTAAAGGAGAGGTCACTCAGTAGCTGTTTACCCATCTGGACTCTAGAGCACTAGTGCTGGGACACCCAAACCCCCTTTTTATTATGCTTTTCCACACATGTGCTCCAGTGGATACTAGAGGGGGGTCTCCATCACACAAACTTCTACCAAAAAGCTAGTCAGTTTAGCACCTTTACAAAGTGACTTCATTCATGTAGTTGACATTTGTAACTGGCCAAACTAAAATAGTGTCCGTCACTTTCAAGCAATGTTTGTCATTCCTATTTCTGCCCTCAATAGCTTGTGTTGCTAAATCTTCCTTTTGGACATTCTCATAGGGGAGCGAAAACTTGGGCCGTCTGAGGAAACCCCCAAACCAACACCTACCAAAAAAGGGGAAAGAGCAGAAGCAGAGGAGGAGGAGGAGGAGGAAGGAGAGATCATCGAACTTGGAGAAATTGTCACCACAACAGGTGAGTGTGGGAGAACACAGCTACTGGTAAGCTAATCCATGTATGGCTGCCTCATTTCCAACACCCCATTTTTGTTTGTTTGTGGTTTTTAGGTGACGTGGATGTTGTGGAAGAAAAATCGCACTTTACCACAGAGAGTGCCCACGTACTCATCGGAGAGATAATGGTCTGCAATAGAGATCTAGATTACATAAAGCAAAACATCAATGATGTTCAACAAAAATTGAAGAACATCATTGATATTTTAGGAAAAATATGAAAACGCACCAAGTAATTAACACACATTTGTGCCAGCTTCAGAACACATTTGCAACTTAAAAACTGTCTGAAATTTGGAACATGCACACATTGTGTCCACATGTGCTAGCTCCCACCATGGTGGATGAATGGCAACGTTTTTTTGGGGTGCAAACACTTTACGAACTACGAAAGTGGTTGTGGTGAAGGGGTTGCACCCCCAAAAAACGTCCATTCATCCCCATGATGGAAAATGGCACTTTGAAGCTTCTAGGCATGTGTTTTACCATCTAATGACCATTTTCAGTCCCAAATTGTGTGCATGTTCCAAATTTCCACTTTTCGGGGGTGACCCCCCCATGTGATGAAGGCAAGATCAAACACACTTTGAACATATAGTCATGTCTGATCTTGTCTTCACTTTACAAAGTTGAACTTTCCAAGTTCCTAGGTTCTGTTTTGCTCCATGCCTGGTTTTACTATATGATGATTGGCACAAGCCTGCACCTGACCTCCATGCTTGGCAAATCACAGCGCGCTCTGCTGAGAGAGCCATAATTGGCCAAAAGCAGGGTGCCTTTGGCCAATCATGGCTCAGGGGAGTCCACGCCCCACACTATATAAGGCTGCTTACAGAGTGGCTGTGTGTAGTGTTGTTGGCATGGACAGAGAGATAGCTTGAGTTAGATGAAGCAGGCGAGTTATTCAGTTAGTGGCAGTGTATTTCAAATATATATACAGTCAGTCTAGTACACATATATATATATATATATATATATATATATATATATATATATATATATATATATATATATATTATATATACACACACACTCTGCATTCAGTGTAGCCTATATCCACAGTGCATTCCGTGGTATACTGTTTCTAATACACTTCAGGCAGGGTATTAATATATATATATATATATATATATATATATATATATATATATATATACACAGTCTAATATAAATATTCATATATATATATATACAGTGGTGTGAAAAAGTGTTTGCCCCCTTCCTCATTTCCTGTTCCTTTGCATGTTTGTCACACTTAAGTGTTTCGGAACATCAAACCAATTTAAACAATAGTCAAGGACAACACAAGTAAACACAAAATGCAATTTGTAAATGAAGGTGTTTATTATTAAAGGTGAAAAAAAATCCAAACCATCATGGCCCTGTGTGAAAAAGTGATTGCCCCCTAAACCTAATAACTGGTTGGGCCACCCTTAGCAGCAACAACTGCAACCAAGCGTTTGCGATAACGTGCAATGAGGCTTTTACAGCGTCCTGGAGGAATTTTGGCCCACTCATCTTTGCAGAATTGTCCTAATTCAGTTACATTAGAGGGTTTTCGAGCATGAACAGCCTTTTTAAGGTCATACCACAACATCTTAATAGGATTCAGGTCAGGACTTTGGCTAGGCCACTCCAAAGTCTTCATTTTGTTTTTCTTCAGCCATTCGGTGGTGGACTTGCTGGTGTGTTTAGGATCATTGTCCTGCTGCAGAACCCAAGTTCGTTTCAGCTTGAGTACACGAACAGATGGTCGGACATTCTCCTTCAGGATCTCTTGGTAGACAGCAGAATTCATAGTTCCTTTTATCACGGCAAGTCTTCCAGGTCCTGAAGCAGCAAAACAGCCCCAGACCATCACACTACCACCACCATATTTTACTGTTGGTATAATGTTCTTTTTCTGAAATGCAGTGTTCCTTCTACGCCAGATATACTTGGACACACACCTTCCAAAGAGTTCCACTTTTGTCTCATCGGTCCACAGAATGTTGTCCCAAAAGTCTTGGGGATCATCAAGATGTGTTGTGGAGAAATTGAGACGAGCTTTGATGTTCTTTTTGCTCAGCAGTGGTTTTCTCCTTGGAACTCTGCCATGCAGGCCATTTTTGCCCAGTCTTTTCCTGATGGTGGAGGCATGAACGCTGACCTTAACTGAGGCAAGTGAGGCCTGCAGTTCCTTGGACGTTGTTGTGGGGTCTTTTGTGACCTCTTGGATGAGTCGTCGCTGCGCTCTTGGGGTAATTTTTGGGCGGCCGGCCACTCCTGGGAAGGTTCACCACTGTTCCATGTCTTCGCCATTTGTGGATAATGGCTCTCACTGTGGTTCGCTGGATTCCCAAAGCTTTGGAAATGGCTTCATAACCCTTTCCAGACTGATAGATCTCAATTACTTTCTTTCTCAATTGTTCCTGAATTTCTTTGGGTCTCGGCATGATGTGTAGCTTTTAAGGATCTTCTGGTGGACCTTACTGTGTCAAGCAGCTCCTATTTAAGTGATGCCTTGATTGTGAACAGGTGTGGCAATAATCAGGCCTGGGTGTGGCTAGAGAAATTGAACTCAGGTGTGGACAACCACAGTTATAGTATGTTTTAACAAGGGGGGCAATCCCTTTTTCACACAGGGCCACGATGGTTTGGATTTTTTTTCACCTTTAATAATAAACACCTTCATTTACAAATTGCATTTTGTGTTTACTTGTGTTGTCCTTGACTATTGTTTAAATTGGTTTGATGTTCCGAAACACTTAAGTGTGACAAACATGCAAAGGAACAGGAAATGAGGAAGGGGGCAAACACTTTTTCACGCCACTGTATATATATATATAAAGTTCAAGGGGTGAGGTGTCCTGAATGGTCTCCACTTTAAATCGTGCTAGCAGTCTAGTCCTTCCACGGACCATAATGATAAACACAAAAGGGGATTGCCGCTCAAGAAAAATGTATTTACGATGAAAAAATGTTACATCAAATACCAGATACAGCTGTTGACATTTTGGGCTCCAATAGATAACGCCCTTCCTCATAACCACATATCTGCAACTGGCAATACACATCATTCAATACATATAGTTCGTTAACATAAGCCATTAATTAAATTATTAGTAAGCTGAACTCAACTAATCTATACACAACACTATATTCTTAATCATTCCGTTAATCACTTTAGATAGCTGGAGCGACTTTCAGGTCAGAGGTGCATTTGATTCCTCACTAGGCAAAAAAAAAAAAAAAATTCATCAGTTCATCTACAGCAGGGGTGCCCTCTGATGTTGCCCGTGACCTTCAGCTCTAGGATGGAAAAGAATAGAATACTGTTATTAAAGGTCATTTTATTACCAAAATCAGTGTATATATATATATATGCATATGTTTTCTGCAGTGGTTACTGGGCTGCTTTAAAACGGATCCACAGGTGCAGAGCATTGCACCTGCCGGTTACCTGCACTGAGCCATAGACTTCTGTTATTACCTGCGAGTTTTGTAAGCTTTCTGAAAGTGCACCAAACCTGCAGAATATAATAAAAGTCTATTGCAAAGTGCAGAAAAGCCAAACGTGCATCAGTGTGAAAGCAGCCTTGGGCCCCTTTCACACGGTCAGTCCGGCAGTCTGACCAAATGGACCCATCCATTCACCTCATATGCAGAGCAGACACGGACATGCCATCCACCCGCTCCACTCATTGTGGCCCGCGACCAGTTACCAAGTCGCTTAAGTGGACCTCGCTCTTTAAAAGGTTGGGCACCCCTGATCTACAGGATAAAAATATATCTATAACTTTTTACATATTCCCTTGTGAGTGAGCACCAGTCTGAATTACTGGAATCACAGGAACGATGGCCACAGGTGGTTCGTTTTCCTACGCGGATGAGGATGCAACACGGATATACACAGGCACTACAGGATTGCGGAAATTTCTCCTGGACAGTTCATCACTACAATTGACACGCAAATTGGAGAAGGTATTGCAAAAATCTATATCAATGGAGCTTCACCAAGTGACATTGGTGGAATACTATAGGTCACAGCTGATACCCCGAGGACTTTATTTGCCAAGGATGAGGAATATAAGAAACGGTTTACACAAATCATTAATAAATGTTCTTTTGATCTTATAATGTTGACAGTGGAATTCTTGTTATTTAATGGTCTTTATTAGGTTTTTTTTTCACAAAAATTAAATATAAAAGTATAGGACAAAAACATTAATATCTCTTATACATTTGAACATATGTTAAATAATTACTTAAGTGGTTACATTAGCATAACTCAGGTCGCTCCTAAACTAAAACAAACAATGAAGAAGCTCCAAGTATTCATCTCCCCTTGGTCATGCATTTAGTGACTCAGTCTAGTCGAATATTCATAGTACGATATCAATCTCTGTCCTCCCCCTTTGCTTACCCCAACCTTCCCACATATGACAAAACAAGGACACTACAAGACAGGACAACAAAGCAAAAACAAA
Source organism: Lithobates sylvaticus (assembly GCA_028564925.1). Classification (NCBI taxonomy): domain Eukaryota; kingdom Metazoa; phylum Chordata; class Amphibia; order Anura; family Ranidae; genus Lithobates; species Lithobates sylvaticus. The sequence goes on along the minus strand of CM053026.1, from coordinate 571,015,443 downwards.
ACAAAAAAGAAAGAAAGAAGAAGAAAAAAAAAGGGAGGGGGAGACCCCCCTTCCATACTTCACATCTTCACACCCCTCTCCCTCCCACCTCCAGGGTATAGCATTCCTCTATAATGATTGCCTGAGAGTCTCCCCCTCTTTTGAATTAATAAAGAGATTCCATGTGGACCATGTTTTCCGGTAGGTCTCTCTTTTCTGTCGAGCTGTCCATACAGTGAAAGTAGAATTCTTACAAAAAGAAAGCATTACTGTTACCCAAGAAATCACAGAATTGGAAAAACAATTGTCTGAATTATTGGGACAGCAGGATTTTCTCAAAACTAAAATGGATTTGGAGGAAAAACTGGCTACACACCAGAAGTCTATTGAAACACGTAAATGTACCAAAATGGACCGTGAAGATTATATATATATATATATATATATATATATATATATATATATATTGTAACATCGGGGGGTGGTTTTAGCTTAAGGGTAGAGCACACCAGTGAGAAGAGTCAACGCTAGTTGTGCCTTTTAAGGGCTTGTTGGCCCACTTTTATTAAATGAAAAGAAAACAAGTCCAATAACAGAAGGGTTTCCCACACAGGGGTTTCAGCTTTCCACAGCAAACACTGTAAGTTAAACAGAACATACCAAGCCACCTGGCTCTCTTTAGCAGCACTGCTTCTCAGGCTTGTGCTTCAGCCCTCTCGGCTTTATAACGGAGTTCCTGTACACTCTGTACCTCAGCACACTTTCAGCTTCCTTGCTGTTCCAGCCCACAGGCTTGGACCCTCTGTCTGCTCTGACAGACAGAACTGTGCAGACATGCACACTTCTCCCTTGCTTGCCTGGACTTCTCGGGAGGGTGGAGCCCAGAACCATGGTCAGGTGTGTACAAATAGCCCAGCACACACACACCTGACCAGTCAGTATGCTGGTGGATCTCAAGACCTGGACCTAGGACTGGGGATTTCATCCCACCCGGATCGCTATGAAATCCCCGGGATCCAGATCCCAAAACGTATTTTAGTAAATAATGAGGAAACTGAAAAGCCAGATAAGCAAATAAACTGGAGCCCCTCAACCTGCCTGGTTGAGAATCCTTCATCCATACACTGGTGGGGTACCCCACTACCACATATCCCCCCTTTGTTTCGATCCGGAGGGAGGAACATCAGCACGTCAGTACGTCAGCCACGTAGGCCCAACCTTTTTTCCGGGGGAACTTCCAGGCACGTCCCACCCTGGATCTTAACAGGGTCCTATATTTTCCCATCCTCACTTTGGCATGACCATGAAAGCTACCATCCACATGGTCCACATCTTGTCCCATCAGGTGAATTTCTCCATGTCCCCTTGCTGCATCTACTTGGGTTCTACAAAGACACTCCCATGCCTTTTTACGAGTGCGCTTCCAAAAGCGATGTTTTCCCACTTCTCTTGGGCCTACACTAGTCCCTTTACCAATCTTGGTACCTTTTTGCACATGAGGTTGATTTCTGAATTTTACGGGTCCAATACCATTAAGGTTATAAAGTGCTCCCTCAATTTCCACTAGACCACCCCTTTTCTCTTTACTTAATTTAGAAGGAACCACCTTTTTAAACACTGGTTTAATGATAAGTGGGGGCTCTTTTAATAGGGTGACACTGGTCCTTCTCTGTACTCCAAGTACGGGCACCCTCTTACTGTCCAAACTTAGCGTCACTTGTTTCTTCATGTACACTGCATGCTTATTTTTGTCAGTTTCATCACTAACATCCTCATATGACTGCAGCCTCATCCTAGTCTCCCTCTGAAGGACATACTGACTGTCTTGCGACTTTAAGGTTTTAAAGTCATGCGACACCTTGCTGAGCTCTGGGCCATTTTCCTGCGACCATTGTTTATCATCGCGATCCTTCTCAGACCTTAGAAATTTCTCAAACCTCAGGAAATCTTCCCCAGAAATACCCTCCTGAACCTGTAGGGGGCCTAATTCTGCTGTATCTTTTACCTCTCCTGTGTCAATCATACCATTCCCAATCTCATTACAATTTTCAGGGTTTGCTACAACCAGATCAACTTGACCAAGATCTTCAGGTCTACCATTACTTTTGTTGTCACCCATGGTAACCAAACCCTTACAAATTGACAATGCACTGCATTTTTCATCACGGTCAGAAATATCAATGCATTTGTCATATTTCATTTCACTCATGTTTGGCAGGGCAGTGTCTGGAGAGGAACTGCACCCAGCAGAGTGGTTGTCTACGGCAGCTTCACTATACACCAACTCCACTGGCATGAGATCCTCTGCCAACAACTGTGACTACAATCACTTCATTTATTGCTGTGCCATCTGGCACTTCCACCAACACCAGCTCATTTGGCATGGCATTATCCATTACCACATCATTGGGCCCTTTGTGGATCACAGACATGACCTCTTCTGTGCATTCAACCTTACTTGGCATTTCCATCTCATGAGCACCATCATCTGTAGTAGCAAGTGCACCCTTGCATACAAGTTGCTCTGCAGGCCCTTCATCTGGCACTGCAGAAGTCATGTCTGCTCCACTTTTACCAACAGAGGCCTTTTCCAACAAAGCCAACAGGCTTTTTGTCCACCTGTCCCAATCTGTTATCTCTGTGCTCCCAGAGGTACCACACAGTACCGCTCCTACTGTACAAGGAGATCCAGAGGGACAGAGTGGTTAAGCAACAGACACATTGCACATATCACTTTGGTTCAAATAAGATTTTGGCACTACATTTTTAACCATAGCAGACTGAAATACCACACCTTCACCACCTTGCTCTGGTGGTGCTTCATTAAACGCATTAGAGCTTTGATACCTGTCATTGCCATACTGCATTAACCCATTTCCACCATGAGTGTTTTCAAACATTTCAGTTTTAACATTTAACATCCTGTCATCACTATGTTCAGGTACCCTCTTATCCCTCAGAGCAGCACCAAAGCTGTCCCAGGCAACCTCCGGCTCCAAACGCAGAGCTCCCTGGGGGTTTCTAGGGACACCTCTGTGGCCTTCGTCACAGTTGCTAGGGGAGATAGCACATCTTTAACCACATTCACAGCAAGGTTTTTATCTCTAGTGAGCTGCACTAGCCCATTCACTTTAGCCAACACAATATTAGGAATTTTACCCATCATCTTGTCACATTCAAGTTTACCACTTGCCTCCCCACTGGACAGGGCACTGCAGCGAGGCAAGTTCTTTTCCAAACAGACAGTGGATCTCCCATTTGGGGTCACTTCAACTCCAGTGTGCACAGTCACATATTCAGTCTCTTCTATGCATTTACCAGCACCAGTCTTTTTCAACATCAACCCAGCGGTTCCAGGCATTATTTCATTAAAGACAGTCTTACCCACTGCAGTAGTAGGGGTCACCATCTTCATTTGAGTACGTTGTCTCACAAACCAGTCCTCTGCTGCACTTTTACTGGCCCACTCTTCCTGGTGGCCACCGGATGAAATTACAGCAGGCATCTCCAACTGTTTAGCACCCCCTGCCGACACAACAGGAAAATCCTCATTGCCAGGGGTGATTGCAAACATATTTGCACAGGAATCTGGGCCTGGAGATAAAGACTTTTGCTCAGGAACACCATCTCCAGTGGTATCCCATAACCTAGGGCAAAAAAAACATGTCGTGCCCCAGATGTCCACATTCCAGGCATGGTACTGGATGATTTTTTTTCAGGTAACCTTCCACCTGGTAATTTTGAAATGCATACGCATCTTTAGGTGGAAGCTTAGCTACATATGCCCTGTAGCTCCTCCTTTCCTTTGGCAATCTTTCTCCCGTCACCATGGGAGACCGCACTCTCCCAGCAGAGCTTTGCTGATTCTCCCAAACACTTTGATGCATTGTGGCTTTCAACTTGCCACGACTCTCTGCAGGCAATACTTTTCTCATGTGGTCTGCAGACTTGACATCACCGTCGTTGCTATGGGTAACCACATACCTCTCCAACTTCCAGTCAGGCTGTCGGTCCATGATGCGATGGAATTTTCCTCTAAGAAGGATTTCCTCTTTAAACTTGTGGTAGTCATCCTGGTCCCCGTCCATCAAATGGTAAACCGACCGGAACTCTATCCATAATAAGGTTTGCAGCAGTTTTGGCCACCGGTCCCTAGGCCATTTTCTCTTTACAGCAACTTTTTCAAATCTTACAACCTCCTCTGTAGGCAGCATGGGTTGCATATAGTCAGAGGCCAAGATCTGAGCCCCTTGCACGGCGCCACACTCTTTGCCATTCCGCTTGAACCATTCATTCACTGTCTCACACATCACTGGCCCCTTTTGACTGGCCCTCCAAGGTGGAGACATCTTCTCAGGCCACGCTGAGCTCACTTCCCCTTTAACTTGATTTAACATGAACTTCTTGTGTTTTGACTGCCGCATCCTTGCAGTCACATGCACAGCAGCTTGTTACACAGTTCACAGCATAAAAAAAAAATTCTCACAGGTGCACTACCTGCACACAATGCAACACAGTCAATTGAACTCCTGCACAATACAGTTTTCCTGGCTGCCACACACAGCTAGCAGCAGTTCATAAAAAGACTCACTACTGGCGCGGAGACCGGATTTCACCGTCTGTATGCCCGCATTCGAACACCACTTGTAACATCGGGGGATGTTTTAGCTTAAGGGTAGAGCACACCAATGAGCAGAGTCAACGCTAGTCGTGCCTTTTAAGGAATTGTTGGCCCACTTTTATTAAATGAAAAGAAAACAAGTCTAATAACAGAAGGGTTTCCCACACAGGGGTTTCAGCTTTCCACAGCAAACACTGTAAGTTAAACAGAACATACCAAGCCACCTGGCTCTCTTTAGCAGCACTGCTTCTCAGGCTTGTGCTTCAGCCCTCTCGGCTCTATAACGGAGTTCCTGTACACTCTGTACCTCAGCACACTTTCAGCTTCCTTGCTGTTCCAGCCCACAGGCTTGGACCCTCTGTCTGCTCTGACAGACAGAACTGTGCAGACATGCACGCTTCTCCCTTGCTTGCCTGGACTCCTCGGGAGGGGGGAGCTCAGAACCATGGTCAGGTGTGTACAAATAGCCCAGCACACACACACCTGACCAGTCAGTATGCTGGTGTATCTCAAGACCTGGACCCAGGACTGGGGATTTCATCCCACCCGGATCGCTACGAAATCCCCAGGCTCCAGATCACAAAACGGATTTTAGTAAATAATGAGGAAACTGAAAAGCCAGTTTCCTCCCAAATAAGCAAATAAACTGGAGCCCCTCAACCTGCCTGGTTGAGAATCCTCCGTCCATACACTGGTGGGGTACCCCACTACCACAATATATATATATAATAATTATATATATATATATATATATATATATATATATATATATATATATATATATATATATATATATATATATATATATATATATATATATATAATTGAATCATAATTGAATCACTTCTGAGCCAGATTCAAGAACCCAAGATATAATCAACAGTTGTCCACATGTAATTCATCTATGACATCCACTGGCTCATCGACGAATGCCCCCGGAGGATCTTTTTTGGTCCGTGGCCCCCAAATCTAAAAGCAGGAGGCGAGGAGGTAAGAAGCACCAAAGGCGCAACAACAAGATCGATTGCCAGCAGGACTCACAACAGACAGAGGACTTAATCCCTTATGTGGTACATAATATTTCATCTTTTTCTTTGAGTACTATAGAGATTCAGGTTTTAAACAAAGGACTATATTTTTGCCCTAATGAGAGAATTAAAACAGGATTTGTATCGGTTTTACAGAAATATACGTTTAAAGGCCTTTTATTCATCTAGACCGACAGTGAACAGTGGCAGCCCTTTGAAATGATCTATTTCTAATTTAGGATTAAAAAATAAAATACATTTTGTGCCTCCTACAAGTTGTTCAGCTGCTGAACTGTTCATTAGTGGGGTGGAGGCGGATGTAGAGCAATTTTTGCATGACCACTCCAGAAGGGACCATAGACAGAACAATTTAAATCAGGAAGAATTCACTGCTTTATCATCTTTGTCTTTGAGAAAGGAAATTACTATTAAACAGCGGATAAGGGTGGTTCAATAGTTATTAGGGATACTGCCAAATATGAAGGAGAAATACAGAGGCAGTTAGCTGACACCGATGTTTACATGCTATTGTATAGCAATCCCACTACACGCGTTTTAACTAAAATAAAAAAAGTTGTAAAACAGACTGTACAGGCAGGAATAATAGATACTAATACAGAAAAAAATTTGATTCCAGAACATCCTATTTACCCCTATTTTTAGTGTTACCAAAAGTACACAAAGACCCACAAAATCCTCCGGGTCGCCCAATTGTCTCCAGTATGAATTTGGTTACCATGCCAATAGCCAAGTATTTAGACAAATGCCTCACTCCATTTATCATAAACACTCAATCTTATATCCGAGATACTTAAAACTTTTTATATTAAATTGAAAATTAAATTCTTCCGTCAGGAGCAATGTTGGTAACTTGGGATGTAGCCAATCTCTATACAGCCATCCCACACACTCTAGGTCTTGAAGCTTGCCGATGCTTGTTAAAAAACTCAAAACAGTATGATGCTTCTCGTATTGTATTCCTTTTGGAAAATAGTTTTAGAGGAGAATTTTTTCCTCTTTAACCACTTGCCGACCGCCCCATGTAGATATACGTCGGCAGAATGGCACGTACAGGCAGAACCACGTACCTGTACGTGCCATTCTTCAGGCGGTTGGGGGGTCCGATCGGACCCCCCTCCGCCGGCGGGGACGGTCGGCATCGCTTCAGGAGCGATCCGGGACGAGGGGACGGCCAGTGGTTTCTGGCCACCCCCTCGCGATCGCTCCTGGCGAATGAAAAGCTTCCCCTTCCTGTCTATTGTATAGACAGGAAGGCGGAAGTGATGTCACGCTCGGTGCGCCGGTCTATGTGACCGGAACGCCGAGCAGAGAAGATGTAAAGGTTAGTGCACAAACAGTACACTGACACCAGTACACATAGGCACACAATCCACCCCCCTGTCACCCCCAGATCACCCCCCAGATCACCCCCTCCCCCCCCAGTCACAGTGTCACTAATTGCAGTGATCATTTATTTACTGATCACTGCATTTAGTGTCAGTGTGACTGTAATAACTGTCAGGGCAGTTAGTTTTAGGTCCTAGGTAGCCCCCTACCCCCCCCTAATAAAGGTTTAACCCCCTGATTGCCCCTAGTTAACCCCTTCACCCCCTTTTGCCAGTGTCACTAAGCGATCGTTTTTCTGATCGCTGCATTGTGTCGCTAGGTAACCATTTTTTTTTTTATTTTAACCGCCATGTTTTATATAGGTTCATAAATAGTTTTATAGGTCAGGTACCCCCATATTACAACCTAAATAAAGGTTTTAACCCCCTGATTGCCCCTAGAGTTAACCCTTTCACCAGTAATCACCGTATAACTGTCACTGGTGACGCTGGTTAGCCAGTTAGTTATTTCGTTATTTAGGTTCCCCGTCAGGTTTTTATATAGCGTCAGGTACCCCCATATATTACCTAATAAAGGTTTAACCCCCTGATTGCCCCTAGTTAACCCTTTCACCCCCTTTTGCCAGTGTCACTAAGCGATCGTTTTTCTGATCGCTGCATTAGTGTCGCTAGGTAACCAGTTTTTTTTTAGGTTAACCGCCATGTTTATATAGGTTCATAAATAGGTTTATAGGTCAGGTACCCCCATATTACAACCTAAATAAAGGTTTTAACCCCCTGATTGCCCCTAGAGTTAACCCTTTCACCAGTGATCACCGTATAAAATGTCACTGGTGACGCTGGTTAGCCAGTTAGTTATTTCGTTATTTAGGTTCCCCGTCAGGTTTTTATATAGCGTCAGGTACCCCCATATATTACCTAATAAAGGTTTAACCCCCTGATTGCCCCTAGTTAACCCTTTCACCCCCTTTTGCCAGTGTCACTAAGCGATCGTTTTTCTGATCGCTGCATTAGTGTCGCTAGGTAACCAGTTTTTTTTTTGTATTACTGTTACGGGTGACGCTGGTTAGTTAGCTTGTTTTTTATACTGTCAGGGCACCCGCCATTTATTACCCAATAACGGTTTAACCCCCTGATCGCCCGGCGGGTGATATCAATTAGGTTTTAGGGTCAAATAAGGTCTGCGTCGCCCCAGGTTAGTGCCAGTACCGCAAACACCCACGCGCAAAGCATACACCTCCCTTAGTGGTACAGTATCTGAACAGATCAATATCTGATCTGATCAGATCTATACTAGCGTCCCAGCAGTTTAGGGTTCCAAAAAAAACCGCATTGTTAGCGGGATCAGCCCAGATACCTGCTAGCACCTGCGTTTTCCCCCTCCGCCCAGCCCAGCCCACCCAAGTGCAGTATCGATCGATCACTGTCACTTACAAAACACTAAGCACACATAACTGCAGCGTTCGCAGAGTCAGGCCTGATCCCTGCGATCGCTAACATTTTTTTTGTGGTAGCGTTTTGATTCAGTCGCTAACAGTCAGGAGCTTTTTTACCTGTGAATCTCAAAAAAATAAAAAAAACAAAAATAGTTGTCGTTTTTATTGTTCTCTCTCTCTCTCTATTGTTGCTCTTTTTTTACTCCATTCTATTCTGCAATGTTTTATTATGTTTTATCATGTTTTATCATGCTTGCTTTTCAGGTATGTAATTTTGTTTACTGTGTTTTTAGTGTTAAGCATTTTTTTGTTTTCAGGTGCGCCATTCAGTTGCAGCGCGGATTTATTTATCTTGACAGCAACAGCGTTTGCTCCCACGATACATAAAGCCGCGACTCCAACGCTGTAGGAGGTGATTTCACCACCACAGTTAAAAAAAAGAGCATATGTGCCGAAGCATGGGGGCAGCAGGGGGGGCGGAGGAGCGATTGGCTCCTAATGCCACGTACATACGGTCGAAATTCCGACCGTGTGTACACAGCATAACTTTTGCGGGAGGATGCCCCCATGCATCGGCATATATAAATGGTGCATGTATGCCCATCATTAGAAGTGGGTGGATGAAGGGAGGTATTCTAATGGTGGGCATACCCACCAATCAATCTCTTTTTTTCGTTCAGCCAAGAGGCTGCATGAAAAAAAAAAAGATTACAATATATGTCCAGTATGTTGCTGGACTTTGAATGGTTATACCAGAATGATGCCTGCAGGTTTAGGTATCATCTTGGTATCATTCTTTTCAGCCAGTGATCGGCTTTCATGTAAAAGCAATTCTAGCGGGTAATTAGCCTCTAGACTGCTTTTACAAGCAGTGGGAGGGAATGTCCCCCCTCCGGATATAAACCGCGCCATTGGGAAATTGGGAAAGCATTTTATCACACCAATCTTGGTGTGGTCAGATGCTTTGAGGGCAGAGGAAAGATCTAGGGTCTAATAGACCCCATTTTTTTCAAAAAAAGAGTACCTGTCACTGCCTATTGCTATCATAGGGGATATTTACATTCCCTGAGATAACAATAAAAATCATAACAAAGAAAAAAAATGGAAGGAACAGTTTAAAAATAGAATAAAAAAGCTAAATAAATAAAAAAAAAACTAAAAAAAAAAAAAAAAAGCACCCCTGCCCCCCCTTCTCTTGCGCAAAGGCGTACACAAGCGTTGGTCTGGCGTCATATGTAAACAGCAATTGCAGCATGCATGTGAGGTATCACCGCGAAGGTCAGATCGAGGGCAGTAATTTTAGCAGTAGACCTCCTCCGTGAATCTAATGTGGTATCATGTAAAGGCTTTTAAATGCTTTTAAAAATGTATGTAGTTTGTCGCCACTGCGTGTTTGTGCGCAATTTTAAAGCATGTCGTGTTTGGTATCCATGTACTCGGCCTAAGATCATATTTTTTATTTCATCAAAAATTTGAGCAATATAGTGTGTTTTAGTGCATTAAAATAAAAAAAAGTGTATTTTTTCCACAAAAAATGCGTTTGAAAAATCGCTGCGCAAATACTGTGTGGAAAAAAAAAATGCAACACCCACCATTTTAATCTGTAGGGCCTTTGCTTTAACAATATATATAGTGTTTGGGGGTTCAACGTAATTTTCTTGCAAAAAAAAAAATGTTTTCATGTAAACAAAAAGTGTCAGAAAGGGCTTTGTCTTCAAGTGGTTAGAAGAGTGGGTGACGTGTGACATAGGCTTCTAAATGTTGTGCATAAAATGCCAGGACAGTTCAAACCCCCCCCAAATGACCCCATTTTGGAAAGTAGACACCCCAAGCTATTTGCTGAGAGCAATGTTGAGCCCATTAAATATTTTTTTTTTTTGTCCCAAGAGATTGAATAATGAAAAAAAAAAAAAAAAAAAAAATATATATATTTTTTTTTTACAAAAAGTTGTCACTAAATGATATATTGCTCAAACATGTCATGGGCATATGTGGAAATACACCCCAAAATACATTCTGTTGCTTCTCCTGAGTACGGGGATACCACATGTGTGGGACTTTTTGGGAGCCTAGCTGCGTACGGAACCCCAAAAACCAAGCACCGCCTTCAGGCTTTCTAAGGGAGTAATTTTTTTATTTCACTTCTCACTGCCAATCACAGTTTCGGAGGCCATGGAATGCCCAGATGGCATAAAACCCCCCAAAATGACCCCATTTTGGAAAGTAGACACCCCAAGCTATTTGCTGAGAGGTATTGTGAGTATTTTGCAGATGTCGCTTTTTGTCACAAAGTTTTGAAAATTGAAAAAAGAAAAAAAAAAATTTTTCTTTCTTTACTTTCTTCATTTTCAAAAACAAATGAGAGCTGTAAAATACTCACCATGCCTCTCAACAAATAGCTTGGGGTGTCTACTTTCCAAAATGGGGTCATTTGGGGGGGTTTTGTGCTATTTTGGCATTTTATGGCCTTCGAAACTGTGATAGGTAGTGAGGAGTGAAATCAAAAATTTGCACCCTTAGAAATCCTGAAGGCGGTGCTTGGGTTTCGGGGCCCCGTACGCGGCTAGGCTCCCAAAAAGTCCCACACATGTGGTATCCCCATACTCAGGAGAAGCAGCAAAATGTATTTTGGGGTGCAATTCCACATATAACTATGGCATGTGTGAGCAATATATCATTTAGTGACAACTTTTTGAAGAAAAAAAAAATTATTTTTTATTTTTGTCTTTATTCAATCACTTGGGACTAAAAAAAAAAATATTCAATGGGCTCAACATGCCTCTCAGCAAATAGCTTGGGGTGTCTACTTTCCAAAATGGGGTCATTTGGGGGGGTTTTGTACTTCTCTGCCATTTTAGCACCTCAAGAAATGAAATAGGCAGTCATAAATTAAAAGCGGTGTAAATTCCAGAAAATGTACTCTAGTTTGTAGACGCTATAACTTTTGCGCAAACCAATCAATATACGCTTATTGGCATTTTTTTTACTAAAGACATGTGGCTGAATACATTTTGGCCCAAATGTTTGACTAAAATTGAGTTTATTAGATTTTTCTTATAACAAAAAGTAGAAAATCTCTTTTTTTTTCAAAATTTTCGCTCTTTTTTTTTTTTTTCCGTTTATATCGCAAAAAATAAAAATCACAGAGGCAATCAAATACCATCAAAAGAAAGCTCTATTTGTGGGAAGAAAAGGACGCAAATTTCGTTTCGTTACAAAATTGCATGACCGCACAATTACCAGTTAAAGTAGTGCAGTGCGAAATTGAAAAAAGACCTCTGGTCCTTAAGCTGACAATTGGTCCGGGGCTGAAGTGGTTAAAGACACGCACTATCTTCAATGCACCGGCACAGCGATGGGTTTGAATGTTGCCCCCCCCCCCCCCCCCCATATGCCAACTCATTCAGGGATATGCTTGAACATGCATTTATTTCTCACTGCATGTTGTTTACCGACAATTGTATAGTGTGGTTTAGATTTATAGATGATGCATTTGGCATATGGGTGGACGACCGAAAGTCATTATTTTTATTTAATTCTTATTTGAACAATTTAATCCCAGGTTTGAAATTTAACATGTCCATCTCTGATACAGCTACTCCATTCTTGGATACATTATTCTATATACAAGATGATCACATTGTGAGCAATTTGTATCGCAAAACCGACGGATCGGAATCATTTGCTACATTACTCTAGTTTCCACCCGCCTGGAGTATTTAAGTTCATACCTAGGAGTCAGCTGAAACGGGTATCTAGAATTACCAATAAATCTATTTTCAGAGAAGAAAGCTTGGATGAAATGGAAGGCAGAAAACACTGGTCTGGGGCGTGGCCAGGACGGGCATGTGAGAAGACGTATGTCTCACAGCTCCCGCACAACACAGCGTACCGATCCTCTCCCAGCAGCGATCTAACGCCCAGAAACGGCTCTCCAGCTGGATCCCGACAGCGGCAACCCTCCGGACCACCCGCCGGCCCTCTGCACCCGAGGAAAGGGTAAAAAAACGGCCTCCTCCATGAGCTCCGAATTCCAAGATGGCGCCGCCGCGGCCCTGGCACAGCGCACACCGAGGGGAGCAGACAAGCCCAGAGGGGAATCCAGCAGAAAGGCACCAAAGGCTGCGGGTAAGGAGTACCCCAGAGACATGACCTACTATGCCCAAAAGCTGGGGGGATCCCTGGAGCAGATGGCAGAGGGGGGCTCTGTACATAACCATGAGGCACCACAGGGCCCAGCAATACGAAACTACATGAGGCAGTCAGCAGGAGAGGCAGAGGGACAGGGAGAGCAGGACTGTACTGTTGAGCAGCATCATCCCTCACACACAGACATGGCAGCAGAGGAGAGTGAACAACCAACCCTGGCAGAGATACTGAGGGCTGTGCATGTGTGCACGGCCTCAGTGAATACCCTTAAAGAACAGTTTGGGGGACTGAGGGAGGAAGTTTCCCTGCTGAGGCAGGATATGCAAAAAATCAGAGAACGCACAACTGCGGTGGAAAGCAGGGTGAGCGATGTAGAAGACAGACTCCCCCCAGTTGCTCGAGAGGCTCATGCGGCACATCAGCTGGCCAAAGAAACTAACAACAGAGCAGACGATATCAAGAACCGCCTGAGACGGAACAACGTACGCATTGTGGGACTGCCCGAGAAGACTGAGGGGAAGGACCCTACCACATTCGTGGAGGGATGGCTGCAAGAGTTGTTTGGCAAAGAAGCGTTCTCTCCATTTTTTACGGTGGAGAGAGCCCACCGCACACCGGGCCGCCCTCCGCAACCGGGTGCCCCCCCCCAGGCCCATCCTAGCCCGACTCCTGCACTACAGAGACAGGGAAGCGGTACTTAGACAGGCCAGAGAAAAGGCTAATGTCCAGGTGAATGGGGTACGGGTATCCTTCTATCCGGACTTCTCTGCGGAAGTGCAGAGACGACGGGCCAAGTTTGCAGATGTAAAGAGGAGGCTGAGAGCTCTGCAGCTTCCATATGCCATGTTATACCCCGCCAAGCTGCGAGTTACCGCCAATCGACAAACCCACTTTTTTGAATCGGCCCAAGATGCTGCAATATGGCTGGATCGGAATGAGCAGGCTCTAAGACACCGTGGCAGAGAGGAAGAGGGAGACTGATTTGCTACCAGCTGCGGCCGGATACCACGATGAAGAAACTACATACTGGATGTACCGACGAGATGTACCTGGAGAGCTCATATTTTGTTTAACTTTTTCTTTCTACCCCTGAGTTTCCCCTGCAACTGCGCTTGTTTACGCTTTGTTTGGCTTGACAGGATATTGATCGTTTTGATCCCGATGGAAGGACTTGATCAAAGGGGGAAACTCAGGTTTGGAGTTGCTGGGAGACATAATACTACCATGTGAGTCTCGAGCTACCTTGTGAAGAGGCAAGGAAAATGCGTTCTTTCTACGTGAGAAGTGGAAAAAAAGTGCTAAAAACTTTTTGTTTTCAAGTTAGAGCAATCTGGCCTGTCACGTTGACGGCCTGGACTCATGTTTGTCTTAGGTGTTTAACGTTCTTTTTCCACAGGCTTCGACTGGAGGACACGGGACTATGGTACTGGCATTTCCTAATTGAGGGTAAACTTGAGATACCTAAACTGTGGCACATGCCCATTCTTGTTCTGAACATGCTGAATTATGTCATCAACCCACATATCTTTTATTTGCCTACTTGCACCCTGGGGTTCATAGAAAATATAAATGTAAATGGCTGAAATGAACGTGGTGTCCTGGAATGTTAGAGGGTTAAGCTCCCCAATTAAACGTATGATGCTTCAAAATTGCATGCGCTTGTGGAATGGCGCCAAACTTTGTATTTAAAAATCCCCATAGTCGACGCTTTAACATTTTTTACTGGTTACATATTTTGACTTACAGAGGAGGTCTAGGGCTAGAATTATTGCTCTCGCTCTAACGTTCGCGGCGATACCTCACATGTGTGGTTTGAACACCGTTTTCATATGTGGGCGGGACTTACGTATGCGTTCGCTTCTGCGTACGAGCTCGCGGGGACAGGGCGCTTTAAATTTTTTTTTTTTCTTTTTATTGTTCATTTTATTTTATTTTTTTAGTTCAACAACTTTAAAAAAAAAGAAAAAAATATTTGATTACTTTTATTCCTATTACAAGGAATGTAAACATCCCTTGTAATAGGAATATGACACGATCGGACCTATTTACAGTGAGATATGGGGTCAATAAGACCCCACATCTCACCTCTAGGCTGGGAAGCCTAAAAAAAAAAAAAAAAAAAAAAACGATCACCGCTTCCCAGCGGAGGCGGCGCCGTTTTTTGAATGCAGAGGCCGGGCGTGACGTCATAACATTCAGATATACCCCTGAGACCAAAAAGACGTCATATGACGTATACTGGGTCTCAGGTGGTTAAAGAAGTTTCCCCCAGCCATATTGTGTTTCCAGGAAACACACTTGACTCCGGAAACTCAAAGATGTTTACAGTACTCGTGGGCGGGGAAGGTATACCACTCCACACACACCTCCTTCTCTAGGGGGGTGAGTGTGATAGTGCACAATGCCATAGATTTTCAGGAGTTTGACGTATGTATAGATGCTGAGGGGAGATACATCTTCATACACTGTCGCATTGGGTCGCTACACTGCATTTTAGCATGCATATATATTCCTCCACCGTTCACAGTGTTGGTGCTCCGGACCTTGTTGACTTATTTGGCTGGGAAGCCAGAACTACCGGTACTGATGGTGGGGGATTTCAATTGCTGGCAGAGTCCCTCGATGGACAGGCACCCAAGTCTGGGGGGGCCTGCCTCGTTGAGGGAGTCTCCATTGCTGAGGTTGTTTAACGAGGTGGGGTGGGTAGATATGTGGAGGCACAGGAACCCATTGGAGAAGCAGTTTTCCTGCTTCTCCAAAACGCACGGAACTCTATCCAGGATTGATTTAGCAGTGGGTAACCCTGCCATGCTCCCATCCGTCTCAGAGGTGACATACAGACCCCGCAGTGTATCCGACCACTCCCACATGGTGATTAGCTTGATTGTGGCACCGCTGTCAGGGTTGCCCAGGGCACCCTGGAAATGTAATGCCTTCTGGCTAAAGTTATTCTTATCGCCGGCAGAGATGGAGCGGAGCATGCAGGAATTCCTAGATAGGCAGGATTTTACTGAATCCCCCCTAACCCAATGGGATAGTTTTAAGGCTCACGTAAGGGGTTTACTAATCACGGAAATTACGAAGGTTAAAAGACAGTCTTCAGGACAGAGGGAGGATCTCGAGAAGTTGGTAAAGGATCTGGAGGAACAGTATGTTCAGGACCCCAAGGACTCTGCCAGGGAGTCATGGAAATCCGCTCAGGCTGCTTATGAGCGGCTGCTGTCCTCCACGGCAGAGAAGAAAAGATTATTTTCAAAAGTAACATTTTTTGAGGAAGGTGAAACTACGGGACGCCTGCTAGCCAAGATAGCAAACTCACAGCAAAGGTCACCAGTCATAGGGGCAATCAGAACACCGGAGGGTAGAATAGTGAGTTCCCCGGACAAAATCTTACAGGAACTAGCAGGGTTCTATGAGAAGCTTTACCTACCAACCGGGGAATATACCGCAGAGGATCTCATGGGATACCTACAGGGCATTAACTTCCCCCAAATTACTAACGAGCACAGACAGGCCCTGGATGCCCCACTTACAGTAGAGGAGTTACAAATGGCGCTGGCGGAGTTCCCTAATTGTAAGGCCCCGGGGTCAGACGGACTCCCCATAGAAATCTATAAACAATATGCCGATATTCTTCTCCCTAAATTGCTAGCGGTATTTGAGGCTGCTAGAGAAAATCAGTCCCTGCCCCCCTCCATGTCCACAGCAAACATTGTTCTTATATTGAAACCTGGGAAGGATCCCCTCGACCCGGGTTCATATAGGCCCATCTCCCTGCTACAGAGTGACGTCAAACTGTTGGCTAAAATTCTTGCACTTAGACTGAATAAGGTCATCACAACTATAATACACCCAGATCAGGCGGGGTTTATGCCTAATAAATCCACGGCAGTAAACCTCAGGAGGCTCTATTTGAACATTCAGTCCCAGGCAGATAATGTGGGCCAGAGGGCTTTGCTCTCGTTGGATGCTATGAAGGCCTTCGATAGCATCGAATGGGAGTACTTATGGGCCGTACTTCAGAGATTTGGATTTGGGGAAAAGTACATTTCCTGGGTCCGTTTGCTTTATTGTCAACCACAGGCAGCTATCAGGTCAGCAGGGAGAGTATCTCATACCTTTGCGCTGGGCAGGGGTACAAGACAGGGATGTCCGCTGTCCCCCCTGCTCTTCGCTCTAGCCATTGAGCCAATGGCTATCACAATTAGAGACCACCCGGGTATTACCGGCTTCCGTTATGGGGACACGCATGAGAAATTAATGCTCTATGCGGATGACACGATGATTCTGCTTGGGGACGTTGAAGGTTCCCTCAGGGAAACCATGTCGACCATAACGGAATTTGGAGGGTACTCTGGACTCCGGATTAACTGGTCAAAGTCCTCTCTAATGCTCATTGATGAACAGAGCAAGCCTCCCAATGATAGCTCCATACCCTTGGCCACTTCCTTTAGGTACCTGGGAATCCAGGTGACTCCCACAGTAAGGGATTATGGGGTATTGAACATCTCCCCACTATTACAGAGATTTCGGGACCGGATTAAAACGTGGAACTCACTCTGTCTGTCGATAGCTGGTAGGGTGAATCTGATCAAGATGATCCTTATGCCTCAGCTATTGTATGTACTCCACAATTCCCCAGTAGTGGTCCCATTGAAAACCTTTAGAATTGTGAACTCTCTATTCCGTTTACTAATCTGGAAAAAGCGCCCCCCCAGGATTAAACTCGAACATTTACAACGCCCTAAGGATGAGGGAGGGCTGGCCCTCCCGAACCCATGGCTATATTATCTGGCGGCACAGCTCCAACATTTAATAGGGACTATGGGGGGGGGGGAATCAGACAGACCAAGCAATACCCACAGCTCCTCAAAGGCTGTGATGTTGCACACGGTAAAAAGAGACTCCGTGCCAGCGGCACTCGAGGCTCTAGCCTTTAGTAAACCAAACAAGAAATACCCGACCTACAATTTACTCCAGAAAATCTGGAACAAAAGTAGATACATACAGGGAGTGACGGGATACACAGAATTCAGCCCAATATGGTCCAACGGAACGTACCCGGAAATTGCACAGATACAACACAGAGCTGCGTGGAAGAGATATGGAGTGGTATACATTCGGGAGATTTTTCATAACGGTATCCTACTGCCTTTCGAGGCTCTGCAAGACAGACATGGATTGCCGCACAGTATGCGTTTTTTTTACATGCAATTGCAACATGCGGTGAAGGCACAGAGTCGTGCCTCCGAGTGGGTTTCTTCGCCAACGCCACTATTTAACTTAATTTTGAGAGCAGCCAGTACCAAAGGTTTCATTTCTCAATGCTACGGTATGCTCCTGCGGTGCTACCTGAGTAAACACCCCCTGAGAATGCTGAGCAAGTGGGATGGAGATGTGGGGCCGATAGATGGAGAACAGTGGGAGGAGATTCTACAGGCAGTGCCCACATGTTCACTAAATGTATCGCAGAGGCTAACACAGTTATATCTTATCCTAAGGGTTTACTACACCCCGCATAGAATGCATAAAATGGGTCTTAGGCTTACCCCGATGTGCACAAGATGCAAGAGGGAACATGGTGACCTGATCCACCTACTGTGGAGGTGCCCGAAGCTCCACCCTTACTGGACTGGAGTTGTAGATACCATAAATAGGGTATTTCAGGTCTCTATGCCCACCGATCCCAAACACTGTTTGTTGAATATTCTGGAGGTCTTTGAATGGGAGGAAGGAGTAAGAACAGCTGTCATCAGAACTCTGCATTTAGCACGTAAGATAATAATGCTCCATTGGATATCGGAGGATCCGCCCACAGTCAAAGAATGGATTGCCGCAGTGGGGAATATGATTAGAATGGAGAAATTGGTGTATCAACATAGGGGATGCCCTAGAAAGTTTGAGAAACTATGGGGCCCGTGGCTGGATGTACCTGGACTAGTCCCGGTGGATCTAGTGATGGGAAGATTGCTGGGCATGAATGCTGGATAGGTGGACCTATGTGGATAATGGGTTAACTAGCACACGGAGAATAGACTATAAGGTTGGTGGGGAGTGGGGTAGGTAACAGCTATGAAGATATTGTAACCATTCGGTAATGAAAATGTGCAAAACATGCAATGTAAATGTGAAATGTTGAAGCCTGGTTATGTTTGTTTATGTTGAAGTTAATAAACTTTTCTTTGGATATAAAAAAAGAACTTCATTTTCTCAGGTTGTCGTAGTGTTGTA
>CM053026.1:570972788-570996184 GCA_028564925.1 Lithobates sylvaticus | reverse complement strand
AGAAATGAATGACCTTTTAATTTAGATTTAGATCAGTGAAAGTCCCTCTTGAATATAAATGACACACTATTGCTTTTCATGAACAAATTCAATTACACTTTAAAAAAATATTTATCTGTAAAAATATTTCATGGTAAAATATTTGTAAAAATTAATAAAATAAAATTCTTGGGATTTGCTAAAATACCCACAGATATAATTAGCTTTGAGCAAAAATTGAGGTTTAGAAACAGATCACTCAAAGAGATATTGTGGAATTCAAAACTATCATATGTTAGAATCCATAGCAGTAAAAACCTGGATATGTAAAAAAAAATCAGTTTTCTCCCTAAAGATCATAATATTATGAAATATTAAACAAGGAATCCTTTTACAAAATATTAAGAGTTCTATTATGAAAATGTATTGATTAGGGATGGGCCCGGTGCTCGATGCGAACCCACGTTCGCATCGAGCACCGGGCGTTCGCTCGCTCGGCGAGCCCAGAACTATTTTGGCCGCTCGCATCACGTTCGTGTGTTGCGAGCGGCCCCGCAATGCATTGCGGCCGGCGCGGCCGGCGCAGTGCATTGCTGGCTGATGATTGGCCAAGCATGCACTGTGACCCCGCATGCTTGGCCAATCACAGCCCCGGAAACTCGAAGAGCCATAATTGGCTACAGGCAGGACGCCTGTAGCCAATTACAGCTCAGGGGCTGTAGTACACGCCCCCCCCTATAAAAGGCCGCCACGCCGTCTGCGCCGGTCACATGCTGTTCCGGCGCAGATTGAGCAGGCTGATTCTGTGACACTCTGCTGGATTTAGTTAGGTAGAGAGATTCACTTACAGAGATTGAGTTAGATAGATTCAGTTACAAAGATTGATTGAGAAAGAGGGGCTTGTAGTGTGTTCGTGGCAGGCAGGCAGAGCTCCTATATTTTGTTACCAGAAGCACCTATAGGACTTGTAGTGTGTTCGTGGCAGGCAGGCAGAGCTCCTATATTTTGTTACCAGAAGCACCTATAGGACTTGTAGTGTGTTCGTGGCAGGCAGGCAGAGCTCCTATATTTTGTTACCAGAAGCACCTATAGGACTTGTAGTGTGTTCGTGGCAGGCAGGCAGAGCTCCTATATTTTGTTACCAGAAGCACCTATAGGACTTGTAGTGTGTTCGTGGCAGGCAGGCAGAGCTCCTATATTTTGTTCCCAGAAGCACCTATAGGACTTGTAGTGTGTTCGTGGCAGGCAGGCAGAGCTCCTATATTTTGTTCCCAGAAGCACCTATAGGACTTGAAGTGTGTTAGTCCCATCACACACACAGAGCTATATTTTCTTCCCAGAAGCACCTATAGGACTTGAAGTGTGTTAGTCCCATCACACACACAGAGCTATATTTTGTTCCCAGAAGCACCTATAGGACTTGAAGTGTGTTAGTCCCATCACACACACAGAGCTATATTTTCTTCCCAGAAGCACCTATAGGACTTGAAGTGTGTTAGTCCCATCACACACACAGAGCTATATTTTGTTCCCAGAAGCACCTATAGGACTTGAAGTGTGTTAGTCCCATCACACACACAGAGCTATATTTTCTTCCCAGAAGCACCTATAGGACTTGAAGTGTGTTAGTCCCATCACACACACAGAGCTATATTTTCTTCCCAGAAGCACCTATAGGACTTGAAGTGTGTTAGTCCCATCACACACACAGAGCTATATTTTGTTCCCAGAAGCACCTATAGGACTTGAAGTGTGTTAGTCCAATCACACACACAGAGCTATATTTTGTTCCCAGAAGCACCTATAGGACTTGAAGTGTGTTAGTCCCATCACACACACAGAGCTATATTTTCTTCCCAGAAGCACCTATAGGACTTGAAGTGTGTTAGTCCCATCACACACACAGAGCTATATTTTGTTCCCAGAAGCACCTATAGGACTTGAAGTGTGTTAGTCCCATCACACACACAGAGCTATATTTTGTTCCCAGAAGCACCTATAGGACTTGAAGTGTGTTAGTCCCATCACACACACAGAGCTATATTTTGTTCCCAGAAGCACCTATAGGACTTGAAGTGTGTTAGTCCCATCACACACACAGAGCTATATTTTCTTCCCAGAAGCACCTATAGGACTTGAAGTGTGTTAGTCCCATCACACAGACCTTTATTTCCTTCCCAGAAGCACCTATAGGACTTGAAGTGTGTTAGTCCCATCACACACACAGAGCTATATTTTGTTCCCAGAAGCACCTATAGGACTTGAAGTGTGTTAGTCCCATCACACACACAGAGCTATATTTTCTTCCCAGAAGCACCTATAGGACTTGAAGTGTGTTAGTCCCATCACACACACAGAGCTATATTTTGTTCCCAGAAGCACCTATAGGACTTGAAGTGTGTTAGTCCCATCACACACACAGAGCTATATTTTCTTCCCAGAAGCACCTATAGGACTTGAAGTGTGTTAGTCCCATCACACACACAGAGCTATATTTTCTTCCCAGAAGCACCTATAGGACTTGAAGTGTGTTAGTCCCATCACACACACAGAGCTATATTTTCTTCCCAGAAGCACCTATAGGACTTGAAGTGTGTTAGTCCCATCACACACACAGAGCTATATTTTCTTCCCAGAAGCACCTATAGGACTTGAAGTGTGTTAGTCCCATCACACACACAGAGCTATATTTTGTTCCCAGAAGCACCTATAGGACTTGAAGTGTGTTAGTCCCATTACACACACAGAGCTATATTTTCTTCCCAGAAGCACCTATAGGACTTGAAGTGTGTTAGTCCCATCACACACACAGAGCTATATTTTGTTCCCAGAAGCACCTATAGGACTTGAAGTGTGTTAGTCCCATCACACACACAGAGCTATATTTTCTTCCCAGAAGCACCTATAGGACTTGAAGTGTGTTAGTCCCATCACACACACAGAGCTATATTTTCTTCCCAGAAGCACCTATAGGACTTGAAGTGTGTTAGTCCCATCACACACACAGAGCTATATTTTCTTCCCAGAAGCACCTATAGGACTTGAAGTGTGTTAGTCCCATCACACACACAGAGCTATATTTTGTTCCCAGAAGCACCTATAGGACTTGAAGTGTGTTAGTCCCATCACACACACAGAGCTATATTTTCTTCCCAGAAGCACCTATAGGACTTGAAGTGTGTTAGTCCCATCACACACACAGAGCTATATTTTGTTCCCAGAAGCACCTATAGGACTTGAAGTGTGTTAGTCCCATCACACACACAGAGCTATATTTTGTTCCCAGAAGCACCTATAGGACTTGAAGTGTGTTAGTCCCATCACACACACAGAGCTATATTTTCTTCCCAGAAGCACCTATAGGACTTGAAGTGTGTTAGTCCCATCACACACACAGAGCTATATTTTCTTCCCAGAAGCACCTATAGGACTTGAAGTGTGTTAGTCCCATCACACACACAGAGCTATATTTTGTTCCCAGAAGCACCTATAGGACTTGAAGTGTGTTAGTCCCATCACACAGACCTTTATTTCCTTCCCAGAAGCACCTATAGGACTTGAAGTGTGTTAGTCCCATCACACACACAGAGCTATATTTTGTTCCCAGAGGCACCTATAGGACTTGAAGTGTGTTAGTCCCATTACACACACAGAGCTATATTTTCTTCCCAGAAGCACCTATAGGACTTGAAGTGTGTTAGTCCCATCACACACACAGAGCTATATTTTGTTCCCAGAAGCACCTATAGGACTTGAAGTGTGTTAGTCCCATCACACACACAGAGCTATATTTTCTTCCCAGAAGCACCTATAGGACTTGAAGTGTGTTAGTCCCATCACACACACAGAGCTATATTTTGTTCCCAGAAGCACCTATAGGACTTGAAGTGTGTTAGTCCCCATCACACAGAGCTCCTCTATTTTCTTTGCAGAAGCACCCATAGGACTTCTAGTGTGTTAGTGGCATCACACAGAGCTCCTATATATTTTCTTCTCAGCAGCACCCACAGGACTTCTTGTGTGTTAGTGGCATCACACAGAGCTCCTCTATTTTCTTTGCAGAAGCACCCACAGGACTTGAAGTGTGTTAGTGGCATCACACAGAGCTCCTCTATTTTCTTTGCAGAAGCACCTATAGGACTTCTAGTGTGTTAGTGGCATCACACAGAGCTCCTATATATTCTTCTCAGCAGCACCCACAGGACTTCTAGTGTGTTAGTGGCATCACACAGAGCTCCTCTATTTTCTTTGCATAAGCACCCACAGGACTTCTAGTGTGTTAGTGGCATCACACAGAGCTCCTCTATTTTCTTTGCATAAGCACCCACAGGACTTCTAGTGTGTTAGTGGCATCACACAGAGCTCCTCTATTTTCTTTGCATAAGCACCCACAGGACTTCTAGTGTGTTAGTGGCATCACACAGAGCTCCTCTATTTTCTTTGCAGAAGCACCCATAGGACTTCTAGTGTGTTAGTGGCATCACACAGAGCTCCTATATATTCTTCTCAGCAGCACCCACAGGACTTCTAGTGTGTTAGTGGCATCACACAGAGATCCTCTATTTTCTTTGCAGAAGCACCCACAGGACTTCTAGTGTGTTAGTGGCATCACACAGAGCTCCTCTATTTTCTTTGCAGAAGCACCCATAGGACTTCTAGTGTGTTAGTGGCATCACACAGAGCTCCTATATATTCTTCTCAGCAGCACCCACAGGACTTCTAGTGTGTTAGTGGCATCACACAGAGCTCCTCTATTTTCTTTGCATAAGCACCCACAGGACTTCTAGTGTGTTAGTGGCATCACACAGAGCTCCTCTATTTTCTTTGCAGAAGCACCCATAGGACTTCTAGTGTGTTAGTGGCATCACACAGAGCTCCTATATATTCTTCTCAGCAGCACCCACAGGACTTCTAGTGTGTTAGTGGCATCACACAGAGCTCCTCTATTTTCTTTGCAGAAGCACCCATAAGACTTCTAGTGTGTTAGTGGCATCACACAGAGCTCCTATATATTCTTCTCAGCAGCACCCACAGGACTTCTAGTGTGTTAGTGGCATCACACAGAGCTCCTCTTTTTTCTTTGCATAAGCACCCACAGGACTTCTAGTGTGTTAGTGGCATCACACAGAGCTCCTCTATTTTCTTTGCAGAAGCACCCATAGGACTTCTAGTGTGTTAGTGGCATCACACAGAGCTCCTATATATTCTTCTCAGCAGCACCCACAGGACTTCTAGTGTGTTAGTGGCATCACACAGAGCTCCTCTATTTTCTTTGCAGAAGCACCCATAGGACTTCTAGTGTGTTAGTGGCATCACACAGAGCTCCTATATTTCTTCTCAGCAGCACCCACAGGACTTCTAGTGTGTTAGTGGCATCACACAGAGCTCCTCTATTTTCTTTGCATAAGCACCCACAGGACTTCTAGTGTGTTAGTGGCATCACACAGAGCTCCTCTATTTTCTTTGCAGAAGCACCCATAGGACTTCTAGTGTGTTAGTGGCATCACACAGAGCTCCTATATATTCTTCTCAGCAGCACCCACAGGACTTCTAGTGTGTTAGTGGCATCACACAGAGCTCCTCTATTTGCTTTGCAGAAGCACCCATAAGACTTCTAGTGTGTTAGTGGCATCACACAGAGCTCCTATATATTCTTCTCAGCAGCACCCACAGGACTTCTAGTGTGTTAGTGGCATCACACAGAGCTCCTCTTTTTTCTTTGCATAAGCACCCACAGGACTTCTAGTGTGTTAGTGGCATCACACAGAGCTCCTCTATTTTCTTTGCAGAAGCACCCATAGGACTTCTAGTGTGTTAGTGGCATCACACAGAGCTCCTATATATTCTTCTCAGCAGCACCCACAGGACTTCTAGTGTGTTAGTGGCATCACACAGAGCTCCTCTATTTTCTTTGCAGAAGCACCCATAGGACTTCTAGTGTGTTAGTGGCATCACACAGAGCTCCTATATATTCTTCTCAGCAGCACCCACAGGACTTCTAGTGTGTTAGTGGCATCACACAGAGCTCCTCTATTTTCTTTGCATAAGCACCCACAGGACTTCTAGTGTGTTAGTGGCATCACACAGAGCTCCTCTATTTTCTTTGCAGAAGCACCCATAGGACTTCTAGTGTGTTAGTGGCATCACACAGAGCTCCTATATATTCTTCTCAGCAGCACCCACAGGACTTCTAGTGTGTTAGTGGCATCACACAGAGCTCCTCTATTTTCTTTGCAGAAGCACCCATAGGACTTCTAGTGTGTTAGTGGCATCACACAGAGCTCCTATATATTCTTCTCAGCAGCACCCACAGGACTACCGACTACAATGGCTGGAAGACCGCCAAGGGGAGGCAGAGCGTGCAGAGCCAAGAACACAGGGCAGGCAGGCTCTGTTTCTAGTGGACGTGGCCGTGGACGTGGACGTGGTCGTGCATCGTCATCAGCACGTGGCCATGGGACACGCGCGTCTTTGTTTTCGGCAGCTGGACATGTGGAGCCGCATCATGCTGAAGGCTTGGTAGAATGGATGACCAAGCCCTCCTCATCCTCCTCATCCTCTCTCACCCAGGCTCAGGGTACTGACAGAGCATCATCAGCCACCCCTTCCCTAGACCCACCATGTCCTCCTGAGGAGTCCCCCGAACTCTTTGAGCACAGTGTTGGGTACATGCTCCAGGAGGATGCCCAACGATTCGAAGGCTCGGATGACGATACCCAGCTTGAGGAATCTGGCAGTACTGTTCCACCAGCTGCAGCTTACTGCCAGGTTTGCTCTAGTGGTGAAGAGGGAGGGGATGATGAGGTCACTGACTCCACGTGGGTGCCTCAAGGGAGAGAGGATGAGGAGGAGGACGAGGAGGAGGAGGATGCGGCGTCACATGTCCAACGAGGCAGGATGCCCCCTGGAGGCCAGGTAGAGGCCAGCACAGCAACTGTACAACACCGCAGAGCTCCGCCTGTGCAGGGCGCTGCCTCTGCACGTTATCAGAAAAGTTCTTTGGTGTGGGCCTTTTTTGAGACGAGTGCAGCAGATCGCACCACTGCTATTTGCAATATTTGTCTCAAGCGTATCTCGCGTGGCCAAAACATCAGCCGCTTGGGCACGACAAGCATGACCAGACATATGGCGACCTGCCATGCAGCTCGTTGGCAGGCACACATAAAAGACCCACACCAAAGAACTAAGCGGACCTCTCCTTGCTCCTCCTCAGCTGGGATCTCCATCCCCACTACACCTTCAGTCCTCTCTGAAAGCTGCTCTGAGAGGACTGAAGGTGTAGAATTAGGTGTGTCACAACCAAGTACTTGCAGTACACCGACGTCCGATTGCATCAGGCAAATTTCCCTGCCCCAGCTGCTGGACCGTAGAAAGAAGTACACTCCCAGCCATCCACATGCCCAGCGGTTGAATGCTAGCCTTGCTAAATTGCTAGCACTTCAACTGCTGCCTTTTCAGTTGGTAGACTCGGCCCCCTTCCGTGAGTTTGTTCAATGTGCGGTTCCTCAGTGGCAGGTTCCCAAACGCCACTTTTTCTCGCGGAAGGCGATTCCGTCTCTCTACCGGCATGTGGAGGGCAATGTCCATGCCTCGCTGGACAGGGCGGTCAGCGGTAAGGTGCATATTACCGCTGACTCATGGTCCAGCAGGCATGGACAGGGACGGTACCTTTCTTTCACGGCCCATTGGGTCACTCTATTGGCAGCTGGGAGGGATGCAGGACAAGGTGCAGTAGTGTTGGAGGTTGTTCCGCCACCACGCCTCCAAAACGCGACTACTGCTACTGGTTGTGACACACCTCTCTCCTCCACCCCCTCCTCTTCTTCTTCCTCCAGTGCTCTGTCCTTGGAACCAGCGGTGCTCCATAGGCGTACAAGGGGCTACGCAAGTACGCAGGCAAAAAGATGCCATGCCGTGCTTGCGCTGGTGTGTTTGGGGGACAGGAGCCACACTGGGCCAGAGGTTCTGGCAGCTCTGCAGGGGCAGGCCGAGAGGTGGTTGACGCCACGTCAGCTTAAGCCAGGAATGGTCGTTTCTGACAATGGCACCAACCTCCTCTCCGCCCTGCGACAGGGGCAGCTCACCCATGTGCCCTGCATGGCTCACGTCCTCAACCTGGTGGTGCAGCGGTTCTTGGGCAGGTTCCCAGGCTTACAGGATGTCCTGAGGCAGGCCAGGAAAGTCTGTGTGCATTTCCGCCGATCTTATAATGCCAGTGCTCGGCTGACTGAGCTGCAAAAGGAGCTGAACCTGCCCAAGAACCGCCTAATATGTGACATGCCCACCAGGTGGAACTCAACGTTGGCCATGCTGCAGCGACTGCACACGCAGCAGAGGGCCATCAATGAGTACCTTTGCGACTACGGCACCAGGACAGGGTCAGGGGAGCTTGGTTTTTTTTCCCCACGTCAGTGGAGCATGATCAGGGATGCATGCACTGTCCTCTCACCATTTGAGGAGGCCACGAGGATGGTGAGCAGTGACAGTGCATGCATCAGTGACACTGTCCCTCTTGTCCACCTGTTGGAGCATACGCTGCGTGGGATAATGGACAGGGCACTTGAGGCAGAACAGAGGCAGGAAGAGGAGGACTTCCTTGCCTCTCAAGGCCCCCTTTATCCGGACAGTGTTCCTTCTGTCCCACCCATCACACAGGAAGAGGATGAGGAGGAGGAGGAGGAGGAGGAGGATTGTGTGAGCATGGAGGTGGAGCCTGGCACTCAGCATCAGCAGCAGCAGTCTTTTAGGGATGATGTACAGTCCCAACAAACCAGTGGACTTGTACGTGGCTGGGAGGAGGTGGCTGGCGATCATGTCATCCTCAGTGACCCAGAAGACTCCGGACCGAATGCCTCAGCTAACCTACGCTGCATGGCCTCCCTGATCCTGCAAAGCCTGCAGGAGGATCCTCGTGTTCTTCGGATCAAGGAGAGGGACCATTACTGGCTGGCCACTCTCCTTGATCCGCGGTACAAGGGTAAGGTTGCGGACCTTATCTTGCCGTCGCAGAGGGAGCAGAGGATGAGACATCTCAGGGAGGCCTTGCAGAAAGGTCTGTGCAACGCGTTCCCAGAAACTGGGAGGCTACAAACTCCTGGTCCTGGGCGACGAGTTGCTGAGGCTTCGGTCAGTGGCAGAAGGAGCGGTGGGGAAGGTGGACGTCTGACCGATGCGTTCAGACAATTTTTTAGTCCGCAGCCCCAAGGTATGATCGGTTCCAGCAACCATCGCCAGCGTCTGATATACATGGTGCAGGAATACCTTGGGGCAAGGTCAGACTTGGACACCTTTCCCACCGAAAATCCTCTGGCTTACTGGGTCCTGAGGATGGATCACTGGCCAGAGCTTGCACAGTATGCAATTGAGCTACTGGCCTGTCCTGCCTCCAGCGTTCTTTCCGAACGCACATTCAGTGCTGCTGGAGGATTTGTGACTGATCATAGGGTGCGCCTGTCCACCGCCTCGGTTGATCGACTGACATTCATCAAAATGAATCAGTCTTGGATCACCACCAACTACCAGGCACCTGAGGCGGATATAACCGAATAATTTTTAATGTCACATCCCTTCAAGACTGCCTATGCTGATGCTGAGTGACTGTCCTCTTATGTTCACTGACTATCCTCTTCCTCCTCCTCAATGATCCATGCCACCACACCAGTGCCTAAGGCACAATTTTTCAGCCCCTGTTTAACAGGGGCGTGTACTTCCAATTTTTTAAAAAAATGCTTCGCAACACGTGTGACTGCTGTGCTCCAAGTACAGTATCTGTGAGGGCCGGGTTGCAGTGTTGTGGCACCAGCACCAGTGCCTAAGGCACAATTTTTCAGCCCCTGTTTAACAGGGGCGTGTAATTACAATTTTTTTAAAAAAATGCTTCGCAACACGTGTGACTGCTGTGCTCCAAGTACAGTATCTGTGAGGGCCGGGTTGCAGTGTTGTGGCACCAGCACAAGTGCCTAAGGCACAATTTTTCAGCCCCTGTTTAACAGGGGCGTGTACTTCCAATTTTTTAAAAAAAATGCTTCGCAACACGTGTGACTGCTGTGCTCCAAGTACAGTCTCTGTGAGGGGTTGCAGTGTTGTGGCACCAGCACCAGTGCCTAAGGCACAATTTTTCAGCCCATGTTTAACAGGGGCGGGTAATTACAAATCTTGATCTAATAGTTCACAGCAGGGCCCATTCCTGCGCCCACCAAGAGTAACTATGAGGGCCTGCAGTCTTGTGGCAACACCGTCCACCACCACCGCCAAAGGCCCAATTTTTCTGCCCTGTTCATCAGGTGCTTGCAATTACAAATCTTGATCTAATAACTCACAACAGGGCCCATTCCTGCGCCCACCAAGAGTAACTGTGAGGGCCTACAGTCTTGTGGCAACACCGTCCACCACCACCGCCAAAGGCCCAATTTTTCTGCCCTGTTCATCAGGTGCTTGCAATTACAAATCTTGATCTAATAACTCACAGCAGGGCCCATTCCTGCGCCCACCAAGAGTAACTATGAGGGCCTACAGTCTTGTGGCAACACCGTCCACCACCACCGCCAAAGGCCCAATTTTTCTGCCCTGTTCATCAGGTGCTTGCAATTACAAATCTTGATCTAATAACTCACAGCAGGGCCCATTCCTGCGCCCACCAAGAGTAACTGTGAGAGCTTACAGTCTTGTGGCAACACCGTCCACCACCACCACCACCCCCAATTTTTCTGCCCTGTTCAACAGGTGCATGCAATTACAAATCTTGATCTATTAACTCATAGCAGGGCCCATTCCTGTGCCCACCAGTCTTGTGGCTACACCAACATCTAATAGGGCAAATTTCTGCAGAGTATATACGCCAGGCCCCTACTTTCAAACATCCAACTTACAAACGACTCCTACTTGCAAATGGAAAGCAGGAAGTGAGAGGAAATCTACCCCTAGGAAGGGAAATTCTATCCTGTTAGATTTAATTTGGGAAAAAGGTATCTCCTCTCTACTGATACTTTATCACCAATCCTTGTTTCAATTAAAACCCCACTTTTCCAAAAACATTTGTCATTGGGACGGAAAGTGAGGTGACATGTTCTGAACAGATGTGCAAAGACAGCAAATGTTACAGGGGTGATAACCCCTCCCTATGTTCTCCAAAAAGCTTAAAAATAGATTTTTTTGGGATGGAGCTACACTTCATAATGTACCTGTTCAGATTCTACTTAAGAACAAACCTAAAGCCGCAAGTGGTTTTAAATGGCTTCTTTTTTTCCTTTACAAATGTCATTTTGTGCAAGGACAGTTCTAAACACGGGAAACACATGCCACTTCACAGGCATACTTTAGACACCCCCCAGGTACCATATTTAAAGGAAAATTTCACTTTTTTTTTTTCACTTTATGCATCATTAAAATGACTGCTCCCGAAAAAACGTTAGTTTTTAAAAGTTCTTTTTGCATTGATATATGTCCCCTGGGGCAGGACCCGGGTCCCCAAACCTGTTTTATGACATTAACATGCATATTGGCTGTTGTAATTAGCACTTTTGATTTCGAACGTTCGCGTCCATTATAACGTATAGGGTTCGAAAATTCGCGCGAACTTTCGGTCCGTTCGAAGGTTCTGGTTCGAACCGAACCCGGGGGTGTTCGGCTCATCCCTAGTATTGATACGGTAAATAATACAAACATTTTATGTGAACATATCCAGTTTTATCAAAATTTACAAGCATCAGAAAGAGACTATGAAGCAAATGTATTAAGGATTTCCTAAGACAATAACCACACATTTACCAACACGGGTTATTAACCACTTCAATACAGGGCACTTATACACCTTCCTGCCCAGACCAATTTTCAGATTTCAGCTGTCGCACTTTGAATGACAATTGCGCAGTCATACAACACTGTAACCAAGCAAAATTGTTATCATTTTGTTCCCACAAATAGAGCTTTCTTTTGGTGGTATTTGATAACCTCCTGGGATTTTTATTTTCTGCTAAACAAATAAAAAATTGACTGAAAATTTTGAAGAAAAATTGTTTTTTTGTTTGTTACAAAACTTTGTAAATAAGTAAGTTTTCTCCTTCACTGATGGGCACTGATGGGGCTGCACTGATGGGCATTGATAAGGCAGCACTGATGGGCACTGATGAGGTGGCACTGATGATGGGCACTAATATGCAGCACTGATAGGCGGCACTGATGGACACTGATAGGTGGCACTGATATGCACCACTGATGGGTACACATAGGTGGCACTGATGGGCACTGATAGGCAGAATGGATGGGCACTGATAGGTGGCATGGATGGGTACTGATAGGTGGCACTGATGTACACTAATTATACGGATGTATGCCAATCAGTACCAAACAATAATGCCTGCCAATCAGCGATGCCCATTGTGGGTACTGATTGGCATCCATTGTGGGCACTGATTGGCATCCCTGGTGGTCTAGGGTGGCACACCTGGTGGTGACATCCCTGGTGGTCCTAGTGGCATCCCTGGTGGTCCAGTGTGGGCATCCTCGGGGGGGGGCTGCACTGATAATCAATTAGCACAGACTCCCCCTGTCTGAGGAGCAGGCAATCGGCTCTCCTCTACTTGCGTCTGACAGACGTGAGTGAGGAAAAGCCGATCAACGGCTCTTCCTGTTTACACTAGGATCAGCTGTGATTGGACATGGCTGATCACGTGGTAAAGAGTCTCTGTCAGAGACTCTTTACCTAGATCGGTGTTGCGGTGTGTCAGACTGGGGGGGGGGCAGCGGCTTGATATCCTGCTGGACATCATATGACGTCCGGTCAGGATATTGAAACCACTTTGTCACCATCATTTTGCTATATGGCGAGCGGCAAGTGGTTAACTTTATTTGTAAAGTACATGTACTGACATGTTTACAGTCTGAAAAATACACTCAAAAAACAATTTGCCAACATTCATTCTACAATGGGAAATTGTGGTTACTTACAGTCAGTCAGTTGATAATTAGTGCTAGTCCTAGTAAGGGCAAAGGTGTGACTGTTACATAGTTTCACTTCCTGTTTTGAAATCTGGGCAGCTGAGGAGATCCAAGCACAGTGCTGTATCCTTTAAAATGTTAGTTATAAGAATATTACATTTATTTTAAAATATATTTTATTTTTATTTTTTATAATAAAGGACCTCTAAAACCAGTTTACCGGGGGGGGGGTACAAGAAGGTGGCAAATAAGCCCCCCAAACCTCTTGTTATCTACATCTACATTAAGAATGAGGTTCAGGTTCACTGTTACCATAGGTTTGCAGTGCATCCAGCAGGTTTTATAGTTATATGGTCATGATGAATTACTATGGAAATTGGCAGACCAAATTCTTTGTGACCACAAATCATTGCCTGGACTTTAAACTTAGGTCGCCAGGCATAGAAGACTCAATAAGGGGGTTCACTAAAATGGTGAGGTTACTGAAACCATAATGTGCTTTATCTGTGATAGGGAAAGCATTGGAGAGTACTTCTAACAAACTACATAAATTATTGTAATGCTTGTGGGCACTGGCATGTCCGTTAAAGTAGATGTAAACACTTATTCAGTCTCATTTAGATAGCAGAATGCTGTGTATCTTAGAGCAATGGAGAGTGAGGATGGGGAGTGAACTTTTTTTTTCATGCTTTGTTACATCTCAGTGTGGTTTATGACCTGCAGCCTACAGAGATTGTGGGAGATAGGAGGAGAGCATTGTCAGTGCCCAGATAAGGCTTTTTGGCACATACCTTATATCAGAGCCATACGGTAAAAAGAGACGACTGGAGTTGCAACAGTGGCCATGAGAGTGCAGCGAGGTAGGATTGCCTGTGAGATCAGCTGCAGCTGGCTCAAATGAGTAGTGATGGTTCACCGGAATGGCAGAACTGTAAGTAGCAACTGGAGGCAGTAGGTGCAGATGTGGGTCAAGTACAGGTTCAGGAGCAGGATGGAGTACACATGTGCAAAAGGAAAAAATTTGTTTTGTTTCGTTTTGTTTTAATTCGTTAATTAATTAATTTAGTTTAGTTAGATTCGTTAAATTTGTTAAATTCGTTTTCGGATTTCGTTTAGTTTTCGACCGATTTTCGAATTCGAAAATATTTTGCGACCCAACTTTGGGTCCACGTATCTCAGGGTCACTTAGCGATAGAAACCCCAAATTTGGATATGTTGTAGTGCTAGTTCTGTGTTTGCATACCAAGTTTGGGGTTTCTAGCTACAAGTGGCCCCGAGATATGTGGCCCCAAAGTCGGGTCGAAAAATGTCATTCTCTGCTGCAGAAAAGTGCTTGACATTTTGCGACCCGACTTTGGGGCCACGTATCTCGGGGCCACTTATAGCTAGAAACTCTAAATTTGGTATGCAAACACAATAGAACTAGCACTACAACCTCTCCAAACCAACCAACCAAGTAACCCCGAGATACGTGGACCAAAAGTCGGGTCACAAAATATTTTCGAATTCGGTTGAAATAGTTTCAAATGCGGTTGAAAAAATTTCAAATGAAAAAATTTCAAATGCAGTTGAAAAAATTTCAAATGCAGTTGAAAAAATTTCAAATGCAGTTGAAAAAATTTCACATGCAGTTGAAAAAATTTCAAATGCAGGTGAAAAAATTTCAAATAAAAAAGAGAAGTTGCGCTGATGTGAAAATTACAGTGCATTTAAAACTGAGTATCTAATAATCAATATGATTATATATGGAACTAAATTAGTGACACTTTATAACAGCAATTGATAAGTGGCATCTAATGGTGAAATGACTTAATCCCGATGTAATTAGCAAGGGGCTAAACCAAAGACCAGAAAGGAATCCCTAATAAAAAAGTCCCAAATCAAAGTCCATAAATGAGATTGGATCACAAGAATCGCTTCCCATCCAAGATGGCCAAAGTACAAGAAAGTGGCTACTTCCAAATTGCATGTAGAGGCGAATACTTAAAATGTCCAAATAGTATGCTTACCAGAGGATAAGCAAGCATGCGCAGTTGGCTTATACCCAGCCTGGGCCTTTTGATGGAAATTCCAGCTGCCTTGCATTCATTCAATCACCTCAGAAATATTTGATTCCGTGTATTTGTGGTAAAGCAGAAAAAAAAATAAAAAACATAGCGTAATACTGCTAAAACACTAAATTTGTTTTCAAAAAACAAGATAATCACTTAAAAGTGGAAAAATCGTGAAAAAGATTTTATGAAAAAAAAAAAAAAAAAAAAAAAAAAAAAATTAAGAAAATATATAAAAAATAAAAAAGAGAAAAAGTAAAAGCACCCAGTGGTCAACTCAAACGACTTAGAGTGATCAAATGAAAAAAAACACACCTCCACCTTCCAAATAGTAGGCTTACCAGATGGTATTTTAAATATGCACCAGTGAAAATGGCAAGCTGCTATTTGTGACCCAACACCACACAGCGGGGCTTCTTACCAGATGTACATCAAATATTGCATAATGGATCTCGGATAGGATTGCAGATGGTATATGCTAGAGATGAGAACGCTAACTGCTCCCAGTTTAAAGCAAACGATCGGTCCGTTTTTCTTTTTACTGCAGCAACTCATATGCCCCCAAAAAGAGAAAAAAGCAGACCATAGTGGAGTACCTCTTGACAAGTTTAATCAAATAAATTAAAGGTTACACTTACACAAATGTAGATAACATCAAGCGTATAGAATAAAAATTGCCGGCCGGCTACATAAAACAAACTCCCGTCCTCGTTGACGGCGTGGTGACGTCAGCACGTACGTCCCAGACGCGTTTCGTCATAGGTTGACGTTTTCAATGGGAACGGGTTCCCATTGAAAACGTCAACCTATGACGAAACGCGTCTGGGACGTACGTGCTGACGTCACCACGCCGTCAACGAGGACGGGAGTTTGTTTTATGTAGCCGGCCGGCAATTTTTTATTCTATACGCTCGATGTTATCTACATTTGTGTAAGTGTAACCTTTAATTTATTTGATTAAACTTGTCAAGATGTACTCCACTATGGTCTGCTTTTTTCTCTTTTTGGGGGCATATGAGTTGCTGCAGTAAAAAGAAAAACGGACCGATCGTTTGCTTTAAACTGGGAGCAGTTAGCGTTCTCATCTCTAGCATATACCATCTGCAATCCTATCCGAGATCCATTATGCAATATTTGATGTACATCTGGTAAGAAGCCCCGCTGTGTGGTGTTGGGTCACAAATAGCAGCTTGCCATTTTCACTGGTGCATATTTAAAATACCATCTGGTAAGCCTACTATTTGGAAGGTGGAGGTGTGTTTTTTTCATTTGATCACTCTAAGTCGTTTGAGTTGACCACTGGGTGCTTTTACTTTTTCTTTTTTTATTTTTTTATATTTTTTAATTTTTTTTTTTTTTTTTTTTTTTTTTTTTTCATAAAACCTTTTTCACGATTTTTTCACTTTTAAGTGATTATCTTGTTTTTTGAAAACAAATTTAGTGTTTTAGCAGTATTACGCTATGTTTTTTATTTTTTTCTGCTTTACCACAAATACACGGAATCAAATATTTCTGAGGTGATTGAATGAATGCAAGGCAGCTGGAATTTCCATCAAAAGGCCCAGGCTGGGTATAAGCCAACTGCGCATGCTTGCTTATCCTCTGGTAAGCATACTATTTGGACATTTTAAGTATTCGCCTCTACATGCAATTTGGAAGTAGCCACTTTCTTGTACTTTGGCCATCTTGGATGGGAAGCGATTCTTGTGATCCAATCTCATTTATGGACTTTGATTTGGGACTTTTTTATTAGGGATTCCTTTCTGGTCTTTGGTTTAGCCCCTTGCTAATTACATCGGGATTAAGTCATTTCACCATTAGATGCCACTTATCAATTGCTGTTATAAAGTGTCACTAATTTAGTTCCATATATAATCATATTGATTATTAGATACTCAGTTTTAAATGCACTGTAATTTTCACATCAGCGCAACTTCTCTTTTTTATTGTCTATTTTGTGTATATCCCACAATAAGTTGCAGCTTTTATTTCTTTTTAGGTTTATTTTCACCATACCAAGCGCAGTTTTTCCATTTTCCTTTGAAAAAAAAAATGAAATTGATTCTAACAGTCTGCAGAAAAAAAAAAGAAGTGAAATGGCTGTTAATAGTCTACAGGAGATCTGCTATTAAATTATATATTTTTTTTTAATTCTGTTCTAATCTTTTCTATTTGAATTATACATTTTGGAAGATGGTTATTTACTTATATACATCTGTCACATAAAAAAAAAAAAGATGTGAAATGGCTGTCACGGATGTCGATCGCAAGGCAAGTACATATGCTGTATGTCATTGTCCACTTGCCACAACACCTGCCACAAGTGCCAAGACACCTGCCACGAGTGCCACGTGTCCGACCACAAGTGCCACGTGACCTGCCACGTGACCAAGTTGTGGATTGTCCACTTGCCATGTCACCTGCCACAAGTTATGGGGTTCCTAGCACCAAGTGACCCCAGATATGGGGGATATGTCAAGTACTTTTCTACAGAAGAGAATTACATTTTGTGACCCGACTTTGGGGCCACGTATCTCGGGGCCACTTATAGCTAGAAACCCCAAATTTAGTATGCAAACACAGTAGAACCGACACTACAACCTCTCTAAATTTGGGGTTTCTATCACCAAGTAACCCCGAGATACGTGGACCCAAAGTCGGGTCACAAAAATATTTTCGAATTCGGTTGAAATAATTTCAAATGCAGTTGAAAAAATGTCAAATGCGGGGTTTCTATCACCAAGTAACCCGAGATACGTGGACCCAAAGTCGGGTCACAAAAATATTTTCGAATTCGGTTGAAATAATTTCAAATGCAGTTGAAAAAATGTCAAATGCGGGGTTTCTATCACCAAGTAACCCCGAGATACGTGGACCCAAAGTCGGGTCACAAAAATATTTTCGAATTCGGTTGAAATAATTTCAAATGCAGTTGAAAAAATGTCAAATGCGGGGTTTCTATCACCAAGTAACCCCCGAGATACGTGGACCCAAAGTCGGGTCACAAAATATTTTCGAATTCGGTTGAAATAATTTCAAATGCAGTTGAAAAAATTTCAAATGCATTTGAAAAAATTTCAAATCATGTTGATACTATTTAAAGCGGATTTGAAAATATTTTGCGACCCGACTTTGAAAAAAAAAAATGAAATTGATTCTAACAGTCTGCAGAAGATCTGCAAAAAAAAAAAGAAGTGAAATGGCTGTTAATAGTCTGCAGGAGATCTGGTGAGAAAACAAAATAGATACTAATAGTCTGCAGGAGATGTACAAAAAATGAAATAGATGCTAATAGTCTGCAGGAGATCTTATGGGAACAAATAGTAATCTGCATTCTGCAAAAAAAAATTTAAAATGAAATAGATAGTATCTATATTCTATTCTGTTCTATTGTTTTGCTAGTCTATGCTCTATTTCTATTCTAATCTTTTCTATTCAAATTCGAATTCATTCTATACGAAATTCGAATGTCGGAACAAAAATTATATATAACCCTCTTCCGAAATTCAAATTTAGTATATAATGATTTCGATTTTAATAGAAAAGATTTTAATAGAATATAAAAGAATAGACTAGAAAAACAATAGAACAGAATAGAATAAAATATAATATATTCTATTCTGTTCTATTGTTTTTCTAGTCTATTTTCTATTTTATTATAATCTTTTCTATCCAAAGTTAAAATTAATTAATTAAAAAATTTGAATTCATACTATTTGAAATTCGAATTTATTCTATTCGAAATTTGAATTTCAGAAAATGGTTGTATATTCTTTCTATTTGCACTTGTGGCAGGTGTTGTGGCAAGTGGACAATGACATACAGCATATGTACTTGCCTTGCGATCGACATCCGTAACAGCCATTTCACATCTTTTTTTTTTATGTCACAGATGTATATAAGTAAATAACCATCTTCCAAAATGTATAATTCAAATAGAAAAGATTAGAACAGAATAGAAAAAAAAATATATAATTTAATAGCAGATCTCCTGTAGACTATTAACAGCCATTTCACTTCTTTTTTTTTTTTGCAGATCTTCTGCAGACTGTTAGAATCAATTTCATTTTTTTTTCAAAGTCGGGTCGCAAAATATTTTCGAATCCGCTTGAAATAGTATCAACATGATTTGAAATTTTTTCAACTGCATTTGACATTTTTTCAACTGCATTTGACATTTTTTCAACTGCATTTGAAATTATTTCAACCGAATTTGAAAATATTTTTGTGACCCGACTTTGGGTCCACGTATCTCGGGGTTACTTGGTGATAGAAACCCCAAATTTAGAGAGGTTGTAGTGTCGGTTCTACTGTGTTTGCATACTAAATTTGGGGTTTCTAGCTATAAGTGGCCCGAGATACGTGGCCCCAAAGTCGGGTCACAAAATGTAATTCTCTGCTGTAGAAAAGTACTTGACATATCCCCCATATCTGGGGGTCACTTGGTGCTAGGAACCCCATAACTTGTGGCAGGTGACATGGCAAGTGGACAATCCACAACTTGGTCACGTGGCAGGTCACGTGGCACTTGTGGTCGGTCACGTGGCACTCGTTGTGGCAAGTGGACAATGACATACAGCATATGTACTTGCCTTGCGATCGACATCCGTGACAGCCATTTCACATCCTTTTTTTTATGTGATAGATGTATATAAGTAAATAACCATCTTCCAAAATGTATAATTCAAATAGAAAAGATTAGAACAGAATAGAAAAAAATATATAATTTAATAGCAGATCTCCTGTAGACTATTAACAGCCATTTCACTTCTTTTTTTTTTTTTGCAGACCTTCTGCAGACTGTTAGAATCAATTTCATTTTTTTTTCAAAGTTGGGTCGCAAAATATTTTCGAATCCACTTGAAATAATTTCAACTGCATTTGAAATTTTTTCAACTGCATTTGAAATTTTTTCAACTGCATTTGAAATTTTTTCAACTGCATTTGAAATTTTTTCAACTGCATTTGAAATTTTTTCAACTGCATTTGAAATTTTTTCAACTGCATTTGAAATTATTTCAACCGCATTCGAAAATATTTTGCGACCCGACTTTGGGTCCACGTATCTCAGGGTTTCTTGGTGATAGAAACCCAAATTTGGAGAGGTTGTAGTGCTAGTTCTACTGTGTTTGCATACCTAATTGGGGTTTCTAGCAATAAGTGGCCCTGAGATACGTGGCCCCAAATTCGGGTCACAAAATGTCAAGCACTTTTCTGCAGCAGAGAATGACATTTTTCGACCCGAATTTGGGGCCACATATCTCGGGGCCACTTGTAGCTAGAAACCCCAAATGTGGTATGGTATGCAAACACAGTAGAACTAGCACTACAACATATCCAAATTTGGATTTGGTTAAATTCGTTAGTATTGTAATTCGGTAATTCGGATGCATCCGAATGTCCGAATAATAAAAAATTTGTCCGAATTTCGATTCGGAACATAACGAAATGCACATGTCTAGGATGGAGCTGGGTGAGACAAGCCAGGTCAACACGGGTAATCAGGTATGTAATACAGCAGGCAGAGAATAGTCGGTAGACAGGCAGAAGTTGGCAGTGGGAAGTCAGGCAGGTACTGGTTCAGCAGGGTCAAGGCAAGCTGTGGTCGGATAGGAGAAGACAGAGTTGATCAAACAGAGCCGGGTCAATATAGGTAACAAGGATCAGGACTCAGGTATAGCTGCAGATCACACAGCACTGCACTAGCGCCACTGCTGTCTTTTTAAAGGGTCATTGGCTCCAAGCAGAGCTAACACACGAGCCTGCCACGTGTTTTCACGCACACGCATGCGCAACTGCCCGGCGGAACTCTTGTGCGAATGTCCGCGCATCTGCCTTGCTATAGGGCGTCCCTGACACTTTTTATATTTGTATCACCAGCTGTTATTTCCATGAAATCCAGTGATTAAAAATAACTTTCCAAGTCTATATAAAACTTTAGTGATTGGGGTTACATCTACTTTAACAAACTATGCTTGGGTTCTTTGAGTTTCAGTGCTGGGGTACATTTGCTTAGGCAGACTGCACATATTCATAGATCTGTTCACTCAAAAATCCTTTTAAGGATCAATGTCTGTCGGTAACAATTTACTTCTTATCTTCAGTTGTGAATACCTCAGCTATTTTTAATATGAATTGGAGTTGCCCCTTTCCTTGTTTATCATATATTTTGGCCTTGGGTGAATAGAGTGCATTAGGCAGTTGTTACTCACAGTCCATTCAAGAGTTGCCTCTTGTTCACGGCACCTCATTGCATCATTTAAAAAAATAAAAAATAAAACCTCTTGCTGTATCCCCATATACCTATATGTTCAAAATTTTAGAGCTGTAGCCCTTAGACTTGGCTTGGTAAAAAAAAATCCTGCAAAAAGACAGTACTGAAAACTGACCACTTAGAATAGGATAGAATGTAGAAACAAAAACAAGTAAATTAAATGTATCCTTTCTGAGATACTTCCAAGATTTGAACAGTAGCAGTCCAATTTTTTGAGTGGGTCGAGGGGGGCTGTTTTGTCTGTTTCACTGATAATAAAAGTGAACACTTTAGAAAAATTGCTCAACAGCAAGGCAATATTTTAACACATCCAGGTAGTCAGGCACAAACAAACCAGGTTTGTTTTCTATAATAAAAGCTTGTTATTTTGGTTTACTTTCCCCAAGTGCATTTTATAAAACAATTAATCTGACATTCAACCTAAATGCACTGCAGGTAACTCTTGTTGCATGTGTTTTACATTACCTTGAATTATTCACCATCAGTGACGTACCTACAGGGGGGAAGGGTGGGGGGCTGAGCAGAGGGGGCGGTGCACCCCGGGTGCCACACATTGGGGGGTGTCAGGCCAACTATTAGAGCCAGGACAAGGCAGTGGCAGGTGCAAGAGGTGTTCTGTAGCTGTGCTGGCTCTCTGTGTTTGAGCGTCTGTTGTTTAGTATCATTAAGTTCACATCGGGCATCTATACTGCCACCCCTGGCTGCTTCATGTATGTGTGCCCCTCGTGTGTGCTTCCAGCACATTTTCACATATTTTCACATATTTCACATATTTTCACAGGGACTGTTGAATCAAAACCTGGGACAAGTAAGACCACCTTACAAGTGGGGGCTGTGAGTACAAGGGAGGTGGCTTTTTGTGTACAGGGGGGGAAGAGATGTGTGATGGGTGCTTACAGGTGTGATGGGAGTAGCTGAGTGTTTACAGGTGTGAGGGGAGGGGGGCAGCTGAGTGTTTACAGGTGTGTGGGGGGCAGCTGAGCATTTACAGGTATGAGGGGGCTTAGTGTGTACAGGTGGGTGGGCTGAGTGCGTACAGGTATGAGTGGGGCTGAGTGCGTACAGGTATGATCGGGGCTGAGTGTGTACAGGTGTGAGGGGGCTGTGTGTGTACAGGTGTGAGGGGGCTGAGTGCATACAGGTATTAGGGGAGGCTGAGTGCATACAGGTATGAGGGGGGGCTGAGTGCGTGCAGGTATGAGGGGGGGCTGAGTGCGTGCAGGTATGAGGGGGGCTGAGTGCGTACAGGTATGAGGGGGCTGAGTGCATACAGGTATGAGGGGCTGAGTGTGTACAGGTATGAGGGAGGGCTGAGTGCGTACAGGTGTGAGGTGGGCTGAGTGCCTACAGGTGTGAGGTGGGCTGAGTGCCTACAGGTGTGAGGTGGGCTGAGTGCCTACAGGTATGAGGGGAGGCTGAGTGCGTACAGGTACAAGGGGGGGGGCTGAGTGCGTACAGGCATGATCAGTGAGGGGGGGGCTAGATATAGGATCCACCCCGGGTGCCAAATGCTCTAAGTATGCCCCTGTTCACCATTACACATTCACTACTTTATAAACAGGCCCTTGGTGTACCCGATGGCCTGGAAGATATTCAATAGCGAAGTCCATCACTCCTTACATGATGTGCTTTTAAATACTAGGCAGTTTCTAAAATTCTGCGCCTTAGGCCTTGGCCAAAATGGCAACACTGACACCACAATTTCAAAACAAGCACACTCCTAAATAGGAAAACACAAGACAGTGAGAACAAGGTCCTTGCTGAGGCAGAAGGCCCAGAGAGTTTCTCTTCCATATACATTTAGATCTTTAGCTATCTTTGGATATAGGAGGGGTTTTTTTTTTTTTTTGGAAAGTGAAGGAGAGGAATGAGAAGAAGGAAAAGTGGTTCCAGAAGGCATAACTAATCTCATCTTCAGCAGAAACAGCAAGAATGAGTAGTAGAATTGTATTTTCTTAATCTCGTGAAACTAAATATATTTATTTTAT
This sequence comes from Lithobates sylvaticus, assembly GCA_028564925.1. NCBI lineage: Eukaryota > Metazoa > Chordata > Amphibia > Anura > Ranidae > Lithobates > Lithobates sylvaticus. The sequence continues at coordinate 570,972,956 of CM053026.1, read as the reverse complement.
CAGTAACATCCACAAAGGGTGTTTGGTAGTCACCTTTGACTGAGGTCTGATTTATTTTAATAAAAGTCAGTCAAAAAATCTACCACTGCACTAAAGACAATCTGACATGGCATTTGCAGCAGGGCAGGGCATTACACTGAGCACATATTAGTCCCTTTTTTTATTTAC
>CM053026.1:570951897-570972332 GCA_028564925.1 Lithobates sylvaticus | reverse complement strand
CAACTATCAATTTTTTTCAAATTTGAAATGACAAAATAGTAAAAAAACTAATGTTGACACCTATTAGACAATACTGTGTGCTCTATGAGGACCTCATAAGAGATTTTTTTCATTGCAGCTTACTATTTCAGTTACCTAAAAAATGGTGCAGAACCAGAACCTGTAAGTGCCATAAACACATAGAAGCAGGTGGAGGAGTTGAAGACAGAGAAAAAAGTCTAGGGAAATTGAAGGTGGAAGAGGGGCAGGAGCAGAGGTCATAAAGTCACATTGGCAATGCTTGCCACTTACCACCTCCATTTATGGCTTGTCTATTACCATAGGATTCTACTTTTCCTTTTTGCTGTTGCCTACTCTTTCCCTTTACCATAGAAGTTCCCCCCTTATTTGCTGCTGACTGTCTTTCCCCCTGCACTGTGGATCTGGCCAAAAGTTTCCCTCTTGCAGCTATCCTCCAGTGCCCTGAGTTTATATATAAATAAATACTGTATATCTCTCCATAAGGTCCATGAGCTTATCTCACAGGTTTTCTACTTACACCTCGATTTCTCACCTGCTAAGTATCCTCGACACCACCCTTGCCTGCAGAAAAAAATCATACTGCAAGTCATTACCTATTTACAAGTTGATTGTGGCTAGACTGTGTATTCCAGTGCACTGGCCGTCCACTCAAGTTCCAATGCTAAGGGAATGGTTTACGAGGCTGATCAAAATTGAGGAAATGGAGGAACTTGCTGCTCATGATTGCTTTACCAAGTTTGCCTTGCTGTGGTCCTACTAGATACACTTCAAAACCTCTGACCAATGTCAAAATCACTTTTGTTCTTATAGTATTGGATACTCACTGACCCCCTTTGTGTGTGTGCAATCACACACTCACACAACTCCAAGACAAGTTTCTATCACCATCATGAGGCATCTTCCTAAATGCCTTGCTTATAGTTGCAGCATTATACCTCAATCGATTATGACCATTTTCTTATTCTATGTACAATGCACTATGACATATCTCAACAGTATTGTTTGTTTTTTGTTTTTTTCACTTGTATGCGCTGTTTCCTTATTGTATCTGTCCTTTGTACTTGTGCTATGACCCCAAAGAAAATTCTGGAAAAATATAAGTAAATATAAGAAAATACAACCGGATGCGCATGCGCGCTGACCCGATGGCAAAAATGTTCTAGCAGGGTCCACATGCTCCTGGCCCTTCTCAGCTAAATTCAGCAGGTTGGGGGACCAGAATGGTGAGCAGAGTGTGAGAGGACATATCAAACTACATTATGCAGTGGAAGAAAAAAAGGCCGCCATCAAAGAAAAAGGCCACCATCACTGCACCACAGACCCGCTTTTTCCGCCTTTCTCAACCACAATCGACACAAACTCCCAAGATGGAGCAGCAGCAGCAGGAGGACAGACACAGCACCCTGTGAGCTTCATCATCACAGCACAGCAACGCTGGTATGTTGGGGACAGGTCTGCAAGACCCCAATTGCCCTACCTCACTTACACACATAATGATCAGTTAGCCACATCATCGTGTGAGTTATCTCATAAATCCCCATTATCATCTTTCCCCAAGGGAATTCTTGAGTTTGATTCCTTTCCAGCCTCCTCTATGGACAGCACCATTGCTGAAATGGCTGAAATTGGCTGGTTGACGAATGGCCGTTCAGGCGCAAACTGAAAAGCGTAAACTGAAAAGCGTGAAATTAAAAGTGCTAAATGATAAATGCAAAATGAAAAGTGCAAATCAACATTCACCAAACTTCTACTAACAGTAAATTAGCAGAAGGAGCCCAAAGGGTGGCTCTAAAGGGCCAACAAATACAAATGTAGTGACGTACTACGTTGTTTTTCAGCTATCAATTGTGTGTATGCAAGACAAGTTTGGGCCAATGCCCTTTGGACAAAAGTCCACGGTTTTGTTGGCCAACAATCCGATCATGTGTACGAGGCTTAACACAATTGAACATCTAAAAAACATATCGAAGAGATATAGGGGTTGATTTACTAAAGGCAAATAGACTGTGCACTTTGCAAAGTGCAATTGCACTCTGCAAGTGCACTTGCTCCAGAACTTAGTAAATAAAGTAAAGTTACACTTTACAAAGAATACCCAAACACATCCAAGGAAAAAACAAAAACAGCATTTTTGCTTGCACATGATTGGATGATGGAAGTCAGCAGAACTACCTCTCATTTACTAAGCTGTGGAGCAACCGCTCTTGCAGAGTGCAAATGCACTTTGCAAAGTGCACAGTTTACTTGCCTTTAGTAATTCAACCCCCCAATGCCTGCATCAGAGGACTACAGGAAACCTTCACATATCTTGAGGAAGCAGTGCAAACGTTAATGAAAGATCTTATTCCAGATGTCTTTGCTCATGATTTGGAGATGAATAGAGCTCTTTGGGCCCTCACTGCTTCCAGGGTGGATGGCCTACCACAAGACATAATAGTGAAGCCCCACTACTACAAAATTCAAAAGAAGCTGATGCCTGCTGCCAGAACCAGGAACAACATTACCTTAATGGGCCATTTTTTGTTATTTGTTGATCTGGCCCCATCTACAATACAAAAGAGACAAACCTGAAAGCCACTTCTTAAACAACTTACAAACCAGAAGATTAAATATTGGTTGGCTTTTCCAATTCAGCTATATGCCTCACCTGGTACATTCCAGCCGAATATGGTGAAAAAAACATTTCCAGGACGTTTCCTTCCCCCAGCTTTGGAGCGAACATAAGGATTCCCAAACCCAGTAAGGCTGCATTCACACTGATCCGCTGCAAATATGCGTATGCAATTTTACAGCGTTTGCAAGTCAGATTTTAAAGGACACGTGACCCAAAAGCCGCAGCAAAAATGCAATTTTGGGTGCATTTTTGGTGCATTTTTACTACATTTTTGACATGTTTTCCATTGCTTTCAATGGGAAGGTGTGTTTTTGGTGCGTTTTCTTTAACTCTCCGAAAATGCTGCAAGCAGGATTTTTTTTCACAAAAACTTGCCCTGGTGTGAACACATTCATTGATTTTAAATGGAAGCATTTTTCTTGAGCTTCTCAGTTTTTTTTTTTAATTCAAAAGTGTTAAAAGTGTGAAAGCAGCCTAAAGATCACGGAAACTGTACCAACTATAGGCCCATTTCTTCAACTAATGTTTACTTAAAGATTATGGCTAAAATACTAGCCAACAGAACTAATTAAACAGACTCCTCCTGCACTACATCCCCCCTGACAGGTGGGGTTTGTTCCTTACAGATAGGCATCGGTTCAAATGTGGAAAATAATTGACGTAATTTCATGATCCCCCCTCATGGTTTGGTAGGTTTGGTAAAAATGTATATCTTGCCTAGGATATTGTAATATTGTATTTATTCAGAATGCTTACAGAATGCCTCAGAGCTTATGCTATTTCAAAAGGAAGTACTGAAGTTCACATGGGAGGACAAAAAACCCAGGGTGAGCAAATGCACACTGTTCAATCTCAAACATACAGGGAGACTGGGAGTCCCAACTTTCTCAAATATTTTCAAGCTGCATAACTGGCACAGCTAGTTTAGTTTTTTTCCATACCCAAAAATCTTTCCTACCTTGGATGTCATTGGAATCCTTATCTCCTTTTCCAAAACCCATCTGATTGGTTACCGTCCAAAGATAAACCCTCCTTATTCTCCTATACTTACTGGAAAACAATAGCAATTATTGAAAAGAAAAAATACAACTGGCTTCTGAATGCCTGGGAGAAGAATGATAATGGTGGTAAAGCAGCAAAATTGCAGTCGTGCCTGGCCTCTGCTGCATACAGCCCAGTCACCACATGAAAGCCAAAAATGAAAGAAAAAATAGATGGTTAATTAAGATAAATAGATAATTAAGGATAGATAGATGTCAAGGACAGATAGATAACTAATGGAAAGTTGCGTATACGGTAGCTATAAAACTCGCTTAAACGTCTACTTGTGACTGCTCCTACAGCAAATCAGTTAAGTGCTCAATCAATTTCACTGGATCCAGTTATAGCCAGTTTTAGGGGTTTTGACAGGTACACTGAAGGAGAAATATAGTATGCATCAACAATGGCAGCATTTTTCTTACAAAAAAAAAATTATATTTTGTGGCTACTACTTGTAAAGCCACTTGAATATATATATATATTTTTTTTAAACCTATATCAATCAAGTGAAAGCTGATTGGGGAGCTACTTCTGTCTTTAATTACCAAAAATGCATGCCAAAGTATACACTGTGACTGGAAATGTCTCTTAAACAATGCTGGTTCTGAAATGCAAAATACAGGTGGTTTTAATTTTTGGCTTTGGCACAGGCTTTTCATGGCAATGCCCAGTTGCCTGTAGTTTTTTTTTAACAATAACTTGCCTATTAGCTTTGAAAATTACCAGAAATTGTATCAAGATTCACCCCCTAAACTCCAATAAGATTTACTGCTAATGCCCCGTACACACGTGCGGATTTTATGTCGGAAAAATCTTGAAAGGTTTTTCCGGCGGCATTCCTCTTTGGCAAGCATACACACAGTCACACAAAAGTTCACTGAACTTTCGACTGTTAAAAACACGGTGACGTACAACACTATGACGAGCCGAGAAAATGAAGTTCAATGCTTCCGAGCATGCGTCAAATTGTTTCCGAGCACGCGTAGGAATTTTGCGCGTCGGAATTGGTACAGACAATTGGAATTTCCGACCGAAAATTTGAGAACCTGCTCTCAGTCTTTTGCTGGCTGGAATTCCACCAGAAAAAGTCTGATGGGGCATACACACGGTCGCATTTTCCGACCAAAATCTCTCATCTGACTTTTGCTGGCGGGAATTTCCGATCGTGTGCACGGGGCATAAGTTTGGGCTTGCAAATTTTAAACAGGATTTGACAGACTCCTTGTGATATGAACCCAGACAGATTTACCCATCCCTAAACAACATTAGTTACCAATGCATTGTGAGTGTTACTTAATTTTAGGGAACTGTCTTAAAGCACCCCAAATGCTGAAATCAATGAATGCTGGTATAAGCATGAAAGGGGACTTCAAACTTGCCATGGAAAAAAAAAGCATCCCGAACGGTGGTGTGTGACGGGGCACACTTTGTAAAATAAAGAGAGTACTTTAAAATAATTCCCTAAAAAAATGCTTATTTATATATTTTTAGAAAAAATAGAAATTCAGGCATATAATTTGATTTCATTTCATTATAGGATATCTTGCACACTAGATTAGTCTAGTCTATAGCTGAGCATAGATGGTTCAGTTTTTGTTTTTTTAGTCAGCAAAAAAAATTAAAATAAATGAACAGATTCCTTCATCCATTTATGTGAAGTAGATGGCAAAATCCCCCCTGCTAGGACCTTGTAATCTGACAGCAGCTCCCGCTCCTGATGATCGACGTCTGTCAAACAGGGAGGGCCAAACACAGATTACAATTCGGCCGATCCCTGCTGAACTGGCTACATTTCAGTCTGTCTATGCCCAGCTTAATAGACATACACAAAACTTTCATCAAGAAGTGCAAAAGATTAGAGATTCTTGCCTGGATCATTAAGCCCCAAAATGTGCTGGAATATGTTCTTAAACTTGCCCAAAATTAAGATGCAGTGTGTAAGTAATTGGATGTCTTTGGCTGTTCTGTGTAGACATAAACTATAACTCAGCAACCATACATTTTTTACTGCAACTTTGCCACCACTTGAATTCTTGTTTAATGGTATTTGGTTCATATGATAGTCATATTAATCTATTTTTTGAGAACTACTTGTAGACTGTAGGGAGTGAGAGTGCTTCAATATCATGGCAATAACATTTATTTATTGTTTTTCTTTTGCTTGTTTTACAGGTTTTGGCAATTGTAGTGTTATTAAATGTTAATAACAAGTCCATGAAATTCAGGATAAGAACAGTATATCTGAACTAAAGAAATCCCACCACTAAAACCTGTACAATTCTTAGAAATAACTAAACCTGCAGAATACTAATTGCTTTCATAGCAATCTAGCAATTGAAAAAGCTGCTTGAAGTATGTTCATTTTTATCAAAAACTATTTCCCAAATGTTGTTGATGCCTGGGTAAGTCATTACACATCTTGATGGATGTTATTGGCCCTAGGTGCTGCTGAGCCTTACAGCAGTCTCATGGTCTGCAGGGGTTATAGTTATTTTTTTTTTTTATAACAGCATACTTTTATTTGATGTGCCATCGATAGGACATTGCTGTGTGAATACTTGCTGTATCTGATATTGTAGACACTGTGTTATTTTATATAATTATGGTGAATAAGAAAATAAAAATCTACGACATTCTTTAGTTAGCAGTCATGTAAAACCAACCATGTTTTTTTATCACGCAGAATGTTGACATTTTGATGGCTAAATAAATACATTTTGTTCTGCATTAAATACAGCTTGCAGTGGGGTTTCCTATGCTGGATTCTGGAACAAGTTAGAATTTTGCTTACTACTTGCTGAGCACCTGGCATGTGTCTTTATTGTGAGTGCAGGTGTGGTAATTGACATTTGTGTAGGTAGCAAGGCTAAGGACATAGCAAGTGACATTATTACCACACTAGGAGACAAGGCACTGAAATATAATGTGCCCAGAAAAGACACAAAATTAAATAATTTTAAATAATTGTATTGAACTTAAAAGCCAGAAAAGAAATCAAGAACATGTTTTTACATTTTTATTCTGGCGTTGCTATTGGTTAAAAAAAAAAACGGAATATATTTTTGTGCTTATATTGCACTGATTTGTTATATTTTATGAAAATCATGTGATAAAAGACAAAAGGTTATCCACAGTGATGTTACACTTATTAAAGAAAATACTACTAATAGATAAAATTAGAAACATATGTCAAGGGGGGGCGTGGTCTGGCTATGGAGGAGTGAGGACGTGTCCTGCCTGAGCTCCGTCCGGTCCGCAGCTATACAAGCAGCTACAGGGGCGATTATCCCCCGATTTTAAGCTCAGGGTATGTCACAGCGGCGGCGAACACCCTCCCAGCCGAAAAGGACATACCAAACCCGCCAAGGATCGATGGAATCCTTTCTTTTGGACACCCCACGCCAGCAGCAGGAGAAGGGGAAATCCAAGATGGCGCCGGAACGAACGGCCTCGCCGGAACGCCACGAGGCCCGGCCCGCTCAGCATACACAAGCGGCCCTGCCTGCACAGACACCGCTCACAACTCAGCCTGCACAGCCATCGCTAGGATTCCAGCCTACACTGCCACAGCTAACCGCACAGCCTGAACTGCCATCGCCATATGCATACCCTGCACAATCGCGGCCAGTGGAACAAACTGCACAACCTCCCTTGGGGACACAGCCTGCTATGTCTCCCATCCCCTCTCCTAGGGTGGTAAGTGACACTGCTCCCCCTGCCTCCCCTCGCTCCATATCACCTCAGGGCCAGATTGCAGATGCGGCTGACTTAACATGGGACAGGGACATCAGGCAACATCTATGGTCTCTCCCCACAAAGGCTGACTTAGAACAATTCACTAGCAGAGTGGAAAAAGCATTCAAACAGGACATTGAGCAACTGAAAAGTGACACGACCGAGCTGGGCCATAGAATAGAGACATTGGAACAGAAGTTTGAGGACTCTATACCTGCCGTAGCCATGTTAAGAGAACGGGCATCCGCACATGACCAACAAATTGAAGCTCTAATCTGCCAATTAGACGATATGGAAAACCGCAGCAGACGTGCGAACATCCGCATACGCGGACTGCCAGAAGCCACTGGGCCCAAAGATATTATTCCCTCACTGCAAGGAGTATTCCGTGACATATTAAATCTACCTGCGTCTGTTCCCATCGAGATAGACAGAGCACACAGGGCACTTAGGCCCCCATCAGATGACCCCGAGAGGCCTAGAGATGTCATTTGTAAACTCCACAAGTACTCGCTGAAGGAACGCATAATGCAAAAGATGCGCAACAGACCAACCTTTGATTTTGATGGGGCCTCCCTGTCATTCTACCAGGACCTCTCCAGAAGAACCCTCATGCAACGCAGAGCCCTGCGACCACTATTGACTGAGATTCAGGCGGCAGGACTTACATACCGCTGGGGCTTTCCGTTTAGCCTGCAGGCATCTAAGAACGGCAAATGGGCAGTGTTGCGAACCAAAGATGACCTCCCTCGCTTTCTGCACACACTGGAGCTGGAGCAGGTCGACTTTCCAGACTGGCGCAGTTCCCTGAGTATACCGACCCCACAAGTGCCAGAACCATGGATACCCACCTCCGGCAACAGGAGATCCAGGCGTCGTCAAAGGCATGAAAGAGGATACTCTCCAGGGCCCTCTGGGTCTAGGGACTAACCTTGCAGTGATATCTATTACTTACGGCCATCGAGCTACAACGCCATAGCTGTGCCTTACCCCCCCTCCTCTGGCGGGACTTGACTGAAGGAACTGGCCGAGCACATCCATGATTGAGACGCCAAGTTAAAAGGCCCCACGCATGAGAGGATGCTGGACAGGGGAACATATGCGGAATTGGTTGATGGTGGTATATGACTACCCCCGTCCCGTTTGTTTGTTTTTCGCTGATTCCTACCCAGCAACATTGGCCGACAACTGCCCCTAGGAGTATGAAGCCAATTGGCTCAAGAAAATTAACTGTTCACCTTATCGTTACCCTGTAACAAGATTTTATGGACTGGACGGGGCGCGGGCCCCACGTCCCCTCTGTGGTTGCACACGTTTCCCGTATAGGCCCCACCTACTTAGGTGTTAGTCCCTAGAGGGACACCAGGACGGTTCCCAGGGTCTCAGATTTCTGGGTCCCCCGGGGGCACGCCCTGTTAGAGAAAGTGTAACTGTCAGCTAGACCTATTACTATAGGCCTGGCCTGCGATACCTCTGCTACTGTTTTTATTTGTTTTTGGTCCATTTTTTATTTTTTTTCGTTCTCTAGCTTTTCCTATTATCTTGTACACCTCAGTACTTACCCGCTCCTCCTTTCTTACTTCCCTACTTAACCAACTGACTTTTTCTCACCAGGAAGGAAGGAACCTAAACCCCATCACCACCGGATTCAGCTGCAACGAAAGGGTCGCCTGGACAGTCGCCTCTGCTGCAACATGGCCACGATTAAGGTAGTCTCTTACAATGTCAGAGGCCTATGTTCCCCAAACAAGCGCAATAGGCTGTGGTTAGAACTGAAGAGATTGAGGGCGCAGGTGGTGTTCCTACAGGAGACCCACTTTACGGATGCTTCTATTCCCAGGCTGCCCACCCATATGTTCTCGCAATGGTTCATGTGTAACTCTCCTAGACCTAAAGCCAGGGGCACGGCCATAGCTATACACAAGAACTGTCAATTTTCACCCATAGAACACATGATAGACCCCCAGGGTCGCTATGTGTTTTTGAAGGGCACCATACTGGGGCAGACGTACACGTTCGCCACATTATATGCACCTAATTCCCAACAACTTACCTTTATAGATCAAGCCCTTGCTAAGCTAGCAGAATTCCGGGAGGGTAGATTAATCCTGGGAGGAGACTTCAATGTCAGCCCAGACCCCACGCTAGATACCTCAACAAATAGATCGTCCCACTCACTCGCCTTCTTGAGACACTTTCGTAGGTCCCTCCAGAGGTTCACTTTAGTAGACTGCTGGAGAGCACTACACGCCTCTGAAAAGGACTTTAGCTACTACTCCAGTGTGCATAAAATATACACCAGGATCGACTTGCTACTGGTTGACCAAAGCTCCCTAGACCTAATACTAGAAGCAACTATTGACCGGATAACAATCTCAGACCATGCCCCTGTGACAATTACCCTCTCACTAGCTCAGGCCATGACTAAAGCAAGGACATGGAAACTTAACGAAAACCTGTTAGATGACATAGGAGTGGTGGCGGGGGTTAGGGAGACCTTGACACACTATTTCGCTGAAAACAATAATGGGGAGGTTAATGAAGGCACCCTATGGGAGGGCCACAAGGCGGTAGTGAGGGGCACTTTTATAGCCATGGGAGCAAAACTCAACAAGGCTAGGCAGGCGGACTTCCAGAGAGTATTGCGGGAGCTCCAGCTAGCAGAGATCAAACATAAACATTCGTCAGGTCCCGAAGAGCTTAAGCGACTGACAGAACTAAGGCAGCTCTTTTCCAAACTACTGGACCGTAGAATAAATCGCAAATTACGCTACTTAGCCCACACTTATTATGAGCACGGGAACAAGTGCGGCAGGTTGCTGGCTCGAGCTCTCCGCAAAAAAAGACTCATGGCACACGTCCATAAATTACACTCCTCTACGGGAGAACCCGCACAACACACCTCCAAAATAGCAGCCTTGTTCCGTGAATACTACGAGAACCTATATAACCTGAACCCCTCCTCCTCGCCCACTGAGATAGAAGCTAAAAGGTCTCGTATTAAAACTTACCTTACATCGACTGGTCTCCCCACCCTGACCCCTGAACAGGCGACCGACCTAGAATGCCCGATCACCACTGCTGAACTACTGGCCACCATCAAATCTTTACCGACAGGTAAGAGCCCTGGACCGGATGGTTTCACCAGGGCCTACTACCTAAAGTTCTTTGATAAAATACAATCCCCACTCTGTGCCCTCCTCAACTCCCTAGCAACCGGAGGCTCCCTTCCAAGGGAGACCTCGCTGGCCCACATCACCGTCCTTCCAAAAGAAGGGAAGGACCCCACCCAACCACAAAGTTATCGCCCAATTTCCCTCCTTAACACTGACCTAAAAATTTTCTCCAAAATCATTGCCAACCGCATGAAACACTTGCTGCCTGAGCTGATCCATGCGGACCAGACAGGCTTCATAACTGGTAGGGAGGCCAGGGACAACTCTAACAGAGCCCTCCAGCTTATCCACTGGGCACGTACTAGCGATCGAATGCCTCCATACCTAATCTTATCAACAGATGCAGAGAAGGCATTCGATCGCGTAGACTGGGATTTTCTGAACACTGTACTCCAGGGCACTGGGCTAGGACCACGTATGTTACGTTGGATCTCTGCTCTGTATGTATCCCCCACAGCACAGGTCAAGGTGAACGGAGGTCTCTCCTCGCCATTCCCCATCCGAAACGGCACGAGACAGGGATGCCCGCTCTCACCCCTCCTGTTCGCGCTGGTCTTGGAACCCCTATTACAGAAAGTTAGAAATAACCAAAATATCAGAGGGGTGCAGGTGGGCTCCACTGAGCATAAGCTCTCTGCATACGCAGATGACATACTATTTCACGTAGCGGAACCCCAGGTCTCGTTGCCGAATCTGATGGAGGAATTAACTGCATACGGAGAGATATCCAACTTCCGTATAAATTTCACAAAATCTGAAATACTCCCAGTCACCATCCCACCGTCCATGACAGATACACTAAAAGGATCGTTCCCATTCACTTGGGCCTCCCCCTCCATGAAATATCTCGGCGTCCAGCTTACAGACAGGCCAGACTCCCTGTACGCACATAATTACGCACCATTGCTCAAGAAGATCTCACAAGATCTTCTACAATGGGACAGGACGCACTTTACATGGCTGGGTCGGACGAACATCATAAAGATGACGATATTACCACGCATTCTTTTTATGCTTCAAATGGTACCAGTACACCTGCCAAAACGCTTCTTTACCGAGCTACGTAGCTCATTCATTAAGTTTGTATGGGGGGGCAAGAAGCCCCGTCTGGCTATGGCAACGCTCCAAAGAAACAAGATGAGGGGGGGTCTGGGAATACCTAACATCCCCCAGTACTATCAAGCGATCGCTTTACAGCGACTCTTAAACTGGAAATTCCATGCGTCAACTAAACTGTGGGTCCCCCTGGAGAAGACGATGGCAGGCAGAGATTTGGCGGGTGCCCCCTGGGTCCCCGCTGGGGATAGAGGATTTTCAGACTGGGTCTCACCCTTGACTGTTCACTCCCTACAAATATGGGACAGAGTGAACGCCCGCTTAACTCTAGCCCCACAGATATCTCCATTGACCCCGGTGTGTGGATACCCGTGGTTTTCTCCGGGGGAACAGGCAGCAGCACTGGGCACATGGACTAGAGATAGTGACGTCAGGCTAACAAAATTACTGGAGGGAGACTCAGTGATGCCACTGGCCACCCTGAGGGAACGCTACGGCAGCTTCCCCTTTGATTTCTGGAGACACCGTCAACTTGCGACCTTTGTAGCTAAACGCCACAGACAAACACCAATCAGAACCACGTTGACGGAATTTGAAAGCATTTGGTCAGCTGCTGACCCAATGCCTCACATGATTTCGGCACTGTATAGACTGTTGGAAACAGCGACCCCCAACCCCAAGCCCCTTTACATCAAGGAGTGGGAAAGAGACCTACAACTTGAATTTACAGAAGAACAACTCAGCCACCTTTACCGCTTGACCCACTCGAGCTCCATAGACGCCAAAACACAAGAAAATAACTTTAAAATACTGTCAAGATGGTATAGGGTCCCCACTACCTTAGCTAGAATTTTCCCCACTGTATCTGACCTCTGCTGGAGGGGATGTGGGATGAAAGGCACATTCCTACACATTTGGTGGGAATGCCCAGTACTGAGGCCATTCTGGTCTATGGTGAACAAACATGTCTCTGACAGCTTGGGAATAGACGTCCCGGACCTGCCGAAACACTTCCTCCTCCATGTGCCCCCCATATCTCTGTCTCGCTACAAAAAAAGCGCTCTCCCCCACCTCCTAAACGCAGCTAAACGGCTAATTCCAATACATTGGAAGAGTGCACAGATCCCCAGCGAACAAGACTGGCTGGGGAAGGTGGGGGAGATCATGGAAGCAGAGAGCTGGCTGGCCACCTGCCGAGACACTAGAGACAAATTTGAGCTTACGTGGGCAGCATGGAGAGCCCACACGCAAGAGACAGACTGGGCCCCCTCTAGCCTAGATATTGCGCTACTTGCACTAGCAGACCCTTCCTTTCAGAGACTTGTCCAGGCGAACCATCCGTCAGCAACCACAAGCTCCACCTAAAGGTGGACACCAACGAATCCGGTGAGATATGGTAAATAAGCTTCCTCTTAGCGCTGGTCCTCCTCTCTTTCTCCCTTTTTTTTCTCTCTCCCTTTCTTCTTTCGGGGTACATGCCCCAATCTCTACCCACCTTTTTCCATTGTTGTTAGTTGTTTTTATTTGACCTGGTTTTTTTTTTCATGCTTGTTTGCACGACAACCAGGGGATACAAAGTTACTTAAGGGGAACACCCATCCACCCCCCAACCCGGGGGGTGGCTCGTCTGTCTAAAAGGACCGAATGTCCAAGATGGGCGGGGAGTCTCCCTAAACACTAGAAAAGCTGCACCCCAGCAGTCGTAGACTTAACCACTTACTCTTAGAGCGATAAAATTGCACCCCCCTCCCCTTCTCCTTCCCCCCCCCCCTCCTTCCCCATTTGCTCCCCCCTACCCTCCCCAGATGTCCCCCCCCCCCCCCCTCTGAATTTTTTTTTCCATGTATGTGTTGTGTTGTTACCTTGTTAATATTTGAAAATGAAAATAAAAATTATACAAAAAAAAAAGAAACATATGTCAAAAATCAAATCACAGATCTTGCTACCGTTGTTTAAAAGGTTTTTAAAGTCCACATAAATTATTAAAAACTCTTGTTGCCCCTATTTTTCTCTACCACCTAACATATGGGATACATGTGAATTTTTACTACTAAGGAACAGAAAATCTGACTGGGTTCAATTCACAGGGGTTCATCAAACTCTGCAAAGGCAACAAAGGCTGCAAAACCCCTATTGAAGTCATAGGAGGGAAAAACATGATGCCACATTCTAGTCATTTTCAAAACCAAAAGCCAAGAGATTATAAGAAAATGTGCACAGGTAGCTTGGTAATGCCATAGGGGACATTTAACAAAGGAAGATTATTATTTTTTTTTAACCACTTCAACACCGGGCGATTTTACCCCCTTCCTTACCAGAGCACTTTTTGCGATTCGGCACTGCGTCGCTTTAACTAACAATTGCGACGTTGCACCCAAACAAAATTGATGTCCTTTTTTCCCACAAATAGAGCTCTCTTTTGGTGGTATTTGATCACCTCTGCGGTTTTTATTTTTTGTGCTATAAAAAAAGAAGAGCGACAATTTTGAAAAAAAACACAATATTTTTTACTTTTTGCTATAATAAATATCCCATTTTTAAAAAAAAAAACAATTTTTTTTACTCAGTTTAGGCCGATACGTATTCTTCTACATATTTTTGGTTAAAAAAATTGCAATAAGCGTATATAGATCAGTTTGCGCAAAAGTTATAGCGTCTACAAAATAGGGGATAGATTTATTGCATTTGTTTTTTTTTTTGGCGACGATCTGCGATTTTTTTTTTTCATGACTGCGACATTGCGGCGGACACTTCGGACACTTTTGACACATTTTTGGGACCATTCATATTTACACAGCGATCGTTGCTATAAAATTGCAGTGATTACTGTGTAAATGTGACTGGCAGGGAAGGGGTTAACACTAGGGGGCGCTGCAGGGGTTAATATGTTCCCTAAGGTAGTGATTCTAACTGTGGGGGGAGGGGACTCACAAGGGGAGGAGACCGATCGGTGTTCCTCCGTACTGGGAACACATGATCGGTTTCCTCTCCACTGACAGGACGTGGAGCTGTGTGTTTACTAGGGGGCGCGCTCCCCCTAGGCGGCCAGGAATGGTAGGACGTCATATGACGCCCACCCAGGATGGGAGATCCACCTTGTGGGCGTCATATGACAATACGCGGGTAATGAAGATGTGGCACCCATTGTTTCGTCAGTAATGTTCTGACGTCATAAGGGTTGTTGAATACAGCAGTCTGTGAACAGCCAGTTTCTTTAGCAATGACCTTTTGTGGCTTACCCTCCTTGTGGAGGGTGCCAATGACTGTCTACTGGACAACTGTCAAGTCAGCAGTCCTCCCCATGATTGTGTAACCTAATGAACCAGATTTAGAGACCATTTAAAGGCTCAGGAAACCTTTTACAGGTGTTTTGAGTTAATTCGCTGATTAGAGTGTGACATCATGAGTGTACAATATTGATATTTTTTTCACAATATCCTAATTTTCTGAGATACTGAATTTTTGATTTTCACTAGCTGTAAGCCATATTCATAAAAATTAAAAGAAAGTCGCTGCTTACGCAGACGACCTGCTGTTTTATATCTCAGAACCGCATACCTCTCTCCCGGTCCTCTTATCAGCTATATTCCAATATGGGGACTTGTCAAATTTTAAAATTAACCTGCAAAAATCAGAGGCGCTTAATGTCTCCCTTACTCCTAGCTCACAGACTCGCCATAGTGGCAACTTTCCCTTCCGATTGTCCCCTCGGGCAATCCAATACTTAGGCACCAAGATTCCTTTAAATCTACAACTTATCTACCAACTTAACTTTCAGCCCCTCATGGGTTTTTTCTCCTCAGATCTAGATAGATGGAGGAGTTTGGTGGGTTCCTGGTTTGGTAGATGCAATGTTTTAAAGATGAATATTATGCCAAGGTTGCTATACCGATCAGGATACCCCAGATTTTACCCCAGACGATCTTCATTAATTATGTATGGCAGGGTAAGCCTGCGTAACTTAAAAGATCCCTATTACAGCAGCCAAAGTTCAGAGGAGGGGTTGGCCTCCCGGACCCAGCCTTCTACTATACGTCTGTTCACATGAATAGAGTGGGGGACTGGTGCAGACACCTATCCCACAAGTTATGGGTCCG
Source organism: Lithobates sylvaticus (assembly GCA_028564925.1). NCBI lineage: Eukaryota > Metazoa > Chordata > Amphibia > Anura > Ranidae > Lithobates > Lithobates sylvaticus. The sequence continues at coordinate 570,956,592 of CM053026.1, read as the reverse complement.
CCTGGAATTGGAAACAGTGCCTTTTCCCCTTGAAGGTCTGCCCTGGAGCGGGATTCGATTTTCCAGATTCTCCTCTCCACACCCTCTAATTGAGAGCTTAACAGATATTTTGAGAAGGCAGGAAAGCCCAGCTTCCCCTCTCCCTTAACGCCTATAATTGGTCACCCAGACTTTCTACCGGGTATCTCTGAAAGATTCTTTCGGCTACATCCAGACTGGAGTTTAGTCAGAGCCTCTTCTTTTTTCAGACCTACTGGATGGTGTGACCTCTCAAGCATATACCCTAGCTCGGGTTCCTCCATCTTGGGGAGATTGCAACTCTCACACATCCTCAGATGTTCTTACAACATCTTACTCGCACAAACATCCCAACATGACCCCTAATACCTGGGGAAATGGGAGAGGGACCTTAACACCATGTTCACGAAAGACCAAAAGAATCATATACTTTTTTTCGCACATAAGTCCTCCTTATGGAGCAAATATCAGGAAATCTCGTATAAAATCCTGACGCGCTGGTACTGGCGTCCATATTCCCAGGACACAGCCCTCTGTGTTGGAGATGGGGCATGCAGACTGGCACACTATTCCACATCTTCTGGGAATGCCCAGTCTTGGCCCCTTTCTGGAGACAAGTGCTGCAGATCGGCGGCCGGGAATGGTAGGACGTCATATGACGCCCACCCAGGATGGGAGATCCACCTTGTGGGCGTCATATGACAATACGCGGGTAATGAAGTGGTTAAATCAGCTGTACTGTGGGTAGAGGGTCCTCCTTTTAATGTGACTTTGAGGGTAACAGGGGAAAACACCAGTTCTTGAAATTACATGCTTGGGAGATGCCTTTTAAGCTTGTGATATTACAGAACAACAAGTGGATGTGCAATTGATTTTTTAAACTTTCACATTTATCTTAGTTAAATTCAGCAACACCCAAATATGATTAATTTTAACTTGAACAAAAGGCTTTTAGGTAGTTTTTAATGTGACATCTGATTTTTTCCCAAGGCTTAAATTAAACAATGGGTGCCACATCTACAACAGATCTACAATGTAGAGCAAAGTTTATTGTGAAAAGAAGTATTGCCAAGCCCCTAAATTCATACAGTTTGCTCAGTGGCACAACAGTTCAACAGTACAGTTTGTGAGCTTCTTCTTCTTCTTTTTTTGCAATGCCAAACTATATTGTTTTAAAAGTTTAATAAAATGTCAAAACAGAGTACACAAAAACATTTCAAAACTACAACCCCACATTCTCTAAACTCACTTTAATACCCATATCCCCAAGAAAAAAAAAAAGCAAATGATAGACGTAAGGTATTTGTGTGGTAGAAATTGTTTAACATCAGGACAGTACATGAACACTTGAATAGGCAGCAAATAGAAAAAGACAAGACAGGTTTTATATTGTACTAGTGTGTATGAGGGTGTGCTTGAATGCTTGAGTGTGTTATCTGAACATTTCCCTGAATCAGTTATGGTTAGTGTATCATCTGAACAAAAATGGCAACAAATATTTTGTGTTGGTCAGACATTATTTAAGCAGCTTGATTAGACCACAATATAAAAGGTAGAGAGGAAGCAGGTTTGATTTTAAATAAATCATTAGAGTGTATTCTTTGTCAAACAATAGCCACAAATGTTGTTCAGTGGGTGGACAGTTTGTGAGTGCCTTGCATAAGATGCAATATAAGTTAGCAATGAGGCAAGTTTTATCTTAAAATAAACAATTTAGTGATATAATTTGAGAGACAATAGAAAATAAAATATTGTACAGTGGCAGTAAGCAGCTTGGTAAGGCAACAATGTAATAGGGAAAGAGGAGACAGGTTTTATCTTAAAGGCCACAATTATTATCTGAGAGGCCACAATTATTGTTTATTGCATGGACAATATGCAAGCAGGTTGGTTAGGCTGCAATAAAGTAGGTAGATAGGAGGAAGAATTTATCTTGAAATGAACATTGGAGTTAATTTTTTTAAAACAATACTGACCCAAAGGCCTGGACTGGGACAAAAAATAGGCCCGGCATTTTAGACTGAGCAGCCAACTTTTCCAGGGACCGGGGGGGTTGGTAGACATTTGCGGGGGTGGCTGGTGGCGGTCCTTCACACTGTAATGTGCAGGGACACTGTGATATAAAGGGAACTGCACTATAAAGGTTACAGTGCAGTCCCCTTTATATTACAGTGTCCCAGTCCTATTGTGGCCATACAACGCCAGTACTGTCTGTCTTCTATTGTGCCCACATGGCCCAGTGACACTGACCTGCTCTCCTTCTGGTGGTGTGGTACAGCGTGGCTCTCTCTCTGGGGGTACGGGTACAGCGTGGCTCCCTCTGGTGGTGTGGGTACAGCGTGGCTCCCTCTGGTGGTGCGGGTACAGCATGGCTCTCTCTGGTGGTGCGGGTACAGCGTGGCTCTCTCTGGTGGTGCGGGTACAGCGTGGCTCTCTCTGGTGGTGCGGGTACAGCGTGGCTCTCTCTGGTGGTGCGGTACAGCGTGGCTCTCTCTCTGGTGGTGTGGTACAGCGTGGCTCTCTCTTGTGTTGCGGGTACAGAGTGGCTCTCCTTGTGGTGCAGGTACAGCGTGGCTCTCTCTCTTGTGGTGCGGGTACAGTGTGGCTCTCTCTTGTGGTGCGGGTACAGCGTGGCTCTCTCTGGTTGTGCGGGTACAGCGTGGTTCTCTCTCTTGTGGTGCGGGTACAGTGTGGTTCTCGCTCTGGTGCGGGTACAGCGTGGTTCTCTCTCTTGTACGGGTACAGCGTGGTTCTCTCTCTTGTACGGGTACAGCGTGGTTCTCTCTCTTGTGGTGCGGGTACAGTGTGGTTCTCTCTCTGGTGGTGTGGGTACAGCGTGGCTCTCTCTGGTGGTGTGGGTACAGCATGGCTCTCTCTCTGGTGGTGCGGTACAGCATGGCTCTCTCTCTGGTGGTGTGGTACAGCGTGGCTCTCTCTGGTGGTGCGGGTACAGTGTAACTCTGTCTGGTGGTGCAGGTACAGTGTGACTCTCTCTGGTGGTGCATGGGCTATTAGTTCCCCAGCACAGTCCTCTATTTTGTTTTCCATGTCTCCTGTAGTAGCTGCTACAAGCACTCCTCAGCTTTTTTCCTGGTTTTCTCTTTCCCCCAGCAGAGTGCATGCTGGTGACTGTAGTCTGCTCCTTGCTGATAACAATTGGGCCCCCTATCTCTGGGACTACAGTTGCTTCTGTCCCTCTGTTGGGGCCAATGGGGAGGGAAAAATGAACAGACAGGAAAGCTTTCTCTTCCCCTGCTGCCAACATGAGAAGGGAAGGGAAGGCGAGGGGGGAATATCATGACAGCAGCCTGCAGCTCTCCCCAACGTGCGGAAGCTCATGCCTAGAGGAGGAGAGCGGAACTGTCAGCACGGCTCTGAGGCTGAGCTGTGTGTGAGAGAGACACACAGCTCAGCCCATGCAGCTGCCAGAGATAACATAGGCACGGCCGCATGGTGGTAGCCGAGTGGCGGCTGCTGCCTGTGTTACCCATGTTCAGGCCGCGGTCTCAGCTTGCCTCCCGCTGTGCGGCCTGATCAACAATAGGCCACGGGCGGCCCCGGCCCACCGGGCAAATGCCCGGTCTGCCCTATGGCCAGTCCGGGCCTGTATTGTACAGTGGCTGGCTAGTTTGGCCATTTAAGAGAGAGACGAGGCAGGATTCAATGTGACATACAAATCTGAGTGTATTATCCGAATGACAATAGTCAAAAATGTACAGTATTTAAGTGCCAGAACACAGGAATAAGCCAAAACTCATATAAAGCTCAACACAGGATTTTCCTTGCAGCAAATATTACAAATTTGTCAGCAGAGATCCAGCTGTGGAAATATTGTCCTTTATAAAGCTGGAGTACTGAAATAGGCTGCATTCTTGCAGACATAAGGCAAGATTTTCTCTGTTGCAAACATTGGAAACATTTGACAGCTAAGATTCAGCTGCAGAAACATTGTATCTTTAGCTCACTATCCTTATGGCACATGTTCCTAGTCATAACACATGCATGAAGCATGATTTGCTCATTGCGCTGCTACTCCCTTTCCAAGTCTAAATTGTTTGCACAGAAGTACACAAGGTTAATGTCAAGAAAAATTCAACAACTAACATTGTAAAAAATAATTTAAAGATGAATTCCAGGCATGGTGTATTTTAACATAGCTACATTGGACCAGCGTGGACCAATGTAACTATGTATATACATTATACCATACCAAGCCAGTGCCCTGGAAACTGGAAAGAACTTTAGTAGACAGTAGTCAGTACTTCAGTAATATCCACTTACTTCTGGGTCCTGAAGCAGCAAAAAATTGAATTTGGATGATGCTAAGAGTAATAGAATGTACATTTTTGAATTAGAAATACATACTTGAATATTGATATATATTTTTTTTTAAGAGATTAGTGTCACTTTAACTCCCAACCACCACTCACATTGCCCACACTCTCAAGAACAGGACAGTTGACACTGAGTGACACTGAGATACAGGGTTTCAGAACAATAACAGCCTACACATGCCCCAGCATGCACTGACACAGAGATGGGCAAAGTTAGCAGACCTGCTAGAGAAGATGCTGCAAGTTGATAACAAATGAAATAATAAATTTGTCTCAACAAACTCATATGTAGAACAATATAAACAAAAATATTATAGATACAATATGTGAATATATAAAGCCT